>CM060926.1:949911850-950511850 GCA_030737875.1 Allium sativum | reverse complement strand
AATGAAAATAAATATTCATTTACAAACTGGACGGTTTGTTTATGTACACTGATTTGACTGATATTGATTGGAACGATAAATTTTACACATCGCCAAACTGCACAAATAATAAACAGTATTTGTTGTTTGAAAACCTCACACGGGTATTGGGATAATATTTGACATACACTGATCCCTATAATTAGTGGTATGTCAATCGATGGGTTGACAGACTGTATAAGCTTTACTTATTTATTTTAATGCTTATACAGTTGTAGAATGCACTCTGGATGTTGTTTGAATTTTTAATGATTGCTGATCATTATTGTTGTATATATATATGATGTTGAAATCCATATAAATAAAATATATGGTAATTGATGGAGTCTGATTCCAGTTCAGAATTAACAAATATTTTAAAATAATATTCAGTGAATACTGAAATGTGAAGCCGTGTTAAGTAGTTAAACGCCATTTTAACACGAACGAGAATTTTGTTGATTTTATTCATTTTATATTGAATATCGGAAAGTGATTTCCTGATGGATAGAGGTAGCGGTGTTTTCGCATGCCTGCGCCGTAGGCCGTGGTAACTTGTTTCCTGGATAGTGCGGATGTGCATTATGGTGTTTTCGCATGCCTGCGACGTAAACTGTGGTAAATTGCACTACGCGTCGATCTTTCGAATCAGTAACCACCAGTATGGAAATCCAATTTCCAAATACGTGACATTTCGGTTTTGATTGTATACTATATATGGCGACATAGTGGGATAGGGTGCTCATGCCGCCTAGGATTGATACACTTATATTTAAAGTTGATTTCTTCACTTATAGTAATAGTAAAAGATTTGTTTTAAAACGTACCAAGCATATTTGGCTATTATAAGGTAAAACTTTATCCTCCAGCTTGCGTTGCATTGTGTGATGGGACCTGAGTCTTATAATAGCTTCATTTTTCTTTATTTAGCATTGCGCTGTTTGTTTTAGGCACTGATATTCTTGGGGTAAACACGTTCCGTGTTATACGGCGTGGTCCTTTGATTTACCTAACTTTAAAATCAGATTAATAACTGTTTTAGTTCTCACACCAGTCCCATGACTGACCTGGAGTTTATTATTTTAACCTAAACTCTGGGTGCCCATATTTTCCATACAGGCAACTAATAGTTTTGGTTTTGCAGATTTATATTCACAGGATCCTGGTTTACAGCTGGAACGATATTCAGGAAGCTCTATATCCGTATATTCTTTTCAGTTGTGTTTTGTATTGTTTTCCGCTGCATTGTAATTTGTAAATCTGCGATATTTATCAAGTGTATAATATTTATTCATACTCTGTATATCCTTGTACTCTGATGTAAATTGTTGTAATAAGCAATGAAATGTTCTTCTGTTTATGTTCTAATTTGTCTTGTTCTCAAAGCAATCCGGGCTTTCCTTAACGGGGAAGTTTGGGTCGCCACATTTGGTATCAGAGCTTTGGTTTACAGAGCTCGAGAACAGGACATATTAGAACCAAACGAAAGAATTGATCAGAGATTGGATAAGTAATATCCAATGAGGATGAATCGTTAGAGATGGGATCAGTTGTTTCCTAAAATGAGTCCGAAGAGTATATTTTTAAAAAATAAAATTGAAAACAAATTTTGTTTTGAAAATTTAAACCTTATGATACGTATTTGATTATTTATTTATATTGAATTTGGACACTCTAGTATAGGGAGATTTTGAGTATAGGCCTGACGGGGCATATATTCGAAGCCTCAGATACTAGATGGATATAGAATCACACTCTAGTCGCCCGGAGATGATACAGATGATTGGGATCCCATCATCAGTGTTTGTGTTCGAGTTTCGAAAGTAGGATATCGATAAAATTTCCAATCGACTAGTGTGAGAACCAAAACTTAACTAAAATTTACTGTTTGTGACTTGACACTGAAATATGATTTTTGAGTATATAAAAATTGTATATATATATATTTGAAAATTTAATCAACAAATTGATTGTTGGCTGTGATGTTTGGTTATTGATCCAACTAATAAAATACTGGAATGATAAATAAAGTATAGTCAAGATAATTGTTAAGTGAAAAATAATGCAAATTCTCTTGACAAAATCATCAAAATATTATATAGGATATGGATATGGCTTATCTCATACTGAATTCTGGATGACCCCGAAACAAGCAAGGAGAGCTCACCAGAAAGTAGAAAAAGAACGAGAATTGAACTTAGGATCACACGCGGTAGTTTATTGTCGTAAATGCAGAAAAGAAGGGCATTATGCAATTGTGTGTCCTGAGAAAAAGAAGAAAGAGAAACAAATAAGAATGGACATAGTTTGTTTCAAATTCAAGGAGGCGGGACATTTTGTGGTTAAGTGTCCAAACATAAAGAAAAAATCCAGAAAAATAGGAAAAGAAGAGAAATGCTTTCGATGCAAAGAAGTAGAGCATTTGGCTCGAGATTGCCCGTTAAAGAAGGGTGATAAGAAATCCAAAGGAAAGGAGGTATCTACATTGGAAATTATGCAAGAAGAAGGCACGACTTCCTAGAAAGTTGAGTTTTAATGTAATGAACTAGTATTTTGGGTATATGTAGGATGCTTGTATGAACGTATGTAAGCTATTTGTTTTAAAAATGTACCAGTATTGTATAATATAACTAATGTAAGGAAAATATTGAACTAAGTTGAATTTAGCACTAAACATTGAACTGAATTGAAAATTTATTGCAATTGCATGCATACACTTGTCTATACATTGAACAGGTCATAGCAAGTAGGCTAGAGAAGAGGAATTAAATTGTATGCCTGACAAATAGGTACATGTTTACTAATTTATTGAGTTTCGATGACTTTATGAGCTGATTGGCTAGCCGCTTGGCTTTATCTTTTTCTTTTTGAGATGAGAGGGCCTATGTGGCGGTTTGGGGATTTTCCCGGTGCTCCCCGTACAAAGGAGTTTATGGCGAAATTTTTCGAAAATTTTGAGTATTAGCCAAATTTTTGAAAAATTTGAAAATTCTTAGAAACTGAAAAGTTGAAGAATGAAAGCCAGAATGAAAGTTGAGTTGGTTAGTTAAACAACTTTCAGCTCTGTTCCTTTTCGAGGACGAAAAGACTTTTAAGTGGGGGAGATGGTAACAACCCGGAAATTCAGAACCAATTTAAATTTTTTTTATTTTGGCAATTTTAATGAATTTTGAATATTTAAAATGATTTATTTTAAATAATAACGATAAAAAAAATTATTTTGAATAGAATTGGAACGTATATATTTATTTAAATTGAAGTTGGAATATAAATATTTATTTTTAATTATAAAAGGAATTGAAAATGGTGCGGTAGTTTGAAAATTCGATGTCAAATTTCAATTGAATGTACAGGATTCAAAATAAACCGGATTTTAGTGAAACCAAAAGTATTTAAATCTGGTTAAAAATATCTTTCTAACGAATCTGAAAAATCGAAATTTCATAGCGGGAATCAAAAGTTATGACCAGTTGAAGATTCAGAATAGTCGCTATGGAAAATATAGCCCGTAAAAATAGTCATTTTGCAAACGACCTCCATTTTCGACGAAACCACTTTTGTTAGATCCGGAATGTCAAATTATTGCTAGATTCCAATTTTCATAATTTTTGGGATCAATATGTGAGCGTGGCGGATTTAAACGTGTTTTGATAGTTTCAGTCAATTTGGATCGACCAGAAAATGGCCATTTTTTAAACGGTCTCCAAATTCGACGAAATTAGTTTAGTTAGAACCGTATCGTCAAAACATAGCCAGATTTATTTCTCTGGAATTTTTAGATTCAGTATGTGACCCCAGCAAATTAAAATGTATGTTCAAATCTAAAATTGAATATTTTATATTTTAATTTGAAGAATAACTGACTGAAACGTTTGAATGTGTTGTATATAACGGTGTTGTATACACAATTATATGATTTTTGTTTGATGATAACAAACAAGTGTATATTATTTTAAATGTGTTTGTTACTATACTGTTTCATATCTACATCTCAGAACAGAAATATAATATTAATATTTAAATGAATACTATTGCAATAGAATTAGAAATTCAAACAGTATTTTATTTAAATATAATATTTTATTTCAACATTTAAACAGTACAAATTTATAACTCCACTATTAGCACAACACACGGTATTTCAATACTTTTTCACATTTTTTTCTCATACACTGCTCTTCACTACAGATTTACTCACACACTCATTTGTACAAACTTTTATACATTCACTGACTCATATACACTCTGCATTCTTTATCTTTGTATTCTTTATCTTATGTCAATCCAGTTTTCACAGCTTCCAGCCAGTCTAGTCACCATCTGCTCACCTGTCACATAAAACAGAAGCACACACACTGCAATAGAAATAAAACTGTACACATGCGAATATAAATTTTTATTTTTAAAATTTATTTGCCTCAGAATTTTGATGTGTTTCTCATCATTTTTCATGACTTGATCTGATTCATCTGTGTCTAGTCAATTTGTATATATATAGTACAGGGACAGGAAAACTCGTCTGATGGCTGCATGTACACACGTGCATGAATATACACGTGTGCACTGCCTCGCCAATCAGAATGTAGGGAGCAACTGAGGAGCAGCCGCGAGGACCAACTCGACTCAGTGCCACAGCAAACATTCAAGTGAAAGATCAAAACAGCTCAAAGTTCAAACATGGTGCAACAAGCTTCAATATTTATTTAATTTTTTTTATCAGCAAAGCGAGCTCGACATAGAAATGGTCAAGCCAAAGGTTCAGCATAGTTCAGATGGTCACATGTTTCATGAGTACAAAAAGAATCAAGCTAGTGGTTTAATTTACAAAGTGTACAAGCAGCTTCTTACAAATGTGAAGTAAATGAAACTGAAGTGCTCAAGACAACAAATGAATATGCATGACATGTACAAGCCATTGCATGACCACAAATCATAGAAGGTACAAGTAAAGTCATATTCAGGTTAACCCAGGCAAGTACACAATGGTGCAGATCAGGCCAGCACACATGAATGGGTTTTGGAGACACACATGCAAATATATATTTTGACAAACATGGCAGCAACTAATGGCAATATAGTGGTGACTAAGCAAAATTAAAACTTGGCAACAAATCTGTTTTTGAAGGACACAAATTGTTTCCAAGTTTTTTTTACAATGTTGGCAAGTGCTTAGTGTTAATTTCAGATTAGCACAAATCAATCTCGAGTAAAAAAAAATTGGCAAACTTAATATGTTTTCCAGAAATCAAGCAAGGAGCTATTGGAAACAAATTTGTTGTTTCCTGTTTTAATCTTAACATTCATTTCTTTATTCTAAGAGAAAGATTTTTGGAAAACATTAAATTCATCAAATTTGGAAATTCATTGAATATCTCTTTCCAGTTTATGACCAAACCATTTTTTGAAATGCACGTGACCAATTTGGGGAAAGATTCATTTAGTAATCTCGCAAGGAAACAATGTTTGGCAAGTTTTAAAGCACTCCAAATTTGAGCAAGTAATTTTCTCCAAAGAATTAAATTTGGCAAGAAAATATTTTTCTACATGAACAAGAATTAATGGAGGGCATACATGACAGCATATAATCATGCAAGAAATTTCTTTTTAGGCAAGATAATATTGTTTTCCAGAAATGAATTCGTTCAAGCAAGGAACATTTTTTTTACAAGAATGAAATCAATGTGATCTGCAAACGAATCACTTATTTCTTTCATGTTTTTCAAGCATACAAGATTGATCCAGTTTTTGCACAAAGTGTTGTAAAGGCAAGAAACATTTTTTGAAAAACAATTCAGTGCATGGGATTCCAGAAATGGCAAATCAGTTTTTGGTAAGAAATATCACGCAGGGAAAACATTTTTTTTGTTTCCTGTTTTTGAATCTCGACAGTATCATTTCAAGGAGAACAAAAGGCAACAATTTTCACATGCTTTTCAAAGACAAAATCATGCAGGCAACAGTCAAGGAACCAGCCAAAAGAGGGAAAGCAATAAAATCAGATCGAGTCATTCATATGAAATCAGAGTGAATTAGGGATCGAATTACCCTATTTATACACACCTATCATCACTGGCAATGTAGATCGAAACAAGCAACAAAAAAAAATCCAAAAAAAAATCCAATTGAAGATACTCACATTCTTTTTCGATCGCAAACTCTCCAAATCGCCAAGCAAAGAGACAAACGAGTTTGAGCATCAGTGAATCAATCTTTCCAGCAATTCAAGACTGTGATTTGAAGATTGAGAAACCCTAATCCCCAATTTTCAGCGCCGCCATTTTTTTTAAATCTTTAGAGCAAAAGAGAAAAGCATCAGGCTAAAGAATAGGAGGAGGTCGGCCTATGTTTCACTTGGCTAAGCCAAGCTTATATTTAAAAGGGGAAATCAAATTGTTTTTATTATAGGGTTTTTCTTGTTTATTTTTTTGTTGTATTTTAATTTGTTTTTGTAAAACCGTCAAACGAACAGTTTCTAGAAGTCTGTAAAATTCTAGGGAATCAGTCAGGGTGTTGACTGACAGTTGACAGAGTCTGTAAAATCTGGGTTACGTGTTACGGGTTTGTAATACGGGAAATCTGATCGAGGGGATATCGTTCAGTCTAGGATTTTGAGCATAGAGTTAGAATAGGAGCAGGGTTTGCGAGTGTACGTGGTCTTGTATGCAGGATCTGTTCTATCACCTAGTAGAAATCTTAGGAATGCAGCAGTAGGCAGGGTTTTGCCAAAGCTGGGTATATCTGTGTGTGATTTATTTCCTGCATTTCTGTTTCTGCTATTTTCTGTGATCTATTTATTATTAGAATTTTAATTCAGTTAAAAACTGTGATAAACCCTATTCACCCCCCCCCCTCTAGGGTTAATCTAGATCCAACAGAATGGGCTTACGAAACATATTCCATTATGTTCGAAATAGGGGTATTTAGCTGGGGGCGACAGTCGTTGGGTTTGAATTGGAGTTCGCATGGAGTGAGGGGTATTTTCGGTTTTAAAGAGAATATAAAAATTAGTGGGCCAATAGAAATTCACTATATATTTTTTCAGAAAGATAAAAAAACCTGTAACCCTCGTTCTGAACGGCGGTGGAAGTTCACCTTTCTCCCTCGATTCTTCCAAATCCACGCAACAAAATCGATCCATCCTTCAGAGATTTTTGTAGAGAATTCCATCACCTATAAATCCATACCCATCTCGCCATTTATCGTTTGGTATTCGTGAAGAATCGACCTGCTGAAGTCACCGCTTTTGAAGCTCCACCGAGACCCCATACCACCATCGATCTGAGCATGGAGCACGGCGTCGGAAAGCTGCTTCCAAGCTCTTTCTCGTGACGTAAACCGATCATCATATTGTGCTTCGGATTTCGAGAAAAGTTCAGACCTAGTTTTGAACAGATTGAAAAGGTAGCGGCTTTAATATATTTAATAGGTTTTAACATATAAAAGTGTTGCGATTTATGATTTTAGTCTAAAAATCATATCTTTTTCGTTTGTGGTCGAAATCCAGTGAAACAAGAGACACCGGGACCATGACGACGTCTTCTACATTCTAGAAGAGACCGGGAAATTTTTAGAGCTTGCTACAATTTTAGGTGAAGCCGAACGCGAGGTGAGGACTTATCATTATTATTTTTGTACAGTTATGTAAATTATTTTGTAACTGCATATACGACCTACTCCCCGTCGTCCACAGACCATGGATGACCTATTTGATTGTATTGCTTGTTTGTTGTGATTGGATTGTCATGTATTGACGTGTTGTATATAAAAATTATTTATATAAAATAAATATATAAATTATTGTGAAATGAAATAAATATTCATTTACAAACCGGACGGTTTGTTTATGTACACTGATTTGACTGATATTGATTGGGACGATAAATTTCACATATCGCCCAACTGCACAAATAATAAACAGTATATGTTGTTCGAAAACCCCACACAGGTATTGGGATAATATTTGACATACACTGATCCCAATAATTAGTGGTATGTCAATCGATGGGTTGACAGACTGTATAAGCGTTATTTATTTATTTTAATGCTTATACAGTTGTGGAATGCACTCTGAATGTTGTTTGAATTTTTAATGATTTCTCATTATTGTTGTATATATATATGATGTTAAAATCCATATAAATAAAATTATATGGTAATTGATGGAGTCTGATTCCAGTTCAGAATTAACGAATATTTTAAAATAATATTCAGTGAATATTGAAATGTGAAGCCGTGTTAAGTAGTTAAACGCCATTTTAACACGAACGAGAATTTTGTCGATTTTATTCATTTTATAATGAATATCGAAAGTGATTTCAAAATCTGATATTTTGAAAATATTATCATTTTAATATTGAAATGATAGGGAAAATTAAATTTTGATTTAAATTTGAAAATTAAATTGAAATCGTTTTAAAATGAATTTAAAACGAACTAAAATGGAATTGAAATCGATTTGAAATGAATTTAAAACGAATTAAAATCGATTTGAAATGAATTTAAAACGAATTTATAATGGAATATTCAATTTTGATTTGAATTTGAAATGGAAGAGGAAATCCTTTTAGAAACGAATTAAAAACGATTTATAAAATTCGTTTTAAATGGAAATCGCTGAGATATATTATATATATATTATATATATTATAATGGCCTGAATAGAACGCGCCGCGCAGCGGTAGTTCACGAATTTCGACCATTATCTTCAAATGGACGTTACGGGAGATCCGACCGTCGGATTCTCCGAAAATTGGAACCGTTGGATTCGTATCGAAAAGAGCTTTCCAATGAATATAAGAGATTTGAAATCTAACAGTTGGATTTGGAGATATGTCCGAATCAATTTCAGAAAAGGTCATTATGGATGCAGTTCGGTGGTCATTATTGGAAACTGACTGTACGGGCGATAATACAATTATAAAAAATATGGAAAAATTATGTAAAATCATAATAAATGATTTGGAAAGATTTTGGATGAAAAATTCCATATTTGAAAAGATAAAAAAATATTTTTTATCGAAATGAACTAGTTATTAACTAGAATAATAATTTATTTATTTTTAAAATTAATAAATTGGATTTGAAAATGGTTTTAAAATAACCAGAATTTTCCAAAGAATAAATTGGAAATGGATTCGGAATGGCAATAATCTTCAGAATATTTCGATATTGGATTCCATGATTATGCGGATATTGTTGAGGAATTCGGAAGATATATATATATATATATATACGTATATATCGTTACTCCAATACGATATCTGTTGGTTTCAGAATTTGATATTGAATATAAGCCGATATATTTTCTATTCAGAGCCTTGTATTTAATATTAAATTGGATTTTGGGGTTTGTCGTGAATGGTGTCTTCATTAACATTGTTCTTAAAACCAGTTGAGAAAATAATAAATCTTTTAACCACGATTTAGTGAAGTTTTCCAATTAATTAATATTTAATAGGAATGGAATAAAAGAATTGGATTTTTGGGTTTATCGTGAACGGTGTTTTAAATAACACTTGTTCTTTAACCCAATTAACAGTGAAGAATATGATTTGGAATTTATAATCTTTTAATTAAGATTTATGGAATTTTCAAAATTAAAGATTTCCAATTTAATATATTAAATTGGAATTGAATGGAATTCGATTTGGTAATAATCGAAGTGAGCTTCTGTGGAGGAAGACTGTTAATTTCTTAGTTAAAGATAAGATTAATTTCTTAGCTTTGAATAATCATTAATATTGATTTTTTGGAAGATTAAAACTAAATGGAGTTTTAATGAATCTTTGATTAGATTGAAAAGTGAATGTGATAATTAAAATTATCAATTCAAGAAAATAATCGAGAACGGAGTATCACCAGCGTTGCTCCAAGCGATAGTTAAATCTTTAATTAGATTTGAACGTGAAATGGTAATTAATATTTACCGATAACACCGTGGTGTTAGATATGGAGTATTACAAGTTTTGCTCCATGGGATGAATAGGTTGGGATTGGGAAATAATATAAATGATTACTTCGGTGTGGTTCGCTAATCCCGACTAGTTTGGAAAACCTTAATATGGTTTGATATCCAAAGGAAGATTAAAGAATAAATTTAAAGAATTTATCTTTGATAAAATTAATAGGAACATTTCCCAAAGGAAAAGAATATTTGAATAAAAGAATATTCTGGATTGGAGTGAGGCGTATGATGTGTCGTTATAACACTTGATTATAAGATACGCGAGTTATTCGAAAAGGCTGGGTTTATACCCATTTTGAATAACTGATTCGACGATAAGTCGAAGAGATTGAAGACGGTGCAAGACCGACGATCTTCACATCGAATGGATAGGTTGCTACTGATGCTCATGATTGGGGTAGCTACCTTGGAGGGGCTAAAGTGGTAGCCGTCCAGATGTACTTGTTGATTGTATGGATGTGCGAGGGCCTCTCTCCTATATTGGACATACGGGACGAGGAACAAGGTGCCTTCGGTTTCGTTCAGACCTAGAACGGACTTGTAGATGGATGGTGTGTCTGACACTGGATTTTATTCTGTGCTGATTGATCTCTATTAAATATACGTCTGCCTGGTGAAGGGGAATTTATTACCTTACTTTACCCTTCTGTGAGACGTACGGGATCAGAGGTTGTATATCGATAGACATTAGTCGCGTGGCGTAAATTGCCTGTGTGGCAGGCCTAAGTGGAAAATGATCAAGGCTTCTGTTGAAAAGCAAAGTCTTGTTGTTGATGATCAAAACACGACTTTAATATAACACGACTTTGTGTAGCGTTAATTCGCGAGCCTCACACACCGGTATGGTGGTAAACTGATGGTTAGATCAGTATGCTTTTGAGATGGGTACAGATACCCTATGGCTTGTCATGGAATTGGTCGACCGAGGTGAGCGATAGGGCACACCCGCCGATTCCCTGATGGATAGAGTTAGTGGTGTTTTCGCATGTCTGCGACGTAGGCCGCGGTAACTTGTTTCCTGGATAGTGCGGATGTGCATTACAGTGTTTTCGCATGCCTACGACGTAAACCGTGATGAATTGCACTACGCGATCGATCTTTCGAATCAGTAACCACCAGTATGGAAATCCAATTTCCAAATACATGACATTTCGGTTTTGATTGTATACTATATATGTTGACATAGTGGGATGGGGCGCACATGCCGCCTAGGATTGATACATTTATATTTGGAGTTTATTTCTTCACTTATAGAAATAGTAAAAGATTTGTTTTAAAACGTACCAAATATACTTGGCTATTATAAGGTAAAACTCTATCCTCCGGCTTGCGTTGCATTGTGTGATGGGACCTGAGTCTTATAATAGCTTCATTTTTCTTTAATTAGCATTGCGCTGTTTGTTTTAGGCACTGATATTCTTGGGGGTAAACCCGTTCCATGTTATACGTCGTGGTCCCTTGATTTACCTAACTTGAAAATCAGATTAATAATTGTTTTAGTTCTCACGCCAGTCCCATGACTGTCCTGGAGTTTATTGTTTCAACATAAACTCTGGGTGCCCATATTTTCCACACGGGTAGCTAGTAGTTTTGGTTTTGCAGATTTATATTCATGGGATCCTGGTTTACTGCTGGAATGATATTCGGAAAGCTCTGTATCCGTATATTCTTTTCAGTTGTGTTTTGTATTATTTTCCGCTGCATTGTAATTTGTAAATCTCTGATATTTATCAAGTGTATAATATTTATTCATACTCTGTATATCCTTGTACTCTGATGTAAATTGTTGTAATAAGCAATGAAATGATCTTCTGTTTATGTTCTGATTTGTCTTGTTCTCGAAGCAATTCGGGCTTTCCGTTACGGGGAAGTTTCGGTCGCCACAGTAATAAACCAATGAATTTATTTAATTTTCATGATTGTTTATTTTGATAGTTAAATAACTGACTATCAAAATCATGCCCAATGCGCTGCTGGTACGGAAAGACCGGGATCGAATTTATATCTGAAAACCATTCTGAACCAGCAAATACATGAAAGTTGCTGGTTGAAGATGGAGCTGTTGAAGACCGTGGATCTTCATAAGCGGAAGGGCTACTTGTTAGATTTCTTTGATGTTGCAACCAAAGATATTTTGATAGTAATTCGGTCGTGGTTGAAATCTATGGATTTCAAGGACTACTCACTATTGATCCATAGGGTGATTCCTAAGATGCAGTAGGAGGGTGCCTTCAGTTTGTCCAATCCCAGGACAACTTGTATGGACGGATGTTTGAAAGAGTATTTCCAAAGGGATTATGTACGTTGATTTCTTCAAACATACTACAGTTGGTGGCGGAGAGAGGCACTTCTCTTAGCTTAACTACTAGTGTATTTTTGTGGACGTCAATTCGTGATGCCTGATGGATCTGACGAAGTGGCATTCAAAGTGAATGGTGGTCGAATGTTCTAAAAGTTAATTCAAACCTCAAACCTCAACCGGGAAATGACAAAAATCGGGTAGGCAACATGGCTATGTGGGTCGTCCCCATTAGGGTGTATAATCACCTATCTAGAGAAATTCCTTTTGCTTCTTTAATCTACTTCAATGTTGTTCCTTTTTGGGAAACGGTGGGCAGCTCCCAACTGTTGGTTATATACATTCGATACACTCAAGCGAAATGAGTGGTTGATCATGTGTGGGCCGTGTTGCAAGAAGTTCTTGTCGAACCCAGTGTATTCCCCTCTAGATATACACTATCGGCTGGTGGTTTCATACCTTGTCATAGTCGAAATCCATTCTCCAATAAGCCCACGCGATTTTGTTTGTATACTATATATGTGGAGGGTGAGATGCAAGCGTTCTACTAGTATCTACTTATTTGTATTTAGACACTTATAATATCATAAAAGTATTGATTTTCAAAACTGTTTGGGTTATCGTAAGGTAAAAACCGTCCGTGTTTATGTGTGGATTGGTCATATGATTATCCTTTTCTCTTCGAAAGGATTTTTAACTTTAAAATCAAGTTATGTGATACCTTTAAACTTAGTGGGTTTTTCTCACTCTGGTTCACCAGACTGACTCGGTGTTTGTAATGCTCGGGTTAGCCCAGGTCTGCAAGTTCAGGTTATAGGATGCTATGAAATCCAAAGACGTGTTGGAGAAGTTCAGACGTATGATATTATATAGTATTTTCCGCTGTGTGATGTATATGAGGATAGATTATTATAATTTTCCCGGTGTATTGATGTACTATGATGATTGTAAGTTTTATTTCAAGCTCTCAATCAAGTTTATTTATATATTATATTTTGTCCCGCTGCGATGTAAGACTCAGACTCTATGTTGGATCTTCTTCTATTCTAATATTTCTTTCTTTCTTATCTCACCCTCTAAATTCTTTCTAATAACTATCTGGTGTTTTCGATACTTGAGTTTTTGGCAAGTAAAGCAGAATTATGTATTATTGTCAGAATTCGGGCGTCGAATCCCTACCAGGTCATTACCGAGCGTTGTCTGCTCTATCTCAGGGCCATAGAAACAAATAATCAAATGATGGAAATAATCAAGTCACGAAGACTAATCAAGTCTCGAAGATAAACCGCTGCATCAAACAGGTGCCTCAATATCACTAAGATATCTCAAGCATTGCATGGCTCAATTCTACCTTTAGGTTCTCTTAGGGATTACATCTCTTTCACTTGTAGATATGTCATATGAACCACAAGTACACAATGGTTACGCCTAGGTTCCCCATGAAACATCCATACCCGTAAGCTTTCACAGGTCTGTGGATTACGCCCTTATCAATGACTGTAGATCGCAACAAACACAATGGTTACACTTGGTTCCCCCAAGAAATATTCGTTCGCCGTTGGCCATATATAACCCTGTGAATTTTGCTACACAATCGTGTTCTTCCAGGGATTGTGACAACTCATGAGTTTTATGTCCGGATAACCTGCTACCACCAGCATATCTCAACTAAGCTCGAAATTCAAAGAAGAAGTAAGGTACTTTCCTTACCTTGATTTGAAAACATATTGTAACGACCCATCTTCTTGCCCGATTTTCGCCGGTAATTAAACCGACTTAAACCGTTCACAAAGATGAATTGTTATGGGTACATACATATATTGCACAAAATGAAAGGACTTTTAATATTTCATTACAAAATATTACATCAGAGTTATCAGAGATATATCAAAGTACATCTATTTCACAACGGAAGGAAACATATGGCTATACTCTCAGCGGAAGAACAAAACACAGCAGAAGCTTCAACTCTATCATGGATTCCAACTCTAAAAGCCCTTCGAATCCTGCTCCAGCGACCTATAACTGCAAAACTAAACACTAGCTGCCCGTGTGGAAATTAACGGGCATCCAGAGTTCAGAAAGGAACAATTAATTCCAGGTCAGTCATGGGACTGGTGTGAGAACTCAAAAATAGTTATTTTTAGGATTTATTTTAAAGTTGGGAAATTCACCGGACCACGCCGCTAACGCGGAACGGGTTAACTCCATATGAATTCCCGTGCATAGAAATTCGATATGACTTTTGGAAATGAAGCTATCATAAGCTCGTCCCACATCACACAATGCAAGCGCACACCAGATGGGCGAGTTTTATCTTATGATAACCAAAGGTGCTTTCATACGTGAAAATCCTCTTCTAATATTATCATATAGTGTGAAAAGCAATTTCGCAAATAAATGTATTAATCCTAGACGACATAATATCATTAATATTATCTCGCCATATATATACAAACCAAAACCGTATGGCTCGTATTGGAGATTGGATTTCCAACTTGATGATTCCTGGCACGAAAGATCAATCAGGGATACAAAAAAAAGTGCCTCCACGGCATTTTCATCCATCATGTGGACACCGACTGCACATCATCAGGGCAGATCAACGGTTTTCGATTAGACATGACCCACCGAACATACCCAACTTCCCCAGGTTCATAAGTGGTTTCCCACTGCTGCACAGCTTCATCATCAATTCATATATAAGTATAAAACCTAACTGCCAGTTTCCCATCAATCCGGGGTGTGAGGTTTGCCGATGTCACGTCATACACAAAGCGATGCTTCGATAAGCCATTTTTTGATCGTCACTAGCTCGTTTCATAACTCGGGTATGCCACATTGACAATTCACGACATATCACTGATTTAAATCAATGCATACCCTCTAAATTCGTATGACTTAGAGATGAGGATAATATATTGCCACAAATCTGATATACATTAACGGAAATCAGTGCTATGCGGTCAATTTCAACGTCAGACACACCATCCTTACAAATTCGTTCTGGGACTGAACGGAACGACAACCCGAAAATACTTAAATATGTTCAGGTCTCAGGTAACTCATACCTCGTATCGGTGGCCTACCTAACCGAGACATTAATCAACAATCAATCTAAACAAAATTAAATATTCCCGGTCTTCATTCGTCGTTTACCGAGTCTTGAATTGCTTCATAACGTCATATTATTACTTGGAATGGTTTTCGAACATATATTTGATCCCGGTTTTTCCAAGTAATAAGCGTACTTTAAACAGTAGCTATGGTTCACACTGGCTTTTCAATTCAAATCTCCTTCCAGATGATTATCAATTCATATATAACTCAAGATTTTGAATTACTTTAATTTCATACATCTCATTATCTCTTCTTTGAAATCAAAGATTATACCTTCGCTTCAATTTCTTACCTTTAATTCCCTCAAATCAAAGATTTGATTAAATCCCCAATTACGATATGAATTTCCACCATTCAATCTCATCGGGTTTCAAGAATGGTATTACTAAAGATACGATTCATGACAAAAACCCAAATCAATCGATATTGAATCATAAATTACACAGAAATTTTTATCCACTTATATTCGATATAAATTCTCATAATCAACGAATACTATAAGTGAAATAACGATATAATAATATCTTCCAAATTCCCCAGATAGTATACGTTTACATCATGAGATTTCATACCAAATATCGAAGATTATTTCTATTTAACTTATTTTAATCAGGTTGAGAACCCATATCTTAATTGAAAGATTTATTCAACTCTTAGACATTAGATCTGGATAGAAACACCAACAACTTATCTTCAATATTAATTATCGTATCCAACTCATATTATAAGTGGAATAAAGTTGAATTGCCTTTTAAATTCCTCAGATAATAAGAGTTTTCATTTACCGAATTAATATCAAACATCTGAAGATTTATCTCCAACCATATCCAAATTTTTAACTTTGGAAAACCCATTTCAATTCCATATAAATATTCTCGATATTTTAATAATCTTCGAACTATTTTATAAATCATTCTTATAGTCAAATAATAGTTCTTGCTTTAAATTTCAAACCAATAATAACATTTGGAAATGTTACCAAAGTACTACTATAAAAATAGCCATTTAAATCAAATAGATTTAAAATTGTTCGAAATTTCCAATATTCCAATTCTAATCACCTTTTGAATTTACAAAATAGGAATTATCATACATTTCTCCAAATTTTAATGAACTTGTGTTATGATCGCCGACTGCAAGCATAGCGATCTTTCCAAATTTGTTATACTTGAAATCATCCGTTGAAATTTTGAAATTTCCTTTACTATTCAAAAATGTTATCATTTGTAATTCAACGTTTCTTATTTCAAGTTGAATAAATTTTCAAATAATCAAGTTAAAATCATTCAAAACTTGAAATCGATATTTACGAATTGTCGTATCATAGTGCGTTCTATCCAAACCATATAATGATTATAAATTTCCACGTCCTTTTCAATCTAATTTATATTTCCAAATCATTTGGAAAACAGTTTCAAATTATATTTCAAATTCTATTTCAAATTTACCATCCCGTTGTCGGATCAGTTAGAGATAGCCAGGGAGAGCAGGAAACTGAATTTCCAAACCCAAGCCTAGACACCATCCTCTCTGTCATGCTAGAACGTTCTGGTGTATATTATATCATTATTATAAAAGACATCGTTAATATATATATATATATATAACCATATTCAAATTTCAAGAATCTCATTTCGAATTTAAATTGAAAAATATTTTTACCAAAACCAGTTTCAAATAGATATAACTCGTTATACAAAATCAATACATAGTTCAAATTATTTTCCCAATCCTGATTTAATATTTAAATGTTGATATTTTATTCAAAACCAAAAATTTTAAATATTATTTAATAATTAAATAAAATCGTATATAGGAAGGAGATTCTAAATCGATCACCCAAATATTTCCACAACCACTGTGTGTTTATGTGCGTGTGATATCATACAATGCAATCATATTTTATCCAAATGAACCATACGATCTGATGGATATGAATTCATTCATCACAACAACATTCAACTGTGCACAAGAGTTACAGACGATAACGCTTACTCGTGTTCAGTGTATTATCTAATTCATGAACAACCATTCAAACATCAATATCCATTACGCAATGCATCATCAACAAATTATAATTAATCTCGGTTAATTATAATTAACTAATTTAAACAAATAATTTAAATTAGAATTTCTCACCAGACAAGCTCCAACATCTTCATTACCAGTGCGAATAGACCAATCGAATATTGTCACTGCTACTCGTACTGTTTTCAGTTCACTTCCATTAGCAGTTGATGATTTTCTGCTAATATATATATCTATATATATATATATTGGAATTAAATAATTGACGATGTTCATTACATATATATATTATTACATATGTATAAAGCCATTTATTTTTATTTTATTATAAATTTATTCTTAACAAAATTTCCAATACTATATACCACTGCGTTCCACTTTTTAATACGATTCCAATGCCTCTGACGGCGAGTAAATCCGGTTTGAAACGAGTGAGATAGTGGTGTTTGAAGTTTGACTAATTTAAACTTAAATAATGAATAAAACCATACCCATTCAATCCGGCCCAAAGCCCAAATGCTTCTTTTATAAAAAGTCAGCCCACTCCTCTTCTCTTCTTCTCCTCATGCACATCTCCTTCTTGCCATTTCCTGTACCCATTTTCACGCGAGCAACCTTGCAATACACGCACCAAAATGTTACCGAACTCCAAACCAAAATCAATAACAAACCTCCCTTTGTGTGCTCTTCCGAAGGCACCATTTGTCCACGACCTCGGCCCCTCCTTTGAAATCCACGCCGAGACCCAAACAAACGTGCACAGTGGTGCACGGTGCACAACCACCAGCTCCTCCATTCTTTGACCTGAGACCACCCGCGAACCTCTCTTCTCCTCCTCTTCATACCGCTCACTACTCCATGGTCTCAAACTTCCCGAATCAAAATACGTCCGTGCCTGGAGCCATGGAAACCCGTACGCTGCTTCCTAGAAGATCGACACTTTTTCTCCCTGAAATCCATCGAACTTTGCCACAACGAAGCCCTCTCTCCCCTCATCATCACTCCATCCTCTGATTCTTCTATCGTCGCTCGATCCTCCGTCAGTCCTTAACCCTAGATTCGAACATTTCAAATCGTTGACACGGAATCTCCTCATTTTCGCACCAAAAATAGTACATTCCTTGCTGATCGCAACGGCGCTGACAGCGACGATCAATTCTTCACGGATTGGGAGATTTTATTTTCTGAAGTTCTCTTCACAAATTGTCACTTTTCTGTAAATCTGGGTTTTCTCTCATGATGCACCATGAAATCTTGATTTGTAAATTTCTAAAAATTGGCAACGATGATCCGAACTATATTCGTGCATATCATCTCAGCTAAAGACCAATGGTTTGAGAGGTGTGGATTTTTGAATGGAGAGAAATGTAAAATTTCATTTACTGGAAGAGTAACCATTGAAACCAGAAGAAGAGAAAAAAATATGCCATGAAGAAATTTTCCCTGAAGTGATAAATGGTGAAGTGTGAAGGGAAAATAGGTCTTTGGTCCTCTTTATATAGGATGATGCAAGGGTATTCTAGTCCATTCATCAAGGACACATGTCTTGTTCATGAGCCTTACTACATGCATGAATTCCACCTAAGAGGGACACTTGGTTTTACAACATGAACTCTTTCATGCATGATTACAAGTAGGAGGACGCATCATTTCTATGCATTAAATTAATATATTTGATTTAGTAACGTAAGTTGTAACACTTATTAATGTAGCCACCATTTCAATACTTGTATGTGTAATCACCCTATTACCTAAGGTTTACCAAAAAAAAAATTATACATATTAATACTTCAACATACTTATCTATATTACTTATCAAATATATATACATATAACTTACTAAAATAGTCATAACGATCCTTATAAAATTTTATAAACAATCATTATAACTTATCTTATTTATTAATATTCAAAATAAAAATCATTCTTATGAAATCTTTTAAAATTATCCTTTACAAAAATTTATACTAAATAGTTTAAAACAATTGCTAAATAAATTTTATAAACATCATTATAATTTATTTAAGTAATAAAATAATCATTCTTGTAAAATCTTAAAAATAAATTATTCCTTAACAAAATTATATTTTATAATTCAATATTATCAAAATCAGAGAATATCATTACTTAACATAAAAATCTTATAAATTAAATATAACTTTTAAAAATCATATTTAACAAAATACTTATTCAAAGTGAAAATTTTATATTCAAACCTTATAAAAGAAATCCTTTATATTCAGAAAAATCCAAAAATTATATAAATAAAAATCCAAATCAACTTAGTTAAAATTCTGGGATTATACATTCACCCCCCTCCCCCCTTAGAAACTTTTCGTCCTCGAAAAGGAAGTCGAGTAAAATTAAACTCCTTCACAAATTTTATATTCCCATTTCTCTCTCAACATATCAGAAATGTTATGGCCAGAACCACGGCTCATATCATTCTCAGGATACTCTGTCTGACTTTCACTAAAGATAGAGTCTAAGGAAGCTTCTATGATCTAGTGATTACTAGGGTCGTCACCGGTCTTGTTTTTAATCAAAATTTTTTAGTTAGACTCGGAGCTGCTACCACTACCACTAAGGAGAAACTAGGATAGATATTGTCTAGTACTTAGAGGTCTATGACCCTAAGAAAATTTTATATTTTGGAAATTATCTTTCTAACTTACTCTTACGGAACTCATAGTTTTATTATCAATTCTAAGACCAAGTGCTTAAATTAGAAATTTAAATCTAAATTCTCAAATAATCCTTTCCCTAATCATTCAATTATCCTGTAAAATAACATCTTGGATAAATTCAGTATTAGAAATTCTATTGCTCTCAATACAAATTCTAGTTTAATTTAGGAGAAAATTCAAAATACAGGTTTCAAGTCCAAATTATTTCACTTGTCGAAGGCTTTATCAGAGTAGAGCCAAAAGGAAGAATTCAGAAATAAAGTTGGAGAGTTAAAATTTCAAGCATGACAA
The DNA here is from genome assembly GCA_030737875.1 of Allium sativum. Lineage (NCBI taxonomy): Eukaryota > Viridiplantae > Streptophyta > Magnoliopsida > Asparagales > Amaryllidaceae > Allium > Allium sativum. The sequence continues at coordinate 950,491,443 of CM060926.1, read as the reverse complement.
TTCGAGTGATATTCAAAAGATGACAATGGGTCGAACAAAACCCAGTGACGAGAGAAGAGATAGAATTTTATTTCCGAAACACTCATTCTATTTTAAACTTTTATTCCAATCGTTTCCAATCTCATATTAACCCATTTATAAGTTAAATCTATACTCATTAATATTCATATTTTAGTTGAATAACGCTTTTCTAAATCCACTTTAAAATCAAATATATATAACTCTTTTCATTCTTGTTTAAATATCAAATCTTGTTTAGAAAAATTTTCTTACTCAACTAGCCGAACAATCTCGTAAAACAGTTTTTATTTAAAATACCATCACGCTTCCTCTGCGCACTCTGATCATGCGTACACAGGTTCAAGCTAGGGTTGTTTCAAATATTAATCTTAACATTTTCAGAGCTCACTTATTTAATATTTCAAAGATCCAAAATTTCCTACTTCGATGTTTGTTACGATTCGAATTAACTTTTTAAACTCATTCCTAACTTAAATCAAAATCATCTCTTTAAATAAATTCTTAACTTCAGTCTAAATCATCTTCAGATCCCCTGAGGGTGGAATTGATAAAATTTCTTAATGAATATTCACACTTACGTGTTCTTTCTAATTCTTAAGTATAGTTTACTTCTACAATATCCCCTTTTTTTTATTATCAAAATAGTTGGTTTTGCATCTATAACATATTGTGTTCCCTTTTTATATTTCTAACATATCGAATTGGTTCAAGTATTCCTCGACGTCTTAATCGAAACCATATAGTCATCCCACTTTCGAAACTCGAAAATAAAAATCTGTGATGTCGCGATCATCAACAGAATTATCCTCAAGCGACTAGAGTGTGACCCTACATCTACCTAGTATATATTGGATTTCGTATATACGTTAGCTAAGCGCATATTCAAAATCCCCATATACTTGATAGTTCAATTGTGACGTCGAATAAAACACTCGAAATCCTTATTTCCAATTATATTTCAAAATATATTCCAAATAATCACCATTTCAAATGATTTACTTGTTCAAAAATACCTTATATAAGTTTCAAAAACACGCTCTCTCGTCATAATATTCCAAAATCTCATTCTAGGGTATTTCTAACCCTATCTCTAAAGAGATATTATAACTCTGATGAGTTCTATTGTTTTGTCCAAATATGTACGTACCCTATAGCTTTGTATAACCAAAGCTCTGATACCAAAATGTAATGACCCATCTTGCCTGATTTTCGCCGGTAATTAAACCGACTTAAACCGTTCAAAAAGATGAATTGTTATGGGTACATACATATATTGCACAAAATAACAAGACTTTTAATATTTCATTACAAAATATTACATCAGAGTTATCAGAGATATATCAGAGTACATCTATTTCACAGCGGAAGGAAACATATGGCTATACTCTCAGCGGAAGAACAAAACACGGCGGAAGCTTCAACTCTATCGTGGATTCCGACTCTAAAAGCGCTTTGAATCCTGCTCCAGCGACCTATAACTGCAAAACTAAACACTAGCTGCCTGTGTGGAAATTAATGGGCATCCAGAGTTTAGAAAGGAACAATAAACTCCAGGTCAGTCGTGGGACTGGTGTGAGAACTCAAAAATAGTTATTTTTAGGATTTATTTTAAAGTTGAGAAATTCACCGGACCACGCTGCTAACGTGGAACGGGCTAACTCCATATGAATTTCCGTGCATAGAAATTCGATATGACTTTTGGAAATGAAGCTATCATAAGCTTGTCCCACATCACACAATGCAAGCGCACACCAGATGGGCAGTTTTATCTTATGATAACCAAACGTGCTTTCATACGTGAAAATCCTCTTCTAATATTATCATATAGTGTGAAAAGCAATTTCGCAAATAAATGTATTAATTCTAGACGACGTAATACCATTAATATTATCTCGCCATATATATACAAACCAAAACCGTATGGCTCGTATTGGAGATTGGATTTCCAACTTGATGATTCCTGGCACGAATGATCAATCAGGGATACAAAACGAGGTGCCTCCACGGCTTTTTCATCCATCATGCAGACACCGACTACACATCGTCAGGGCAGATCAACGGTTTTCGATCAGACACGACCCCCCGAACATACCAAACTTCCCCAGGTTCATAAGTGGTTTCCCACTGCTGCACAGCTTCATCATCAATTCATATATAAGTATAAAACCTAACCGCTAGTTTCTCATCAATCCGGGGTGTGAGGTTTGTCGATGTCACGTCATACACAAAGCGATGCTTTGATAAGCCATTCTTTGATCATCACTAGCTCGTTTCATAACTCAGGTATGCCACATTGACAACTCATGACATATCACTGATTTAAATCAATGCATACCATCTAAGTACATATGACTTAGAGGTAAGGATAATATATTGCCACAAATCCGATATACATTAACTGAAATCAGTGTTATGCGGTCAATTTCAATGTCAGACACACTATCCATACAAATCCGTTCTGGGACTGAACGGAACGACAACCCGAAAATACTTAAATATGTTCAGGTCTCATGTAACTCATACCTCGTATCGGTGGCCTACCTAACCGAGACATTAATCAACAATCAATCTAAACAAATTTAAATATTCCCGGTCTTCATTCGTCGTTTACCGAGTCTTGAATTGCTTCATAACGTCGTAGTATTACTTGGAATGGTTTTCGAACATATATTCGATCCTGGTCTTTCCAAGTAATAAGCGTACTTTAAACAGTAGCTATGGTTCACACTGGCTTTTCAATTCAAATCTCCTTCCAGATGATTATCAATTCATATATAACTCAAGATTTTGAATTACTTTAATTTCATACATCTCATTATCCTCTTATCTCTTCTTTGAAATCAAAGATTATACCTTCGCTTCAATTTCTTACCTTTAATTCCCTCAAATCAAAGATTTGATTAAATCCCCAATTACGATATGAATTTCCACCATTCAATCTCATCGGGTTTCAAGAATGGTATTACTAAAGATACGATTCATTACAAAAACCCAAATCAATCGATATTGAATCATAAATTACACAGAAATTTTTATCCACTTATATTCGATATAAATTCTCATAATCAACGAATACTATAAGTGAAATAACGATATAATAATATCTTCCAAATTCCCCAGATAGTATACGTTTACATCATGAGGTTTCATACCAAATATCGAAGATTATTTCTATCTAACTTATTTTAATCAGGTTGAGAACCCATATCTTAATTGAAAGATTTATTCAAATCTTCGACATTAGATCTGGATAGAAACACCATCAACTTATCTTCAATATTAATTATCGTATCCAACTCATATTATAAGTGGAATAAAGTTGAATTGCCTTTTAAATTCCTCAGATAATAAGAGTTTTCATTTACCGAATTAATATCAAACATCTGAAGATTTATCTCCAACCATATCCAAATTTTTAACTTTGGAAAACCCATTTCAATTCCATATAAATATTCTCGATATTTTAATAATCTTCGAACTATTTTATAAATCATTCTTATAGTCAAATAATAGTTCTTGCTTTAAATTTCAAACCAATAATAACATTTGGAAATGTTACCAAAGTACTGCTATAAAAATAGCCATTTAAATCAAACAGATTTAAAATTGTTCGAAATTTCCAATATTCCAATTCTAATCACCCTTTGAATTTATAAAATAGGAATTGTCATACATTTCTCCAAATTTTAATGAACTTGTGTTATGATCGCCAACTGCAAGCATAGCGATCTTTCCAAATTTGTTATACTTGAAATCATCCGTTGAAATTTTGAAATTTCCTTTACTATTCAAAACTGTTATCATTTGTAATTCAACATTTCTTATTTCAATTTGAATAAATTTTCAAATAATCAAGTTAAAACCATTCAAAACTTGAAATCGATATTTACGAATTGTCGTATCATAGTGCGTTCTATCCAAACCATATAATGATTATAAATTTCCACGTCCTTTTCAATCTAATTTATATTTCAAAATCATCTGGAAAACAGTTTCAAATTATATTTCAAATTCGGTTTCAAATTTACCATCCCGTTGTCGGATCAGTTAGGGATAGCCAAGGAGAGCAGGAAACTGAATTTCCAAACCCAAGCCTAGACACCATCCTCTCTGTCATCCTAGAACGTTCTAGTGTATATTATATCATTATTATAAAAGACATCGTTAATATATATATATATATATATAAGAAAAACCATATTCAAATTTCAAGAATCTCATTTCGATTTTAAATTGAAAAATATTTTTACCAAAACCAGTTTCAAATAGATATAACTCGTCATACAAAATCAATACATAGTTCAAATTATTTTCCCAATCCTGATTTAATATTTAAAAATTGATATTTTATTCAAAACCAAATTTTTTAAGTATTATTTAATAATTAAATAAAATCGTATATAGGAAGGAGATTCTAAATCGATCACCCAAATATTTCCACAACCACGGTGTGTTTGTGTGTGTGTGATATCATACAATGCAATCATATTTTATCCAAATGAACCATACGATCAGATGGATATGAATTCATTCTTCACAACAACATTTAACTGTGCACAAGCGTTACAGACTATAACGCTTACTCGTGCTCAGTGTATTATCTAATTCATGAACAACCATTCAAACATCAATATCCATCACACAATGCATCATCAACAAATTATAATTAATCTCAGTTAATTATAATTAACTAATTTAAACAAATAATTTAAATTAGAAGTTCTCACCAGACAAGCTCCAACATCTTCATTACCAGAGCGAATAAACCAATCGAATACTGTCACTGCTACTCGTACTGTTTTCAGTACACTTCCATTAGCAGTTGATGATTTTCTGCTAATATATATATATATATATATATATATTGGAATTAAATAATTGACGATGTTCATTATATATATTATTACATATATAAGGCCATTTATTTTTATTTTATTATAAATTTATTCTTAACAAAATTTCCAATACTATATACCACTGCGTTCCACTTTTTAATACGATTCCAACGCCTCTGACGGCGAGTAAATCCGGTTTGAAACGAATGAGATAGTGGTGTTTGAAGTTTGACTAATTTAAACTTAAATAATGAATAAAACCATACCCATTCAATCCGGCCCAAAGCCCAAATGCTTCTTTTATAAAAAGCCAGCCCACTCCTCCTCTCTTCTTCTCCTCACGCACATCTCCTTCTTGCCATTTCCTGTACCCATTTTCACGCGAGCAACCTTGCAATACACGCACCAAAATGCTACCGAACTCCAAACCATAATCAATAACAAACCTCCCTTCGTGTGCTCTTCCGAAGGCACCACTTTGTCCACGACCTCGGCCCCTCATTTGAAATCCGCGCCGAGAACCAAACAAATGTGCATAGTGGTGCACGGTGCACAACCACCAACTCCGCCATTCTTTGACCCGAGACCACCCGCGAACCTCTCTTCTCCTCCTCTTCATACCGCTCACTACTCCATGGTCTCACACTTCCCGAATCAAAATCCGTCCGTGCCTGGAGCCATGGAAACCCGTACGCTGCTTCCTAGAAGATCGACACTTTTTCTCCCCGAAATCCATCGAACTTTGCCACAACGAAGCCCTCTCTCCCCTCATCATCACTCCATCCTCCGATTCTTCTATCGTCGCTCGATTCTCCGTCAGTCCTTAACCCTAGATTCGAACATTTCAAATCGTCAACACGGAATCTCCTCATTTTCGCACCAAAAATAGTACATTCCTTGCTGATCGCAACGGCGCTGACGGCGATGATCAATTCTTCACGGATTGGGAGAATTTATTTTCTGAAGTTCTCTTCACAAATTGTCACTTTTCTGTAAATCTGGGTTTTCTCTCATGATGCACCATGAAATCTTGATTTGTAAATTTCTAAAAATTGGCAACGATGATCCGAACGATATTCGTGCATACCATCTCAGCTAAAGACCAATGGTTTGAGAGGTGTGGATTTTTGAATGGAGAGAAATGTAAAATTTCATTTACTGGAGTAACCATTGAAACCAGAAGAAGAGAAAAAATATGCCGTGAAGAAATTTTCCCTGAAGTGATAAATGGTGAAGTGTGAAGGGAAAATAGGTCTTTGGTCCTCTTTATATAGGATGATGCAAGGGTATTCTAGTCCATTCATCAAGGACACATGTCTTGTTCATGAGCCTTACTACATGCATGAATTCCACCTAAGGGGGACACTTGGTTTTACAACATGAACTCTTTCATGCATGATGACAAGTAGGAGGACACATCATTTCTAGGCATTAAATTAATATATTTGATTTAGTAACATAAGTTGTAACACTTATTAATGTAGCCACCATTTCAACACTTGTATGTGTAATCACCCTATTACTTAAGGTTTACCAAAATATATATATATATATATATATATATATTTATACTTATTAATACTTCAACATACTTATCTATATTACTTACTAAATATATATACATATTACTTACTAAAATAGTCATAATGATCCTTATAAAATTTTATAAACAATCATTATAACTTATCTTATTTGTTGATATTCAAAATAAAAATCATTCTTATGAAATCTTTTAAAATTATCCTTTACAAAAATTTATACTAAATAGTTTAAAACAATTGCTAAACAAATTTTATAAACATCATTATAATTTATTTAAGTAATAAAATAATCATTCTTGTAAAATCTTAAAAATAAATTACTCCTTAACAAATTTATATTTTATAATTCAATATTATCAAAATCAGAGAATATCATTACTTAACATAAAAATCTTAAAAATTAAATATAACTTTTAAAAATCATATTTAACAAAATAATTATTCAAAGTGAAAATTTTATATTCAAACCTTATAAAAGAAATCCTTTATATTCAGAAAAATCCAAAAATTATATAAATAAAAATCCAAATCAACTTAGTTAAAATTCTGAGATGTTACACATATGATACTATGTACTTTATGTAACCTTCCGCATATCTAATACTTATGTAATTGACATAAAATTTTCTCATCATATTTTCTGAAACCTGTCTTTCAATCCATCGTTCTTATATAAATTATGCTATATAAGATTTTATCTCAATCCATTACCTTCCAAATCAATAGTTTTCGAATTCGTTATATTCTTATATATCTTCATATAAGTTCCGAAAACTTTTATTACCAATATCTATAATCGAATATCCTCAAATTCCCATCACTGCAACAGAACTGGTATTTTATAGCGGCCTACAGCCGCTATAAATAAGAACTATAGCGGTTCCATAACTGATGTATATGAACATGTTATAAAAAACTGCAAATATTTATAATGCTTTATTTACCGCTATAAAAGAGCATGGTTTTGTAGCACAAATTTGCCGTTTTGTTACTTAAAAGACAATAGCCCATGATCACAGCTATTAAAAATCTAAATCTCAATGAAAGCGGGAATCTTTTATAACACATTATAGCCGCTATAACATATAATAGCGGCTATATGACGTTATTAAATTATCATATTATAGTATTGCTAAAACCTTTTACAGCTCATGTATACCGCTATAAAATTCGTAGAGCTATGCATATATATTACATTTTAATAATAGCAATCAAAATAAATCTTCATAACAATTTGAAGAGCAATGTAAGAACGAAAAAAAAAATATAATAATCAACAAATATAACACATATTCATGATAACAAAATAGAGTATCAACTAACAAAAGTTAATTTCTATTCATGAGTTACCATATTCATGCTAACAAAATAAATTATCAACTAACAAAAAACAACTTCTGGCACCAACTCTTCAAGTACTTACATTCTACTTCTGTTTGCTTCAGTTTTGTCCTGTTATTAGATGATTATTGTTAAGATTGCTAAACATGAAAGTATACTTGTATTATGCAACTTCTCCAAATGTTAAAAGGTTTATACCTTGCTCTTCTATTTTGAAACCAGACTTCAACTTGCTTGGGAGTTAAGTTCAGCTGCTTTGCTAGTGTCGTCTCCTCTTTCTGCACATACACAACATTCTCAAAACTAGTCCGACAACGCAACTTATAGCAATTTATTTTCAAGTTTCAGCGTAACTTATATTATTAAGCATGTTATGCTCCTTGAAGCTTTCTTCAAGCACTATGGTTTGCTCTATTGTCATCCTCAATATGAGGGTAGTTAAACACATGGGAGAGATATGCAAGTAGATGCTACACATGGATCCCCACAGAGTGTCATCTTGTCTATTGAGATTCAGTTAGCCACATTAGAGAACCATTCTATCGAATTTTTCCAATTCACTTTATCTGATTGAACTACATGAATAAATGTGATCACATGAAATCATGAATGTTATGAATCCTTTTCTAACTACCGTTAGTCTTGGAGTGTGCATAAAATACGACTGTTGCATGTAAAGGCTGAGACATGACATATGGAAACAAATGTGTTGTGGAAATATTTGAAGTTATCACAATAAGGAAGACCATATACAACTGCCATATTCATTCTCCAATGAGTAACCGTGGATGCATTAGTTATAAGACTAGATTTAATGTTATTAAAATGCACTTCTGGTTAAAGACATCAGCCCTTTAACCAATGTTCCATTATTTTGATTATAACCAGAACAGGCAATTCTATATGATCTGTTACATGTTAATTTGATATTTAAATTTTGTGTCATTAAAAACTGTTAATATACCATGTATGACATCCCTCCTACTGAGAAAATGTTTCTTTCTGATTCATATTTTTCATGAATAACACTCAAGCAATCATTGCATATACTCAATATATTTGCATATGCAAAGAACCGAAATATTATAGTACTTGCAAACATGCATATAAACAAATTAAAGAATAAACCTAACCATGCAAATGATCTTCTAATGATCCTAAAGGCATGAACTTGTATAAGTGGGGTAATATTTTATGAACGGCATAAACAAAAATAAAGATAAAATAAAAATTGACTACAAGAAAAGAACGAAAGTTACCAACCTCGGAGAGATCACGACAGACAGCATCGAGCAAGGCAGCAGCATAGCCAGTAGCAGCCTTCCGATTAGTTTTGAATGAAGGTTTACGTACATCTGTCAATGCAGAAGCATGTTTACTCTGAACAACAGAGACTGCTTTCGCCATAGACTTGCACTGATGATCACTACTGTTGTTTGATAATGTGACTGTAGAAGGCAGAGTGGAAGTAAAGGGATTTAGCTGAGGTTTGGTGATGGTGTCGTTACCATTTGTGATGTTTGAAAGCGATGGTTTTTGAACAACCAAAGTTGGTGTTTGATTTGATAAAGAAGCAGCTTCCATTGTTGAAACAATGGTTGGCTTAATGCCACAATTTGTTCTGGTTTAGTTTCTTTGCTTTTATAGGCACTAATGAATGAATGGTGACTAGTATGGAGATGGAATATTGTAATTTTAGTCATACAGCCAGGGAATGTCCCTACTGACTTGGAAATTAATATGCAAGATTTATGTTTTCCTATCAAAGTGCATGATGCGAATAGCATGTATATTATTATGGATTGGATGTTGATTTTAATTTTTGATGACATTTGTACATAAAGATACGAAATTGATTTTATTTTCTCAGTGGAGAAAAAACATATCCCATTTAATCCCCATTTAATTCACTAAGAAGGTCTGTTAATGATTTGCCCAGTGCATTTGAAAATATTGCACCATTAAACAGCTTTAGTGACATCCAATATTGCACCAAAAAACTCCAATGATTCTACGTTATTTATGTTGTAACTACAAACAATCTAAAGATATGAAATTGACTTTATTTGCTCAGTGGAGATAAAACATGTCCCAATTTATCCCCATTTAATTCACTAAGCAGGTCTGTTAATGATTTGCCCAGTGCATTTGAAAATATTGCACCATTAAACAGCTTTAGTGACATCCAATATTGCACCAAAAAACTCCAATGATTCTACATTATTTATGTTGTAACTACAAACAATTAAAGCATATAACTGTGCAAGATGATTGTACTTCTCTTTTCACGTGTGGCAGAGGTCATACTGTACAGGAAAACTGGCGTGCTAGGCAATATTGCAATTTTTACAAACGTGAGTATATCAACACATTTAGATTTCAACTATAATATAAAACAATCATAGCAATTGTGCAATATTCCACGAAGATGCGTTAACAAAAAGTTGAATAGAATATAGAGAACTTCATTTAGGTAATTAAGGCTGATGGATATCATGTAACCATACAAACTGACAAATATGCATAAAATGTATATTTGTGCATAGAATGCAAATTTAATTGCATTATTTACCATCAACAGGAAGGTATAATTGTCAGCATCAAAATTTTATTAACAAAAATTACAACTATTTCCTCATGGGATGTAATACTTTAACATATAAAATAGTAATTATAGCAAAAAAATTGCAAATTCAACTCATTATCTAACCATTCCTATTTTAAGCTATTCTTATATATATATATATATATATATATATATATATATATATATATATATGATTTAGGAAATTTTATATTATGAGCAACATTAAAAAAAATCCATAAATCAATTTATACATGTAATACATGCCTTAAAACCATCTTTCCCAGATTTAGTCCATCTTTAACTGAATGGTTCATCAAATGAGCCCTAAAGATGAACATTCAGCAAATTCCTAAGTGGTGATTAATATACATTATTCTCTTCCCTCTATAATTGTTGTTTCATGAAAAATAATAATAACGTTTATATTTGTTAAATGCCTTTTTTGGGAACAATAAGTAATTATTATTATCAGATTTAGTCAAGTGATGACTAAAATGAATTTGCAAACCAAATTGGAAGAAATCAAATAGAAACACATATTTTACTAAACCACGCAGTTCTTACAAAATTCACTTATTGCATTTATTTATGTTGTCTCCTGAACCAAGCAATAAAATGCAGTTATATAAGTTGAAATCAAACATCATATCATATACTCACAGCTTAAACTTATTGATATTGTCTTATCTAGAGAAACTTAGGATAGTTTAAAGTTCACAATTTAAGTGTAACCGAGTTTACATAAGATAGATCTCCAAAATAGAATATTTCACCAGAGGTCAACAGTGAAAGAAATAGTACGCAATGTTAGCACGTGTGTTCTATAATCTTAATTGATGCATACGGAGTTGGTATACAAATTGCAAGGCACAATCAAAAACTAAGTCTGCAAGATTAGTATAATAGTTTCATATGTGGAAGAAACAATAGGACTGAGATGATGATTTTTAAATTGTGCTAAATAGATATAACTTGCAGAACAATTATAGATAAAACCAAAAATAGTAAGAACATGTATATAAGGAAAAGAAGCAAGTCTTAGTGAGTTTTTGCTTAAACAGATTTGAAATTTTCAAAAATATAAATTAGCGTAGATCAGAAGAGGATGCTTACAAATATATAATTTCCATTTGAGGAAATAAGGGAAATATTTAAAGTGAATATGTAAATTTGAACCAAAACAGAAAGATTTTTTTTCTTCTGTTGGTGGTAATTTATGTACAAATCAGGGCACTAATCATTTGAATGTTCATCCGGGACCACCTTGGTCAAATGGGTGAAGAGGCTTCATTCCAAAGCATTAATAGAAAGTTATGATCGTCAATATTCGATATTTTACTAACAAATAATGCAACTCTTTTACTTGTAATTATAGCAGCAACAAAAAAACAAATTCAACTTGTTGTCTAATCGTTTCTATTTAAGCTATTCTTCTAATATGCTCTGATTTAGCAAATTTTATAGTTTAAGGAACATTAAAAAAAATTCCGTAACGTAATATACACATAAAATGCATGCCTTAAAACTATCTTTCTTGAACTCAACCCAGTATCAACTAAATGGTTCATCAATGAGTTTTAAAAATAAACATTCAACAAAACCCTCAATGATAATTAGTATACATTATTCATTTCCTTTATAATTGAAGTTTTATGAAAAATAACGATAAGGTTTGGTTTATATTATTTTGGGAACAAAAATTAATCGTGATTACCACATTTAGTTAAGCGACGAAGAACGTGAATTTGCAAATTGGATTGGAAGAAACCAAATTGAAATGCTAAGATTTAGTAGTAAGTCAAATATGAACAGTAAGATATGTCTAAACCATGTACAGTCTTTATAAACTTCACTTATTTCATATATGTTATTGTCTTGTGAACAATGCAATTAAATGTAGTTATCTAAATTGGAATAAAACATCCAATCGTATAAATTGGAATAAATAATGAAAAAGGAAAGGAGGGGTGGTCCAAACACAAAATGGAAATAATTCAACTGGTTATCATTAGGTAATTAATCCTATATATCTGATGACATAAATGGAAAGAGTATACATTTTATATGTTATAAGTAGATTCTATAAAATCAAGCCACAAATTGGAAACAAAATAAGGCAATAAACAATATAAATTAAGTAAGATACAATATGTTTGTAGCATTATAAACTTATGTCTGAGTAGGAATAACACAAACCAACCAGAGATTTTGGTGTATCTACTATGAAGTCAGCACTCAAATAAACAAAAATGTGCTAGTAGTCCAATACATTATTCAAAATTCATTCATGCCACATATGTCATTGTATCTGTGAATTTTTTGTGGTATCACCATAATGAAAATCCAATTTATTCTCATATAAACAAAATAAAATTGTAAAAGCCTTATTTGGTTTTAGAAATACAAATGGTGAAAATGGACATAATATTAGCAAGAAGACATACTAAAACCAAGGGGAAATACAAAGAACATGGTCTAGTTAAGTATGAAAGCAAACTACAGTTTTCTTTGCTAAACATAAGGTAACGTAAGTATCAAAGTAATCATCTTAAGAATAAGGGTGGTAACATACTACTTTACACGCATGTAATCATAAAGGAAAACATGCATACCATTTGTAGCAATAGACTCCACCGTTCCTCTACACAGCTCAGCTTTCTCATCAGCATCTCGATGTCTACCATCTGGACCAATGTTGCAAAAATAATCTCACGGAGGCTGATCAGTAAATCCTGCCAAAAGCAAAGGTGCATGTCAAGCTACATGTAACCTATTCCGCACTAAAATAGGATTCATACATATTCTTAAGTTCAGACTAAAACAGAACAACTGAGATTGAGATCCACATCATGAACATGAAATTTGAGGTGGAGAAACAGAACAGAAAACAGTGGCGGAAAGCACAGCATGGTCAAGTTGCAATATCAACCACTAAATTTTTCCACCAATAATAATAATAATAATAATAATAACGCACTAATAAGAAGTTTTCCTGTAGGGAAGACCTCATTCGTTGATTTTGCTGCCGTAAAGGGTGATTTTAAGAGCGCTATTTACAAATAGCACACTTGTACTTTGATTATCAAGCAAAGGTGTTTGATTACAATACAGAAGGAAAAGCAAGATGCTATATCCCACATAATCAAATTTTTGAGTCAGCTTGCTCAATCCGTTAGTACCTTCTATCAAGATCGCTATCTACTTCAGCTAAACAAACTATGTATCGCATCAACCACTTTGATACAAACCCGAAAGAGGAGTGTAGTGGATCCTTATTCTCATACACGCACCACACACTCCACATGCGCACACATTAAGCACTCACCACATAAGTTGTAGATAAAATGTCTTCCATGGTCAACAAATCTCATAAATGGGTTAATGTATCCCTTGCAGCGAACACCTTAAAGGTCCACTTTCTCCAAAATCAACAACCTGGAAAATAAAGAGAAATATCATATTGAAGTGAAAATAAGTAAAAACATTAACGCAAGAGGAACAGAAAATGTAACGAAAAATAGCTTGGCAATTCAGTCAACTATTTAATAGTAGCGCAGAAAATTTTGCTCACTCTTCTTAATGATATAACCATAGTTAAACGTATATCCTTTGTATCTTCGCACTCTTACTTACTTATGGTCAATCTTCATATATATATTTTCCACTCAGTGTTCTCAAAATTCACTCTATTTAGTGCCATCGGCAATATTCCCACTTAAATCCTTGAAAACTTCAAAATTGTCATCCTCTTAATACAAACTCACTTAAATCCTTTCAAAAATTTACCAACCACTTAAATACACATTTTTCGATATCAAATTCATTTCGACTCGTCTATTTAAGAAAAAAATTCCATCTAGAAAGCTTGAAATTTATCTTCTAAGTACTTTTTAACTTATGTAAACATATATGACTAACCGACTAGGCAATTCACTGTGTTGAACTTCTCATTTTGCTGTAATAAGGACTTGCAGCAATAATGATATTACAAACAGAAGAGACTGTATCAGAAAACTAACAGCAAAACTAAGATTACATAATACCAACAATAAAATCATGTTATATGATGGCACTTATTGTAACTAATACAAAATACCAGCTGAGCTTGGCAATCAAATTAAACTTACAGAGAATTCAATAATCAAGATCTATTTTTGGAGCATTGTAGTTGAGTCCTTACTTTTAGGGGCCATACAGATTCAATTTCAAAGCCTTGGAAAGCCTCCAAATTATTTCTTTGGCTTAGGATGTAGTAAACCGTGTTTTAACTTATAACCAACATCGATATCTAAGTATGGCACTAATTCAAATACAACATCCGATGCAATCACATCTCGGATCCTTTTTTTCCTTTTCAAAAATGGGTTTAGCGTCACTTTTTCAAAAGATCTGAAATTAAGTTTAAAGCATCCATCCCTGAAAGCCATGATGTAGTGGAAGATAAATAAAATTTCATAACAACCAAAAATAAAATGAGGATAACCTAACCATGAAATCGAATCATAGGACAAAGAAGCTGTCGAAATCCAGTAGTAGGATACAGAGAGTTTTGAATCGACCACGGCTTACCAGAATCAAAATCCAAGATTAGGGTTTTATGACATAAAGGGATGAACCGCCACGGCTTCGATAGATCGGGTAAGGAGAGATTGGAGACGGAAGGAGTTTGCTTTCTTCGATCAGATGAAGAGATTGGAGCGAAACGACCTTTTGGAGGGAGGCAAAATTGTTTGGAGGGGGGCGAAATTGTTTGGAGCGAGGAGGAAAGGAATTCACGAAGTTGTTGGGATGCAAAATAATTTTGTTCGGGGTTAGAAAATGGGAGTGTTACACGGATTGTCAAAACAAAATGACTTGGGGAGCAAATAATTAAGTGTAACTAATAACACTTCAGCATAATATGTTATTAAGTGGCGTTACTAATATCATATTTTGTTGTAGTGCATTTAGATTTCCAAATTTTAGTTTTGATCTCTTTGATCAATTCCGATATTTGATACCCTTTCAGTCTCAGATGAATCTATTGGTTATAAACCAAATTTTCTTCTAATTATTAAGTTCATCCCTTAATTCAAATCTTTATGTTCTCAAAATTTCAGAACTTTTCAATCTTATAACAAATTTCTCATTCACGTAATATTACACTTCCGTATTCACATCCTTCAACCGTAAATTAGCAAGCGAATAACTCCCTAAGTATCAATCCCGAAGGCAGAAACCAACATCAGATCAACATTTAGAAAGTCATTCAACTTGATTAATCTCCAGTCAGTTCCAATTTCCTTAATTCCACTTTAAGCCATTTTTAAGTTTATAAATTTAGTTATAAACTTATCCCAATGGTTGAGTTATTTAAAATATTAACTTATTTACCATCTTGGATTTGTCATCTTGGGTTTATGTGTATAGAATTCTAAATCCAATACTATGTATAGGATTTGACAGTTTGAAAATACGAGAGTATGGTCTTCCCTAATTGAAATATTTCACTTCAAGATTCTCAAATAACATCATACAGATGAGATTAAACCACTAATGGTAATTTTATAGAGTTCAAATTTTTTCATAACCATTTTATTTAAATAATTATGCATAGTCTTTATTTCTTCAAAACATGTACATAGGAGATTTAGGATTACAAAGATAACACTAGAAAAAAGAGTTAACTTAATTAGGATCAACCATCATCGATGATTGTCTGCTATTTGATCGATAATCTATATCTTCACATAAACTACTTTACGATATTCATCATTCAGGAATCTCCACAAGATGATTAGTGCATTCCTCATCCACATGACCCCACTCCTTGCAGTTCTTACAATAATACGAGATGGGGCCATCTTTATCTACGTACTTCACCGTTTTTTCTCTAGCAAGACGCAACACTGACTGTAACAACCCGGAAAATCTGAGCCAATATAAAAAAAAATATTGGCTATTTTAGTGGATTTTAGATATTTAAAATAAATTATTTTAAATAATAACGACGAAAAGTATGTTTGAATCGATGCTTGAAAATAAATATAATTATTTTTAATTATAAACAAGGCCTGAAATGGCGCGGCAGTTTCAAAATTCGAATTCAAACTTTGACTGACTGTACCGGATGCAGAATAAAACGGATTTTAGTGAAACCAAAAATATCTAAATCTGTTTATGAATATCTTTCTAACGAATCTGAAAAATTGAAGTTTCATAGCGGAAAGCAAAAGTTATGGCCAAATGAATTTTCAAAAAGGTCGCTATAGAAAATATATAGCACTTGAAAATAGACATTTTGCAAACGACCTCAGAATTCAACGAATCCACTTTTGTTGGATCCGGGATGTGAAATTATTGCTAATTTTCAAATTCCATAATTTTTTAAGTTAATATGTGAGCGTGGCGAAGGAAAATGTGTTTGGTCAATTAGAGTTAAATTGGATCGACCAGAAAATGACCATTTTTCAAACGGTCTCAGAATTCGACGAAACTAGTTGGGTTGGGACCGTATCGTCAAAACATAGCTAGATTTATTTTTCGGGAATTTTTAGAATCAGTATGTGGCCCCAGCAAATTGAAATGTACATTCAAATCAAATATTGAATGTTTTATATTTTAATTTGAAGAAAAACCGACTGAAACAGTCGAATGGGCCTACGAAACATATCCCATTGTGTTCGGAATGGGGGTATTTAGCTAGGAACGACAGTCATTGGGTTTGGATTGGAGTTCGTATGAGATAAGGGGTATTTTTGGATTTTTAAAATATATAAATAAAATAAAAATATCTCATTGGCCATCACTCTCTCTCTCCCCACGATAAGCTCTCGACGGCGGCGGAAAGGGATTTTTCCCTTCTCGCCTCTTTTTCTCCAAATCCACGCACCAGAATCACATGCCCCAGTTAAGGTTTTTGTAGATCGTCTCATGAGCTTCACATCCATATAAAGTTTGCAATTTTTAGGGGAGTAATTTGAAAGGACGGACGGCAGGAAGTCGAGACCTTCCCACCGCCACCGCGCTGCCTACAGGCCACCGAAGTGGACCCCACCACCGGTGACAAGAAGCCCCCTCCTCCCTCTTCAACGCTGTATGGTCCGATCGAGCTGCAACTTCACGGATTCGGCGAAAATCTTAAACCTAGTTTTGAAGAATTTTAAAAAGGTAACGACTTTATAATATTAAACTGTTCTATAGCACTTTAAAGAACTACGGTTTATGATTTCACTGTAAAAATCATATCTTTTTCGTTTGTTGACGAAATTCAGTGAAACAAGAGACAGTGGACTCGTGCGGACGTCTTCTACATTTTAGAAGAGACCGGATATTTTTCTGAGCTTCCTGCTATTTTTGGAGGAGTGGAACCCAATGTGAGATTTCCGAATTATAAACGATATGGAAAACAACAATGTATAAATTATATAGTCGAAGTATGAGTTATATAAGCGTTGTACACCACATGTATAAGCGTTGTATAAGTTGTATGTTCGATGTAGAAGTTATATATGTGTTGTAAAAATGATGTGTGTGTTGAAATAAATTGAAATGATATTGAAATGAAATCGAAATATAGTTATATACGTATATATATATACTCCCCTCGTCCACAGACCATGGACGATATATATTGGTTGTGATATTGTTTGGATTATTGGTTGATGTGAAAATTTGGTGAATATCATGAATGGTTGATTTGAAATAATTTATTATGGCTGAAATCCCAATAGGATTAGTATATGGGAAAATTCGTCTGCGTACGAACTAGATATTGAAAATCCCTATTGTCAAAAGCTGCGAGGCTTTAAGGTAGAGCGAGGAGTCGTACTAGGGACGGTCCCGGTTTGAACTACCCTGTTGTTATGCTGCCGAAATTTTTTGAAATATTTCTGTGTTTGATTTAAATTTCATGTGTTGAAATAGAAATTCATGTGTTGAATAGAAATTCATGTGTTGAATGTAGTTCATGTGTTGAATAAATTCTTTGGAAAATAAAATTAACATTTTTATCATATATATAAACTATATAAAATAATCGTGTTTTGAAATAAATTGTTTTAACACCAAAAATAACATTTTTACCATATCTATAAACTATATAAAATAATCGTGTTTTGAAATAAATTGTTTTACATTAAAAATCACATTTTTATGATATATATGAGCTATATAAAATAATCGTGTTTTGAAATAAATTGTTTTACAATAAAAATTACATTTTTATTATATATATGAACTATAGAAAATATTCATGTGTTGAATAAAGGACTAGAACGATAAAAATCATATTTTTATCGTATGTGTGGAGTCAAAAACATTCATGTGTTGAATATATAGATTGAACAATAAAATCTACATTTTTATTGTGAATATGAAGTGTTAAAAATGGTGATGTGTTGAAATAAATATATGTTGGATAAAAATATCATTTTTATCAAATATATGAAGTGAATATGGTTTTGAAATCGAAGAATGGATTTTATATATATATATATATATATATATATAATAAATCGAATAACGAAGCTGCAGTTCGTGTTTTGAAACCGAGATTTCAAACGATTAGTGCGGGATATCCGACCACCGGATTTTCCCAAAACCGAAACCGTTGGGTTCGTTTTGGAAATATCTTTCCAACGACACCCACTTTGTGAAGATCCAACGGTTGGATTGTCTGGAATGTCTAATTCAAATCTGAAGAAAAACAGCGCCAGAGTCGATTATATTTATGTATATATATATAAATATAATTAAAATAAATCGAATAACGACGCTGTAGTTCGTATTTTGAAATCGAAACTTCAAACGAGTGTACCGGAAGATCCGACCGTCGAATTTTCCCAAAACTGAAACCTTGGATTTGTTTTGAAAAGATCTTTCTAATGATATAAAATTTGTGAAGATCCAACGGTTAGATTTTCAGATCTGTGTAAATCAAATCTGAAGAAAAACAACGCCATGGCCGCGTTATGGCCTGAAGCGTCGTTTGAATGAAATGGGCTATTTTTAAATGAATAAAAATAGCAATAAATCGTTATAAAATATTATAAATGATATGGAATGGAAATAAACCGGATTTACCCGGTTTATTGGATATTTGATGGTTGAATGTGTTTGGCGTGAAAATCACAATTAAGAACTGAATTATTGATGTCGAATAATTTAACCATTGAATTGAATTGATTTAAATTCTAAATATACGTGAATTATTTGAAAAGGCCGAGTTAAATCTCATTTCAAATAGTTGATCGGCGGTGAGAAGTCGATGATGAAGACGGTGGTTGAAGACCGTAGATCTTCACCTCGGTTGGATGATAACTGATGTTTTGATTGGGAGGCATCCCGAAATATAGATAATAAGTGGGGATCGTCCAGACGTACATGGAGATCGATGGATATGCAAGGTATATGGTGCCTCCAGTTTCGTTCAGACCCAGAACGAACTACTAAATGGACTGTGTGTCTGACATTGGATTTTGTTCTGTGCTGAGTGATCTCTATTAAATGTATATCTGTTTGGCGGTGGAGAATTTATTCTCTTGCTTAACGCCCTTCTCTGAGACGTATGAGCTCAGAGATTATATATCGATAGAAATCTGTCGCATAGAGTGAATTGCCTTTGTGGCATGCCTAAGTGGCAGATGATCAAGGCTTCTGTTGAAAAGCAAAGTCTTGTGGTTGATGATCAAAGCACGGCCTGTGTGGCATAGCTTTGTGTATAACGGTGGTTCGCGAGCCTCACACCCCGGTATGAGCCAGAAACGGGAGAGGACCTCAGGGAGGACATGCGTTTCTTTCTAGCTAGAGGTGGTGTCAGTGCTTAAACTGGCTGACATTTATATTATTTTCACCTGTGTGGTTGTTGCTGTTGCGAGGCGCCTCGGATATATCGATGACTATGTGGAGCCGATGGAGTCATTGGGCTCATTGACGCCCCAAAGGGCGGGGAAACGCAGTGTTCAGGAATTTTAATCCACATCGGTCGACTGGCCCTGTCGCTCCAAGGGTCACTCGAGCTCTGATCCTGAGACACGGGCTAGAGCGTCTCAAATTCGGTAAGGACTATCTTTTGCCTTGGTTCAGGATGGAAATCCAATTTCCAAGTACGACATGTTCGGTTTTGATTGTATACCTATATATGGCGACATAGTGGTATGGGGCATTAATGCCGTCTATGATTGATAGTTATGATTGAAATTGTCTTTGAAACATATAAACACTAGTAATAATATCAAATGCTTTTGTTTTATTCGTATCAAGCATATTTTGGCCATTATAAGGTAAAACTCTATCCTTCGGTTTGCGTTGCATTGCGTGATGGGAACTGAGTCTTATAATGGCTTCATTTTTATAAAAAACATTGCGAGGTTTAAAAGATTTACTTGTTTTAAAGCACTGGCAATCCAATGGAGTGAACCCGTTCCGCGAAAGTGGTGTGGTCCTGTGATTAGCCATATTATAAAATATGTTAAGTAGATTTCTCATACCAGTCCCATGACTGACTCGTAGTTTGTTTCACTTGCAAACTCAGGTGCCCTTATTTCTACACGGGCAGCCTTGTATTCAGGTTTTAGCAGGCTAATTCTGGATAGCTGGAGCTGAAGATGGATTCTACCATTTATATCTTTTTATGTTGTTCAGCTCCTATTGTACATATTATGTTTGTTTTCTGCTGTAGACATTTATGTATAGCTGAACTGTATTTTGTACTAAGTATGATCCTGTATATTGTGTAACTCTGATGATTATGTTTATCCAGTACATTCTATTGTACATTATCTGGTGTATTTAATTATTTCTATTTTGCTGTTATCTGTTTATGTGTTATATTCCAAAGATTACCCTTGCCACCATCAGTACGGGGTTTGGGGTTGTCACACGTGGTATCAGAGCTTTGGTTAAGCTTAGTTCTAGAATATAACATATTAACGAACTCGTCAGAAATAGAACCAGTAGTGTTCTAGGACGAATAACCCATTACAGATAGGATCAGAAATATCCTAGTATGAGTATAGCAGGATGGAATACACCTCGATAGACGCATTTACATTCAAGTATATGTCTCTATGCTTTATAATATCTTTTCTGTTGACCTGACACTTAGTATGCTATTTGCAGAAGTACTAGAAAATGAGAGTCAGAAACAGAAGGAATGATGAACCATATCTAAAGGCTCTATTTAAGAGATCGAAATCTGGGTGGAGCACAATTCTCGGGCAATGAATCGATTATTCAAACTCAAGCTTGGATGAGTTCTGCTGAAAGGATTTTTGAATGTTTCCAGCTGAGAGATGATCAAAAAAGAATAGTGGCATCTTGGACGCTCAAAGAAGAAGTGTTAATCTGGTGGGAAACAATCATTAAGGATAATCCAGAAGGTGATATCACCTGGGATAGATTCAAAGAGATTTTCAGTGAAAGATTTACTCCTCCAGAAGCAACTGAACGGTTATGTAATGAATTCAGTTATCTGATACAAGGAGATATGAGCATTCCAGAATATCACAAGAAATTCAATGAACTTTCTCATTTTTCCCGGCATCTAATTCAAAATCCGAAGAGGAAGAATCTGAGGTTTATTAACGGGCTTCAAAGAAAATACCAAAGTAGAGTAATGGGGCATGTGAAGCTTCCTTTTTCAGAAATGATATACATGGCTTATCAGTATGAAGATCTCCATAAGAAAGGTCTTTTGAACGATGAAGAGGAAGTCAGTTCTAGTAACAAAGGGGAGTCTGAGATTGATAGTCCTGAGGCCAGTATGATGTTTGAGGTCAGGGAGAAGCCCAAAGCCAAGAGGAAAAGGGTTAAATCTGAGAAAGAACCCATAATGACAGCCACCTGCTCTAACTGTAATTGGAAAGGGCATTTGGCGATAAACTGTGGACCCTTAAAGAAGCGATTAAAAGGTGGACTTCAATCCAAGAAGGGATTTCAAGAGAATAGAAAATGCAGTCAATGCCATAAGCCTGGTCATCTTTCAAAGGCTTGCCAGCTATTCAAGAAATCTGAAAAGGTTCATGTAAATGAAGTGGCAGAAACTTCAGCACCCTCAGCTAGTCAGGGAAAGTCTGATGTTTTGGAAGGCACGTTTACTGTCAAAAACATTCCAGTTAAAGTACTGTTTGATACAGGCGCGTCACGAAGCTTTATTGCAAAGAATGCAGTTAAGAAGTTGGATTTGAAATTGAAAAAGCTCAAAGAACCCATCACTGTCCATAATCCGGTTGGGGGTTCCCTCAATCTTAGTTGGATTTGTGGGGTGCCTGTCTCTTTTTCCTGTTATAAGTTCCCCACCACCGCGATCGTCATGAATTTTACTGAATTTGATCTTATTTTGGGATTGGATTGGTTAACCAAATACGAAGCTGAGGTTAAATGTGCTGAGAGAGTTGTTAAAGCAAAAGCCCAATTAGGGAACTATATAACCATACCATGTGAAGGTCCGAATTCAGATAGAAAAGACTTTTGGTCAGCTCTGGATGTTTCTCCTGCTCAAATAGAAAATGTCCCTGTAGTCACAGAGAATATTCCGGACATCATAAAAGATATTCCTGTCATCAAGGATTATGCAGATGTGTTCGAAGAAGTTAGTTTACCTCCGAAGAGAGAAATTGATTTCAAGATCGCTTTAATTCTGAATGCAAGGCCGGTAGTGCACGCTATTCGTAGAATGACTCTAAAGGAGAAAGACGAATTAGACAATCAGACTCGACAGCTTGTATGGAAGGGTCTGATCAGGCCTAGTTTCTCTGATTGGGGAGCAGCAGTGGTATTTGTCCCAAAGTCAGACCGTACTCTTCGACTATGAGTAGATTATCATGACTTGAACAAACAGACATTAAAGAACAAATACCCATTGCCGCAGATTGATGATTTGTTGGACCGATTGAATGGTGCACAAGTATTTTCAAGGATGGACCTGGCTACAGGCTTCCATCAGCTTCGTATTGCCGAAGAGTGTGTTCCTATGACAGCATTCAGAGGTCCAGACTTATTCTATGAGTGGTTAGTAATGTCGTTCGGCTTATGTAACGCTCCTGCTTATTTTGTCGATCTGATGAACCGGGTATTCAGAGAAGTCTTGAATAAATTTGTTCTGGTTTTCATTGATGACATATTGATCTTCTCTAAGTCAGAGAACGAGCACGCGGAACATTTGGAACGAGTGTTAGAAATTCTGAGAAGGAATGTTTTAAAAGCTAAACTTTCCAAATGTATATTCTGGCAAGATGAAGTAAAGTTTCTTGGCCACGTTGTATCAAAAGAGGGAATTGTTGTGGATCCAAATAAAATCACCGCTAATCAAAATTGGAAGCAGCCTAGTACTCCCACAGAAGTCCGGAGTTTTCTTGGATTGGCTAGTTATTATCGGAAGTTCGTTAAAGATTTTTCGAAGATATCTAGTTCCTTAACAAAGCTTACAAAGAAGCACACAAAATTCAAGTGGACTCCCGAATGCGAGGAGGCTTTTCAGAAGCTAAAAGTAAGATTAACGACTGCTCCAGTGCTAACAATTATCAATGGCAATCAGGACTTGAAAGTCTGGACAGATGCCTTTAGAGAAGGCCTTGGGGCAGTATTAATGCAAAGAGGTCAAGTAGTTGCTTATGCTAGCCGTCAGCTGAAACCGCATGAGAAGAATTACGTAACTCATGATCTTGAGTTGTTGGCTATCGTATTTGCTTTGAAAATCTGGAGACACTATCTTTTGGGTGAGAAATTCGAACTGTATACAGACCATCAGTCATTGAAGTATTTGTTCACCCAGAAAGACTTGAATTTGAGGCAGCAACGTTGGCTAGAATTTCTTACATCATACGACTTTGAAATTTTGTACACTCCAGGGAAAGCCGATGTTGTGGCGGATGCACTAAGTAGAAAGAATGTGATAATCGCCAATTTTATCATTACGACTTCCTTGATTGACAAAATATCTATTCTTCAGAAGGATGATAATTTTATTAAGGATATGATCAGAAGAATTCAGAAAGACGAACCCTCGGGTTTTCAAATAGATAACGAGGGGATTCTGAGATTGGGAGGAAGGATTTGTGTTCCCGACATTCCCGAGCTCAAAAGAGAAGTGTTAGACGAATGTCACAAGTCCAAGCTGAGTGTCCATCCAGGTGTGAGAAAAATGTATAACGATCTCAAGAGAACATTCTGGTGGAAGGCTATGAAAAGGGATGTTTCAATATATGTTAGCATGTGTCCTACTTGCCAACTAGTCAAAAGCGACTAGCATAAACTTGCCAGATTATTGCAACCATTGGACATTCCAGGTTGGAAATGGGAACACATTTCTATGGATTTCATAGATGGGTTACCCAGAACCAGAAAAGGGAATGACAGTATTTGGGTGATCGTAGATCACTTCACGAAGTCCGCCCATTTTATACATGTCAGATCCAATAGAACTGCTCAGAGTCTGGCACAGGTTTATTTCAAGGAAATAGTTAAGCTACATGGAGTGCCAATTAGTATAGTTAGTGATAGAGATCCAATATTTACCAGTAAATTCTGGGAGGCATTTCAAGTAGCACTGGGAACGAAACTGAACTTGAGCATCGCTTATCATCCTCAAACAGATGGTCAAACTGAGAGGGTGAATCGTATTCTAGAAGATTTATTGTGGGCTTGTGTTATTGATTTTGGCGGATCATGGGAAGACAATTTGCATTTGGCCGAATTCTCATACAACAACAACTACCAAGCGAGCCTAACAATGTCACCATTCGAAGCATTGTATGGTAGACCGTGCCGATCTCCTGCTTGTTGGGTTGAACCTGGTAATAGACTTGTATTGGGACCTGATATGATCCGTGAAGCTGCAGACAAAGCCGATTTCATTAAGAAACGATTACTCGCCGCTCAAAGCCGACAAAAGAGCTATGCTGATTCGACAAGAAGAGATTTGGCTTTTTCTGTTGGTGACTATGTGTATCTAAGGGTTTCTCCGATGAGAGGAGTAATTCGATTTGGCAAAACTGGGAAGTTGGCACCCAAATTTATTGGTCAATTCCCTATACGTGAACGGATTGCAACTCTCGCTTATAGAGTTCAATTACCTGACTGGTTGCCTGGAGTACATGATGTATTTCACGTATCTCAACTTAGAAAGCATGTACATGACCCAGATTTAGTCATGGAAGAAGCCGCACAACAGGAATTTGAAATTACTCCAGAATTGGCTGTAAGAAGAGAGCCGATAAAGATTATTGGCAAAGAAACCAAAGAGCTGAGGAACAAGAAGGTTCACTTAGTCAAAGTGCA
Organism: Allium sativum; assembly: GCA_030737875.1. Taxonomy (NCBI): domain Eukaryota; kingdom Viridiplantae; phylum Streptophyta; class Magnoliopsida; order Asparagales; family Amaryllidaceae; genus Allium; species Allium sativum. Next base: position 950,465,860 of record CM060926.1, on the reverse strand, counting down.
GTGGAGTGGAGATCAGCAAGATTATACTTGGGAAATTGAGGAGAGCATTAAGAAAGCCTATCCCAAGTGCAGGGTGGATATCTCTGATTGACTCTGGTGCAAGGTACATTTACCATATTTTGCAATTTCTATTATGTTCGCTACTTTGTTGTTGTTTTCTTTTCATGAATGTAAAAGTTTTGGTGTAGTGCTTGTAACCTCATTTAGTAAAATTATAAACTGGGAATATATCATGGGTTGTTTGAAACTTGAGATCTGGATATATATACACTATGTTTTGGTTATGATCTAAAAATATGAAATGCGTTTAGCAAAATTTGAAAACACATTTGTTTTTGTTAAATTTTATAAAAGTTGAGGCTACATTTGTGTTTGCTAAACTTTATAAAAGTTGTTTACACATTTGTTTTCTGGTAGAAGCCGATGCTACATATGTTGTAATCCAGATTTTATTGGTCTGTTAATCCCTGTTTGCTTGAGTTTGAGATCCTTATTTATTTAGCATGCCTCATATACATGTTACACCCTGCTACACATTTGCTGCGCTTTTCATTTTGCAAACAGGTGAAGGGTTTGACTGTTTAGCCTTGGACTATGCACTGGTTCATTTATGCATTTCTTGTGCAGTCGAAGCATGACTTTGATATATATATATATATATATATATATATGTGTGTGTGTGTGTGTGTGTGGTGGCCGGTGCATATGGGTATATATATATACTATTGTATGTGTGTATACATATCAACGGCATATGTGTATACATAAATATGTATGCTGTCCGAATTTGTTTCATCCCAAGTTGCTATGCTATTATCGCATGTTCGGTATGGGAAGCTGAGGCTGTCCACACGTGTATACACGTGTGGATAGGCAAGCTCCCATGACTATGGGTCCCTGAAGGTATAACTGATATGAAAGATGCCACACTTGATCTCGTCATTGACATAGAACATATACTACACCCCTGAATGTTTTTGTATATCATAAAATTTAAGTTAGGGTTAACTATTATAATTCAGTTTTTATTGAAGTTAATTTACATGAACAAAGATTGATCCTGACTCTAGTGTTTTATGTTTTTTCATGGAATGCTTGGGTCAGACCCGAGCGTTACGGATTTAAAGATTACAACTTAGGGTTCGAAGATTGGCAAAGCTGGGGATTCCGAATACGACGCACACTTTGAAGTTTTTAAACCAGTAAATATTTTCTTGTATTCAATTGTATTTTCAATACCACTGTATATAAACATCTTGTATTCAAAATTCTGATTAATATATAAAAGATGTATTTCGCTGTTCAATATCGTGTTATATATTCATTCTGTGTTGATTCTGTTTTAAACTCTGTAAGCTAAATAACGATCCGTCGATTTGAACGTTTTAAGTTGGTTTAATTACCGATTTGAAGCAGCCAAAAAAGCGAGCCATTACAAGTGGTATCAGAGCTTTGATTTATTCAAAGCTTAGCTTATTAGGTTTGAAAACGGATCTTGAAAAGAAAAGTTTTGAAATATAAATTTTTAAAATATATTTTTAAAATAAGTTTTGAAAGATAAATTGTTTTGGAGATATTATATATTTCGAAACTATTACAGCGGAAACAAAAAATTATTTTGAGATTTCAAATTCTTTTCGGAATCCCCGGATTTCGAATTTAGATCTGTGAGAGCCATTCTTCGATAAGGTCCCTTAAGGTTTGAATCTCGAATCCATCAAAGGAAGATAAGTATAAGAGAATCAAGAAATCGATTTCTCTAATTGTGTATTTTATCAATCAAAGACAACTGAAATAAGAATTCAGATGGGAATTTGATTGAAAAGGGGAAATTTGAAACCATTTCAATAAAATGAAACGATGAACTTTATTTTGATATTCAGAATATAAATTAGTGTAATTAAAATCAAGAGGGTTATAATTGGAATTTGACTATGCCAAATTTTATTACTAATCTATTCAGATTATTCAGAACTTGGCAAGATAAATTATAATTGGTTTCGAACCAATAATGTATAATCGAATATATGAATTCGATAGTAAAGTTTTGAACTTGTTAATTAATTAACAAGAATTTTTTTGTAAACGAGAGTTATAAAGGAAGCAAAATCTGAATGAAGATTTTAAAGAGATTTGAACCTGTTTGATGTGACGAGTCCAGATTCCTATTAAAGGAGTAATATTCACTTTTTAGAAGTAAATAACATTTGAAAGCAAAAATGTTGCAAATGAAATTGGGAATAAAGGAAATAGAGTTGACCAGTGTGATGTGATTTTTCCGAAGTTCAGAATATATTATCGAATAAGAGATTATTTGAAAGAAAATTATTCGTGGGAGTCAACTATGTCGAATTTCAAGAAGGTGCTACTTACTTCCTGTGTTTACTCAAAATTCAATATATTATAAATAAATTGTTTAAGTAGTAAGATTAATGAATGAAATATATTTTAAAGTTAAATATTTCGAAGGCATGAATTATTTTTATAATCAATGGTTTTCGTAAAAGAAGTAAATTCTTAACTTGAATTCGAAAGTTATGAGAATGAATGTTTTGTTGGTATTTGAATTTGTGAATTTTATCTATTTCAAAGTTAATAATGTTGATCGGTTTAGGTCTGAGAAATAATTATACCCCAACTTGATTGATTTCATTGTTGACTAAGAAATTGTTAAGGTTCGATATCAAGAGTTAAATAAGTGAAGTAAGTTGATGAGTGTCTACGGTTAAGTGGGAATAACGATGTTTTATTTACCATCAGATTTAATCCAAATAACGAATTTAGATATTTTTTCGTGATAATAAAGTATATTTTCTATAGAAATTAAATATTTGTGTGTATATGGAAATGTTTTCCAATAAGAGATTTTCTAGAATTATAGGAAATAAATATGATAATTGGAAATGTTTTTCAAAAGATCGTGAGAGGCTAACAAGTTTTGATAAATCAGAATGGCAAGAACTGAAGAATAAAAAGCCGCACGTCGAGAACAAAGGGCGGCAGAACGTAAAAAGAGGGAAGATTTGATTTCCGAAAATGAGAAGACGATTAGAGAAAAATAGACAACTGGCCCCTATGACAATGTCGTCTACTACAAATGTCAGAAAAAGGGACATTAAGCGTCTACGTGTGGAGGGAGAGGGACAAGGGAAAGAAGAAAGAAGGAAAAAATTACGGATCCAATATTTTCTGTTTTAAATGTCGAGAGAAGGGATATTTTCCCAGTCGTTGTCTTAAGGTGAAAAAGAAGAAACCTGCCATTTCTGAGAAGTTCGATGGACCAATCGTTTGTTATCATTGTAAGCAAGTTGGACATATAGCTTGGAACTGTTCCGAGAGGCAACGAGGAAGACAGTCAGTGTGACGACCCCAAACCCCGTACTGACGGTGGCAAGGGTAATCTTTGGAATATAACACATAAACAGATAACAGCAGAACAGAAATAATTAAATACACCAGATAATGTACAATAAAATGCACTAGATAAACATAATCATCAGAGTTACACAGTATATAGGATCATACTTAGTACAAAATACATTTCAGCTATACACAAATGTCTATAGCGAAAAACAAACATAATATGTACAATAGGAGCTGAACAACATAAAAAGATATAAATGGTAGAATCCATCTTCAGCTCCAGTTATCCAGAATCAGCCTGCTAAAACCTGGATACAAGGCTGCCCGTGTAGAAATAAGGGCACCCGAGTTTGCAAGTGAAACAAACTACGAGTCAGTCATGGGACTGGTATGAGAAATCTACTTAACATATTTTATAATATGGCTAATCACAGGACCACACCACTTTCGCGGAACGGGTTCACTCCATTGGATTGCCAGTGCTTTAAAACAAGTAAATATTTTAAACCTCGCAATGCTTTTTATAAAAATGAAGCCATTATAAGACTCGGTTCCCATCACACAATGCAACGCAAACCGGAGGATAGAGTTTTACCTTATAATGGCCAAAATATGCTTGATACGAATAAAACAAAAGCATTTGATATTATTACTAGTGTTTATATGTTTCAAAGACAATTTAAATCATAACTATCAATCATAGACGACATTAGTGCCCCCATACCACTATGTCGCCATATATAGGTATACAATCAAAACTGCACATGTCGTACTTGGAAATTGGATTTCCATCCTGAACCAAGGCAAAAGATAGTCCTTACCGAATTTGAGACGCTCTAGCCCGTGTATCAGGATCAGAGCTCGAGTGACCCTTGGAGCGACAGGGCCGGTCCACCGATGTGGATTAAAATGCATGAACACTGCGTTTCCCCGCCCTTTGGGGCGTCAATGAGCCCAATGACTCTATCGGCTCCACATAGTCACCGATGTATCTGAGGCGCCTCGCAACAGCAACAACCACACAGGTGAAAATAATATAAATGTCAGCCAATTTAAGCACTGACACCACCTCTAACTAGAAAGAAACGCATGTCCTCCCTGAGGCCCTCTCCCGTTTCTGGCTCATACCGGGGTGTGAGGCTCACGAATCACCGTTATACACAAAGCTATGCCACATAGGCCGTGCTTTGATCATCAACCACAAGACTTTGCTTTTCAACAGAAGCCTTGTTCATCTGCCACTTAGGCATGCCACACAGGCAATTCACTCTATGCGACTGATTTATATCGATATATAACCTTTGAGCTCGTACGTCTCAGAGAAGGGCGTTAAGCAAGAGAATAAATTCTCCGCCGCCGAACAGATATACATTTAATAGAGATCACTCAGCACAGAACAAAATCCAGTGTCAGACACACAGTCCATTTACTAGTTCGTTATGGGTCTGAACGAAACTGGAGGCACCATGTACCTTGCATATCCATCGATCTCCACGTACGTCTGGACGATCCCCACTTATTATCTATATTTCGGGATGTCTCCCAATCAAGACATCAATTATCATCCAACCGAGGTAAAGATCTCTGGTCTTCAACCACCGCCTTCATCATCGACTTCTCACCGCCGATCAATTATTTGAAATGAGATTTAACTCGGCCTTTTCAAATAATTCACGTATATTTAGAATTTAAATCAATTCATTTCAATGGTTAAATTATTCGACATCAATAATTCGGTTCTTAATTGTGATTTTCACGCCAAACACATTCAACCATCAAATATCCAATAAACCGGGTAAATCCGGTTTATTTCCATTCCATATCGTTTATAATATTTTATAATGATTTATCGCTATTTTTATACATTTAAAAATAGCCCATTTCATTCAAACGACGCTTCAGGCCATAACGCGGCCGTGGCGCTGTTTTTCTTCAGATTTGATTTACACCTATCTGAAAATCTAACCATTGGATCTTCACAAATTTTATATCATTAGAAAGATCTTTTCAAAACGAATCCAACGGTTTCAGTTTTGGGAAAATCCGATGGTCGGATCTCCCGGTACACTCGTTTGAAGTTTCGATTCCAAAATACGAACTGCAGCGTCGTTATATATATATATATATATATATATATATATATATATAATCGATTCTGGCACTGTTTTTCTTCAGATTTGAATTAAAAATTCTAGACAATCCAACCGTTGGATCTTCACAAAGTGGGTGTCGTTGGAAAGATATTTCCAAAACGAACCCAACGGTTTCTGTTTCGAGAAAATCCGGTGGTTGGGTCTCCCGCATTAATCGTTTGAAATCACGGTTTCAAAACACGAACTGCAGCTTCGTTATTCAATTTATTATATATATATATAATCCATTCTTCGATTTTAAAACCATATTCACTTCATATATTTGATAAAAATGATATTTTTATCCAACAGATATTTATTTCAACACATCACCATTTTTAACACTTCATATTCACAATAAAAATGTAGATTTTATTGTTCAATCTATATATTCAGCACATGAATGTTTTTGACTCCACACATACGATAAAAATATGATTTTTATCGTTCTAGTCCTTTATTCAACACATGAATATTTTCTATAGTTCATATATGTAATAAAAATGTAATTTTTATTGTAAAACAATTTATTTCAAAACACGATTATTTTATATAGCTCATATATATCATAAAAATGTGATTTTTAATGTAAAACAATTTATTTCAAAACACGATTATTTTATATAGTTTGTAGATAAGGTAAAAATGTTATTTTGGTGTTAAAACAATTTATTTCAAAACACCATTATTTTATACAGTTTATATATATGAAAAAAATGTTATTTTTATTTTCCAAAGAATTTATTCAACACATGAACTGCATTCAACACATGAATTTCTATTCAACACATGAATTTCTATTTCAACACATGAATTTTAGATCAAACACAGAAATATTTCAGAAAATTTCGGCAGCGTAACGGCAGGGTAGTTAAAACAGGGATCGTCTCTAGTATGGCTCCTCGCTCTACCTTAAAGCCTCGCAGCTTTTGACAATGGGGATTTTCAATATCTAGTTCGTACGCAGACGAAATTTCCCATATACTAATCCTATTGGGATTTCAGCCACAATCAATTATTTCAAATCAACCATTCATGATATTCACCAAATGTTCACATCAACCAATAATCCAAACAATATCACAACCAATATATATCGTCCATGATCTATGGACGAGGGGAGTATATATATATATATATAGAGAGAGATATATGTATATAACTATATTTCGATTTCATTTCAATATCAATTCAATTTATTTCAACGCACACATCATTTTCACAACGCATATATAACTTATACATCGAACATACAACTTATACAACGCTTATACATGTGGTGTACAACGCTTATATAACTCATACTTCGACTATATAATTTATACATTGTTGTTTTCCATATCGTTTATAATTCAGAAATCTCACATTGGGTTCCACTCCTCCAAAAATAGCAGGAAGCTCAGAAAAATATCCGGTCTCTTCTAGAATGTAGAAGACGTCCGCACGAGTCCACTGTCTCTTGTTTCACTGAATTTCGTCAACAAACAAAAAAGATATGATTTTTACAGTGAAATCATAAACCGTAGCGCTTTAAAGTGCTATAGAATAGTTTAATATTATAAAGTCGTTACCTTTCTAAAATTCTTCAAAACTAGGTTTAAGATTTTCGCCGAATCCGTGAAGTTGCAGCTCGATCGGATCATACAGCGTTGAAGAGGGAGGAGGGGGCTTCTCAGTGCCGATGGTGGGGTCCTCTTCGGTGGCCTGTAGGCGGCGCGGCGGCGGTAGGAAGGTCTTGACTTCCTGCCGCCCGTCCTCTCAAATTACTCCCCTAAAAATTGCAAACTTTATATGGATGTGAAGCTCATGAGACGATCTACAAAAACCTTAACTGGGGCATGTCATTCTGGTGCGTGGATTTGGAGAAAAAGAGGAGAGAAGGGATGAGTCCCTTTCCGCCGTCGTCGAGAGCTTATCGGCGGGAGAGAGAGAGTAATGGCCAATGAGATATTTTTATTTATTTATATATTTTAAAAATCCAAAAATACCCCTTATCTCATATGAACTCCAATCCAAACCCAACGACTGTCGTTTCTAGCTAAATACCCCCATTTCGAACATAATGGGGCATGTTTCGTAGGCCCATTCGACTGTTTTAGTCAGTTTTTCTTCAAATTAAAATATAAAACATTCAATATTTGATTTGAACATACATTTCAATTTGTCGGGGCCACATACTGATTCTAAAAATTCCCGAAAAATAAATCTAGCTATGTTTTGATGATACGGTCCCAACCAAACTAGTTTCGTCGAATTCTGAGACCGTTTGAAAAATGGCCATTTTCTGGTCGATCCAATTTAACTCTAATTGACCAAACACATTTTCCTTCGCCACGCTCACATATTAACTTCAAAAATTATGGAATTTGAAACTTTGCAATAATTTCACATCCCGGATCCAACAAAAGTGGTTTCGTCGAATTCTGAGGTCGTTTGCAAAATGTCTATTTTCAATGGCTATATATTTTCTATAGCGACCTTTCTGAAAATTTAATTGGCCATAACTTTTGCTTCCCGCTATGAAACTTAAATTTTTCAAATTCGTTAGAAATATATTCATAAACAAATTTAGATATTTTTGGTTTCACTAAAATCAATTTAATTTTCACCCGGTACAGTCAGTCAAAGTTTGAATTCGAATTTTGAAACTGCCGCGCCATTTCAAGCCTTGTTTATAATTAAAAATAATTATATTTATTTTCAAACATCGATTCAAACATACTTTTCATCGTTATTATTTAAAATAATTTATTTTAAATATCTAAAATCCACTAAAATAGCCAATAAAAAAATTTAAATTGGCTCAGATTTTCCGGGTTGTTACAATCTCCTCCACTTAAAGCTTTTCGTCCCTGAAAAGGAACAAAGTCGAAAGTGGTTTAGTTAATCAACTCAACTTTCAATCTGGCTTCCATTCTTCAACTTTTCAGTTTCTAAGAATTTCCAAATTCTTCAAAAATTTGTCTAAAACCCTAAATTTTCGGAAAATTTCGCCATAACCTCCTTTGTACGGGGAGGGGTTTGGAAATTTATTAGGCCGTATTAGATACGCAATAAATCCTAATAAACATACACATAGTTATAGTGATATATTCTAGTGTCAACGGGGGAGTGTGTATAAATAATAACTCCAGAGAATAAATTCTTGTCACCCCATAAATAGTTTTTGTGCCTTATAAGACTAGAGAGACGTGTTTATTATCATCTCCAGACCCGTGTGGGGTTTTTATTAATCTGGCAATTTATCGCTACAATTTTATATGGTCCATATTAGTCATCAGTTCAACCTGTAATAAATAGTCTATATCCGTCATCAGTTCAACCTGTAATAAATAGTCATCGCCATACAAGCCTCTCGCTCGTATGGTAAATCTTCAACCTCGTCACACAAGCTCCAAATGCTTGTGTGGTATATGATAAAGTATGCTATCTTTAAGAAATATGCCATCTTCAAGAAGTATGCCATGTAGTGTAGTTCAAAATTAATTGTTACTATCCTATGACGACATTTATTATCACACACAGAACAACCAGCACTCCGCATCCAATGGCACTCACAGGAGTTGATATAATAATAAAATTGCGCATCCAACTCATTAAGGTTTACCTATTTGTCAGGCACGCAAATAAAATCTTTACTCAACAGCTAATCCATTTACTTGTTCAAACATATATAATGCACATGTATATATTTCTAGCTATTTCTAAATCAGTTCAGTTTGTGATTTAATTGGATGTATTTAACTTCATCCTCTTATTGATTAATTTAACTATCATTCCAATAATTTGACTAATCAAATTCTAAATCACACAACACAAACATCAAACAATTTATTTTTAACTTTCCAAAAATATACTAATTAACTCATATACTCTTTTAAAATCATTCAGTCTATATGATTAAAATTAGTTTTGTTAGCTATTTCAATTGAATCGTGTTGTGCAAGCCTGACAGTAGGGATTAGGGAACAAGTTGAAGTCTTTGCATGCTAGTTGATTGCTACTTTGTGTTAGTGTGTTAGCTGTTTCAATTGAATTGTGTTGTGCATGCCTGATAGTAGGGATTAGGGAACAAGTTGAAGTCTTTGTGTGTAAGCCGATTGCTACTTTGTGTTAGTGTGTTAGCTATTTCAATTGAATTGATATGTACTAGTGTGTTGGCTAGTTGTTATACCCTGGAATCAGAAATGTATGGTACTAGTGTGTTAGCTATTTCAATTGAATTGAATTGAAACATGTATGGTATAATTTTAGATTGTGGTATATATATCCATGAAACAAAGAAATAACAATGAGTTTAACAGGTTTGTTGATATGTTCTTTAGATCGCTTGCCACGTTGAATTCGAAATGCAATAACCACATTCATGTACAAGTTGTCACTGATTTATAGTTTAACTATTTAGCAACTAAAAATTGTCCATTTCTTAAACTGAGAAAATGGATAATTCTATGGTTCAATATTTAACCATGATTTCATCATCATTTGACTGTTTGTTTTCCTTATGTTTGAAATTTAAATTAGGTTGTTTTATAACAAGTTTACTCTGTTTTGAGAGATAACAAGTGTACTGAAAATATTTTAACAGGTTTGTTGAAAATTTTGGTAGATGGATGATTACTAGACTTTATGGTTAATATTTTACTAGGCAATCAACCAGGTGGATGCATTTTAGCTCACACGTAGGGTCGGGTATCCATGCTAATTAGATTCATCCAAATGACGGATGCTGCTCTTAACCTTAGTAAAAAGCGTCTTTCACTAGCAACTTTCCTCTACTTTGTAGCAGAGACTGTAATGTAAGTTACCTTGCACTACACAGTCTGCTTGATCAAAGAAACTGAAAGTTGCAAGTAAAAGTAGCTTTTTCCAAAGGTTAAGTGAAGCGACATTCGACATTTGAATGAAACTAATTAGCATGGATTACTGACCCTGCGCGTGAGCTAAAATGCAGCCACCTGGTGGATCGCCCAGTAAATTCTTAATCAGAAAGTCGAGTATGTGTGTCATCCGAAGATGATGGTTCGATATCTTTAGCCGTCGGAGCAGGTATATATTATTTTACACTGTTACAATGTACTGACTTGTTACAATGTACTGACTGAGACATATACCTAGTGTAATTTGACTTAAACTCAGTTAGTACATAATTACAGAAGACATTTCAGTCTACATATCATTTCTATATATATATATATATATATGTGTGTGTGTGTGTGTGTGTGTGTGTGTGTGTGTGTGTGTGTGTGTGTGTGTGTGTGTGTCATTAAACAAGTTCCATTTTACCTCATTTTTGTATGCTTTAGTGAGTTACAATGTCGATCTCCTATCCAAAGAAGTATTTGTAACTTGTTTCATGAATTTATATGCAGTCCTGTTGGAGAATACAGAAAAAGTGGGGAGGCGTATCGGCTGTATACGATGTTGGAGGTCACGTTAAACCACAAAGCTTGTGAGATGTTGGTATGTAGGTTACAAGTTCATGAAATCATGTCGGTAGCATTACATAATACATATAATTGACAAATATGCACACACGAACACAAAGACACGATATGCCCTTCACTATTATCAGTACGAACATAAAGACACAATATTTTGTGTGCAATCAAGCATAAAATTACTTCTTTTTTCCTATAGATTTTGGTTCTTTCGTGCTGGTGGAACTCAGGCTGGCTATCACGATTCAGTTTTACTGCCAATCATCAGGTTGGCCTTTTAAGCTTTTGTTTTAAACTGTGTATATATATAAATATTTATGATGTTATAAAACTTTATCAACATCAGCTAGCTTATTCTCATACTGCTTTGATTTACAACAAACACATGGATTTAATCGGCATGATCAGCACGTACGCTCAATCTTTCCGGCCTCGACTGGAGTTATATCAGGCTGATCATATGTTTTTATCTTTTTTTGTTAGTTCGTACTGTTATGAAAATCTTTGATAATTTCCTTTGTATATGTTTGTATATTACACATTATGTTCGTGTTATGAAAATTTTTGTAACGCTTCGAGTATATATATATATATATATTGTGTTATTCTTGTATTTAAATTGTGGTATATGTGTTGTGTTGTGAAAAATATGTGCTACAGTTTCTGTTTATATATATATATATATATATATATATATATATGTATGTATGTATATAAGCACGTATATAAATATGTGCACACACAGATATAATTAGATACTGTTAAAGGTCGTATCTGAAGATGATTTAGATACGGCTAGTAGCCGTATGTTATCACTAGTGAGATACAGTATGTAGTCGTATCTAAAAATTTAACACACCGTTTTTTGATACTGCTTTTTGCCGTGTTTAAGAGCTTTAGATACAGCTAAAAACACAGCTTAATTAGCATATATGGTGTAGTGAAGGTGGATACTTTGCAAATATAAAATCACGACTATCATTTTTAAAATAAATATGCATATGTGAATACAACTGAATGAAAGGTGCAACTGTTGTTGTAAAGCTATGAATATACACATATAGCTGTGGTGTGCCATGCTGCAGCCTCGACTGAACTGGAAATTGGCATAGGTCAAAGCGTACATTGGTGTAAATGAACTAATACATGTCAGTATCTCAACACTAAGACCACAACTGAATATATGAAAATATCAGGTCGGGAACCAGAATTTTTAAAAACAACAGGTCTACATAAAATCATTAACTCACAAGTTTAGACATGCGGATGTGCAACAAGAAGTTTCAAGTCAAGTGTACATGGGGACAAAAACAATTTATACAACTTATGAAGGATTAATACGATTAAAGGCTATGTATGCCATTCAGTGAGTTATTAAAGGGTGCGTATACAATTTCATGAATGCAAATCTGCACTGGTATATACATTTACCCTTAAATCTCAATCTCATGAATACGTGCAACTCAAAGGACATTACACATATATATACACGTTTTAGGTTAGGTCAGTGGAAAATGCGGTGCATGATATATAATATATCTACTTCCAGGTTCCAATTTATAAACATATACAGATACTAAAGAAGTAGAAGCATGTAAGAGTATCATTGAAATAAGTAGTTTCACTTCTAGGTTAACAATAAAACATGGACAAACACATATAAATGTGTGCTTCTAGTTTACAAACAAAGCAAGGGGGCACTTGAAAATGCAATGGATATATATATACACACATATATATATATACATATATATATATATATATGTATGCATGCACATGCACCCAGGTTTCTAGAGATTGCAAGTAAAGTGGGAAAATTCAAACCGTACAAACATATACAAATGATCAAATGCAACATAGCCGTGCACAAGAAGTCAGCATGCAAAGGGCTTAATGCTCATAACCAACTCAATCCCATGAACATAGCAGGGCCAACAAACAAACAAGGCACAAACACAACATGGTGATAACAAAGGTAGTGAAGGGAAATTCTAATGTATATTTCTGCTTATATTTAACTAGTACTCCAGGGTAATAGTAGAAAAAGGGTAATCATCAATTCTGGCGACAAGCAGCAGATGTACATAGACTGTAGCCATTATCACAAGAAGGCAACATTGATAAATGGTTTAAGTTTACAGGACACAAAGATCAAGAACGGACTTGTCAAGACTACGGTAAAGGCAGTAGGCAATTACCAGAAAGTGGAAGTTCTGAATAAGCACCAACTTCAAGGCAGGAACACACTTAATACCCCAGCATATATGGAAATGGCCTACATAACAGGTCACAGAGTTAGATTTTGAAGAGAATTGAAAATTTATTATTATAGCGATTGAATCTTATTTCGTCTTTGATACAATGTAACAATGTGTTGTTCCAGTACAAGATATATGGCTTTATATAACAGCCGATACAAAATAAATGGGCTAAGCCCAAAAACAGAAAATAAAAGTAGGCGGGGAATTAAGTAACCGACCCAATAAGCCTTACTTTAACTCCCCCCTGAAACCCTAATCGGGTTCAATACCAATTAGGTTTCCAAAAAATAAAAATAATGGCGGCGGCTCAGAAAGAAATACAAGACGATAGCTCCAAAGTGATCGAGAGAGAAGGCCATCAGATAATATTCTTCATCATCTCTCTTTAACATCTGGTATGACTTGAAACTTCAACTGATTTATCACTCAAAGTTTGTGTTTTTATTTTTTGAGCAACAGGAATCAATAAAAGAAATTTGTGATTTTGAACAGATTATATCTTCAATTCCGTCAAAACCCTAGCTGAACCAACCTCAATCTGGAATATAGATCATCCTTGTCGATCTCTTATTCAAATCTGTAGCATGCACGCTCAGTTCCTCCTTCAATCTCGTAAAATTAGGTCTGGAAAGTGGTTTAGTAAGTATATCAGCCTTTTGATGTTGCGATGGTATATATCCAACCCTTAATTTTCCTTGTAATACTTGCTCTCTGATAAAATATAAATCAATCTCTATATGCTTTGTCTTTGAATGAAGAAATGGATTAGAAGTTAATGAGATAGCGCTCACATTATCACACCATATTACAGCCTTCTTTTCTGATTTAATTTTAAGTTCACTTAGTAAGGATTCGATCCATAATACTTCTGCTGCTGCACTAGCAACACATCTGAACTCTGCTTCAGTACTAGATCTAGAAACAGTACTTTTTTCTAGCACTCCATGAAACTGGATTTTTTCCTAAAAAGATACAATAGCCAGAAGTTGATTTTCTGTCATCTATGTTTGCTCCCCAGTCTGCATCTGCATATGCAGTTATATTTAGAGTATTGTTGGCTTTAAAAATTAGTCCATAATCCAGTGTTCCTTTCAGATATCTAAGTATTCTCTTAACTGCAACCCAATGAGTATCTAAAGGATTTTGCATAAATTGACTTGCTTTATTTACACAATAAGCAATATCTGGCCTTGTGATGGTAGCATATTGTAATGCACCAATTATACTCCTATAGAACCTTGCATCTGAAAATGCTTCTCCTTTGTTTTTAGAAAGTTGACTGTTAGTGATCATAGGAGTTGGTAGAGGGTTTGCTTTGTTCATTTTAGCTCTTTGAAGGATTTCAGATATATATTTCCTTTGACTGAGATGAATTTCTGAACTAGATCTTTTAACTTCAACACCCAGGAAGTAACTCAAATCACCCAAGTCCTTGATTGAGAATTCTGCATTCAATCTCTTAGTGATATTGTCAATCTTAGATTTATTGCTTCCTGTAATAATGAAATCATCAACATAAATTAGAATATATGTTGTATCTGTGCCAGAAAATTTTGTAAAAATAGAATTGTCAGATTTAGTAGAAGTATATCCATAGTTGACAAGTGTAGACTTCAGCTTGTCAAACCAAACTCTAGGTGCCTGCTTTAACCCATAAATTGCTTTGTTGAGTTTGCACACCAATTTTGTATTGTTGCCTTGACAGAATCCTTCAGGTTGTTGCATGAACACTTCTTCTTGTAAATCACCATTAAGAAAAGCATTATTGACATCAAGTTGTCTGATGTTCCAATTCCTAAACAAGGCTATTGACAATATTATTCTAATAGATGTGGGTTTCACAAAAGGTGAAAAAGTTTCAGTAAAATCAAAACCACACTGTTGTGAATAAACCCATCTGCATCCAATTATATTTTTATTCTCTGGTTTTTCAACCAGAGTCCAGGTTCCTTTGCTAATTAAGGCATTATATTCTTCTGCCATAGCTTATTTCCAATTGTCATATTGGACAGCTTCATGAAAGGAAACTGGTTAATCTTGAATCACAACAGTATTAATATTTTTGGGTTTAAAAATACCACGCTTTGCTCTAGTTAACATTGGATGCTGATTAAGATTATCTCTATTCTCCCTGCCATGACTGATCCTCTCAGACTGTTCTCTAGCAGCTGATTGATTGCTGCTTCCAGTAGTTTCTTGAGTTAATTGATCTTGAATCTCAATATTGTCATCAGTGAAATGCTCTTGACCTGGCCTCTCTAAAGGCACTGTGAGTTGAGAGCTGGTGGTGGTGTCTTTAGCAGCTAATATAGATGGCACCATCACTTGAACATCCTCAGGTAAATCAGGTATAATCACTCTTGGCTCAACAACTTTCTCAGTTGTTTTACAATTAATATTACTGAATGGAAATTTCTGTTCATTAAATATTACATGTCTGGAAATATATATTCTACCAATATTATCTAGACACTTAAATCCCTTCTGTCTATTGCAATACCCCAGAAAAGTACAGGATTTAGATCTGAAATCTAATTTATGAGCATTATATGGCCTTAGACAAGGGAAACATTGACATCCAAAAATTTTCAAGTGATGATAATCTGGTTTAACCTTAAATAAAATCTCCTGAGGACACTTAAAATTTAATACCTTAGTAGGTAATAAATTTATTAAATGCACACTAGTCTCAAATGCTTCAGGCCAATATTTTAAGGGCATTGAAGCTTGAGCAAGTAGAGTCAAACCTGTTTCAACAATATGTCTGTGTTTCCTCTCAATTAACCCATTTTGTTCTGAAGTATATGGGCAAGTAACTCTATGATTAATTCCTTTCTTTTCAAAAAATAATTTTAATGGTAAGAACTCTCTTCCACCATCATTTTGAAAGGTTTTAACATGATGTCTAGTCATATTTTCAACCTTATTAATGTACTGCATCACCACATTACTCACTTCAGTTTTAGATTTCAACATATAAATCCAAGTGAATCTGGAATAAGCATCAATAAAGGAAATATAGTATTTGTAACCATATACTGAACTAGTAGATGCTGATCCCCATAAATCAGTTGCCACTAATTCAAGTGGATTATTATAAATTGTGTGTGAGTTTGGAAATGCAAGTTTATGAAACTATCCTAATTGACAAGAAGGACAAACATATGAATCAGAAATGTTGCTTACATTCAAGTTATTGCATTTCATGATTTGCTTCACAATTTTAGCACTTGGATGTCCTAACTTGCAATGCCATAAATCAAATTGCTTATTACACTCTGAATCATTTACAAAAGTAGATAAGCACACTTTACTTAAGCAGTTAGGGTTTCTTGAATTAGTGACATCAAATCTGTATAACCCTTTAACCTCATTACCCTGCAAAATAATTTCTTGTGTCAGAATGTCTTTGACAATGCAAGAATTAGGATAAAATTCAAAAAATACATTGTTGTCCTTAGCAAATTGGGAAACACTCAACAGATTCTTTTTAATAGAAGGGACCCTTAGTAAATTTTTTAGAATAAGTTCTTTAGGTCCTTTTAAACTTGCATTTCCAGTATGTGTTATATGTGCAATCTTGCCATTACCAACTAAAAGATTTTATGTACCTTTGTATTCTTTGTTCCCTAAATTGAGATTGTTTAAGTTGTTGGTAACATGATTAGTAGCTCCTGAATCTGGATACCAGCAATCATCTACAACATCATCAGTTGAAATAGAATCTGCATTAGAATTTTTAGATTGATTTTTGTTGTTGTCTTTCTACACATTCACCAAGTTTACACTAGAGTTATTGCTTGACTGCCCTGGATTCACACTGGAATTGTATCTAAAATAACATTTATTGGCAGTGTGACCAAAATTTTCACAAATTTGGCATCTAGGTCTATTGTTGTTATTTCTTCCTCTGCCTCTGCCACGATTTGACTGTCCACCTCTCTGAAAATTAGGTTGATTCTGATTTCTTGAAGCATTGTCTTGATTTTTACCCCTTCCATAGGTAGTGTAATTAACTGACATGTCTGAAATCATATTTCTTTTATGATCAATTCTGCCTTCATGGGCCAATAGGGTTGAATACACATATTGTAGACTTGGTGTAGGATCCATAGACAAGATAATTGCAGAAACTGCCTCATAGTCATCATCCAACCCACTCACAATTGACAATACATGTTATGATTCAGGAACTTTTTGTCCTGCTGAATTCAGTTGATCACAAATGTTTTTCACTTTTAGCAAATATTCATTCATTGTTGAATCACCTTTTCTAATGCTGTGAAGAAGCCTTCTATGATGCATGATTCTTGCAGATGACTGTGCAGAAAAATTCCTCTCAACTGTTGACCATACTTCATTAGCAGTTCTGACCCCAATTAACTGAGGTAATATGTTTTCTCCAATGGATGACATCATCCATGCACAAATAAGACTATCTTGTCTCTGGTATGATTGAAATTCTGGATTTTGAACAAGTTTATCCTCATTATCTCTAATAAATTTTGGAGGAATAATTTTTGTTCCATATATGTAATCATCGAGACCATATCCACTAATTGTTGTTTCTACTTGCAATTTCCATAACAGATAATTCGATTCATCAAGTTGGATTGAAATAAGCTGACTTTGGGGTTTGATGATTGCTTTCATCAAGTCTTGGATGAGATCAGGAGGCTGTGAAGGTTGATTATGTGCAGTCAAGCCTCTTACACTTGATACATTGACACTGGCTTCATCACCAGGTCCAGCCATGATTGAAAAAATGACCACAGATCAATCAAGAACGGTAAAATTACTCTGAATCTTGAGACTTTGAATTGAGAATTTGAAGAAATTCTCTGTTTGATTACTGAACGATGCCTTTAAGACTTGAATGATGTATATTCTTGATTGTGAATAGAACTGACAAGTCTTACTGGACGTCTCTTTAATCAACTAGACCAGTTTTTTTTTACTTTCTTGATCAGTTTCTTGATAAAATCAGATGATTTTTGCCACAAAAAACATCAATTGAAGAACTGCAGCAGTCTGAGTAAACTCTAGGCGAGGCACAGTTCTTTGTTGATGCCAACAACTCTCAAATGACAAGGTTAACACCTTTGATGAGAGGGTCCAAATGATGAAAACAAGCTGATGGACAATAATCTCTTAAAAATAGAGATTATCTTGGTCAGGATTAAGCAGTTGATGCTGTTAAGCACAATAAACCTGCTCTGATACCAAGTTAGATTTTGAAGAGAATTGAAAATTTATTATTGCAGCGATTGAATCTTATTTCGTCTTTGATACAATGTAATAATGTGTTGTTCCAGTACAAGATATATGGCTTTATATAACAGCCGATACAAAATAAATGGGCTAAGCCCAAAAACAGAAAAGAAAAGTAGGCGGGGAATTAAGTAACCGACCCAATAAGCCTTACTTTAACTCACAGTAATGTCAGGAAACCAATCATACTATCAAGGAAGTATACATATTCCTGCATTATCCTGGTTGCACATATATGCACATATAAATACGTACATACATATGCTGACCCAAATCAAGTGCAATAAGTTAGGATAATTACTTCCACTGGGACGGCAAAGGGACATGAGCAACAGCAGGTATGTGTCATGGATATGGTTAAGGAAAAAAGTATCCAAGGGATATGGCAGCAAGAAATCAAAACACAAAACAAAGTACATGATAAAGTGGGCAAATTAGATATAACAATCATGCCAAGGAAGTATCTATACGTGTGCTGAAATCTGTATATACATATACAGGATGTACATATATACACACATGTCAGCCCCCATGTATAAACATAGTCAAGTTCATCATTCAACACTCATGCACAAAACCATACAATAGCCAAAAATGCCAAGATAAACCATTATATTCAGATTTAATCGAAGTCGAAAAACTTGAAGTAAGAAAATCATGAGTTTAAAACTCAACTTAAAATGGAAGTGGCGAAGTGTGCACAACGATGGTAGCGGCGTTAATTAAGGTTGCTGGAAGTGTGCCGGAATGCAACCGAGACACTGATGGCCTGACTAGCGGAGGCTGCGACGAGTTGGGGGTGAAGTGGAAGGCATGGCTCGAGCGCGGTCTTAGGCACTGCAGTGGTGAACAAGAAAATCAGGTAGCAAACTTTGTTATTGAGAGGCACAGTTGATTTTGGTGGACTTTAGGATTTGGGTTGGAGACGCTTGATTGTTGGATCGTGAGTGGTGGCGCATGGCTTGCGATAAGGTGACACTCAAAGGGGATGGAGGCCATGATTTGGGGAAAGGAGGAGCTGAAGAGGATTTTCGAATTTTGGAGGAGAATGGATTTTGATTTTTGGGGAAAATGAATTCATTTCAGCTTCTCAAGAAAATAGAAGAAAGGAGAAACGAGGAGCGTAATTTATGATCGTGATTTCGACAGAAGCCATTAAAGTGAAGTGACAGAAGCGTAATTTATGATCGTGATCTGTAGATGTTGGGGGGAAAACACAGGTTTTTATAGAAATAGAAATGGAGATAAGAACGACGTAATATCAACAGGTTTAGGGTAGCGTGAATTTTCAGACGTAGGTTAGCGAAATATTTTCTGAGGTCGATAATATTCAGTTTAAATTAAATATTATATTTTACCGCGAATTACCATTAAGCACCCTAAATTCGTACTACCAAGACAATCTCCAAACGCGATGAAAATTATACGTATCCCTCTTATATTTTCAGAATCTTTCAACATGTATTCTAGCATGATCTTGATTCGATAAAACTGATGAAACCAACATCTCATTAAATTTCCGTTAAGACTCTTGACCAAACATCTCTAATCATCATGAGAAGCTTATTAAAGTGGTAATTTTAAAGATGCAATTTGTGAAATACAAGAAAAGCAATGAATATGGTAGCTCATATATGTAAAACCATTCATTTTCCTCTCAAGCCATCACTATGGCATCCTTTTTTATCTTTTATGAAGCAGCATTCTTCTAAATTTATCGTCTGTTTCTTATTCTTATGGAAAGTATATTTGATATTTGTTAACTTTTTTGCTCGGTATTAAATATATATTGCTAAAAATGCTACTTATTTTGTTAATTTATGGAAGGTTATGAATCCATAATTAATGAGTTTGGATTACGTTCTACACGATATATTTGTCAAACTATGTTTATTTGACACGCAGAAGGATTGTTCATCAGTTGTATATAAAAAAAATCACGATTAAAATATTTTGTTGCAAATTTAAATATTTGAAAGACTTCTGTTGTTTTGATACTTCCCATATCATTGTCTTTATTTTTGTTCTATCATATTGTATGTTTTATTTTGGAATTTCTTATTCTTCAGCAGTTTTCTACTTTTGAGCAGTTAATAAATTACTAATAAAATTACCAGTTCAATGCATTTTCAGAACTTACCTTTCAGTTTTATGTTATAACCTTTCCCTTTAGTTTTTCTACTTATGTTTTTTAGATGATTTGATTAGGCATCATGTTTATATGCTTTGAACTCTTTTCTCAAATTTTGATTGCATCAACAGTTGACTAACTGAATGAATTTCAAACCAATGCAGTGAAACTATAAATTGTCGATTAATAGTTGAAAAGAATTATCATGTTTATATAAGAGGGGGATTAAAGAGCAGACGAAGCAACTATGGTTACACAATTATCTTTCTCTACTTTATTATTAAGAAAAAAAAAATCAAATCAACTTGGTCTTATGCACATAATCTTCTTTAATGTCAAGCATATAGATTGTCTTACATATGCTAGTCAAATACATTGTAATCCCCTACAAACCATTAAGCTATTAGCAAAAAATGTCACTGTGTTCCATTCAAATAATAACCTAATTGACATCTAAACTGAAAAAACATATCTTGCTTATTACTATAATTTGAAGAATAATGCTTTTGTTTAAATCATGGTTCTTATATACAAAGTAGTTCAAACTAGGGGACAAACCTTATACCATTAATGGCACTATTTCATAATAGTACCTTAATGTTAATTTCGAATTGTAAACAGTTTCCATAGATTGTTTTTAACCTTTGATGGCTTTTGATGCTATCCACTTTTGCTTCAATGCTATTGTTTGGTTATGTATGTAAAACTAGTATTTATTTTACTATTAAAAATTGGAGATCATCTTATCATTTGAACATAATATCAAGCATTGCTATAGTTTTAATATTCATCATAACGAGAAAATAAAAGAAGGGAAAATCTTAAAGTTTTAACTTTGGATGCATATACTACGACTACGGACAATCATTTCTGTATGCATATTTATAGAATATGCTTATCATAACATAAAACCCTTTAGTAATTAGAATAAAGTTACTATACACGGTCATGCTTATTTAGGTCACCTAATGCAGTGGAAAGTATACCTAGCGTGTACATACTAATGCTTGGTTCAAGCTTAATGGATCTTGCCTTCATTTGTATGAACTTGCATATGCCTACCCAATCATCATTTGGGATTGCTCCCTTTTTAGTATGTGGTAGACCATAGATGAGATAGAAAGGCTGCGTTGCGAATGTAATTATGTTACATAGGGCCATACAACAAAATTTGGGAGTGCTCATCTTTCTCATATTGACGTTGCAATAGCGATGCTAGCACATTTAAACCACTACCGAATGGCAGTAGGATGTCACATATGAGTGAAATCTAAATATTTTGTAACACCCCCACCTCCGTTAAGGTCACTCACGAATGGAATGCCTTAACTTTGATGGAGCGTTTTAGTAGACAGAACAGAAACTTACAAGACAGATAAAAAAGTACTTGAAAAATTTATAGCTTTATTACAATAGAAACCGAAGTAAGTTTGGTTACATCCTTTCAAATCACAATATCAGAATTCAAGTACAAAATATCAGTCTTGTACAAAAGCCTTCAGAATGCATAGTTTTTAAAATCATAATCCCCAAAATAAACTGCCATGCCAAAGCCAGACGATACTTCAAACAGAGAAGATCTGAATCAAGCTCCTAGATTTCCACCCTACAAACCTGGGGGGGGGGGGGGGGACGGAAGAAAAAGGGGCGAAAACAAGCAAGGTCAGACACAAAGTCTAGCAAGTCCAGTGACTTTCAGCATATGAACAGATAATAATAATTATGACATGAAAATAAAACTGAATGCGAGATAACAGTAACAGGAGTAGCAGATATACTTAGGTTAAACAGAAAAAGAGCGGAATGATGTAAGCTACTACTTTTCACCTCTCTGCACTAATACTAGTATAATAGGATTAGGTGTCACCTCAATGTCTAAACAGAAACAGGAACAGAATAATTTCCACAGAAGAGAATGCTAGTAATGGGCCTTTACCACCCCAACAGAAACAGACAGAAACAGAATGCTAATAATGGGCTTTTACCACCCGAACAGAAGGTACAGAAACAGGTTAATCGCTACGGAAACAGAATGTAGAATTAGGTGTACACTAGTAAATGGGTCTTTACCACCCGAACAGATGGTACCACGCAGAAATAGACAGGTGTTACCACCCAACAGAAACAGGCAGAACTAAGTGTACCCTAAAACCCTACCCCAAGCGATCGGCTCCCTAATACATAAATACCATATGCCAGCCCCACAAAAGGGTGTATCACTCCCCAAAGTGGCAACCTTTGAATGACACAGACCTATTTACAGATGTCACGGCGTCTTACATCCTCAGAGGCAGACCGGGATCCATGCACGCACATGACCCGGTTGGAACGCACCATCAACACCCCTCGCCATTATCAGAATGAACCGCTTATAATTAGTTCAGTAAGCGTGCCCGGACCCTACCTACTGTTGGGTCAAAGTTTTGATACCAGAAAGGGTTACTGACTAATATGGGTCCCGAACAACAGATGACACAAGTAATTTCCCTCTTAACCTTGTGTCCCCAGACTAACACATTTCAGATTAACTTGTTTACAAGTTCAGACATACAGAGTTCAGACCAACTAGTTCACAGATCAGACAAGTTTTCAGACTAACGGATCAGATATACAGATTTAACAGATTTACAGATTTGTCTAACTTTGTAATTGGGGCTACAGATTCACGAAACGGGTTTGTTAAATTCATTAGTCCAATCGGTTCAACCCTATCCACCCCAACACGTTTTAGACATCATATTTATCTTAGATTTGTATTAATTAAAAATTAATGCGCAGACCTCGCACATTAGACTGACAGTTTGCGGCCACTGGTTAGGCCGGTTGGTTCCGGGCAGATTTCTACCGTAAACTGAGTCTAACCTCGGGTTTCAAGCACGTTATGACTAACTTCTCAATTAGAACCTATTGTTTGCGGCCACTGGATGTGCCGGGCGGTTCCGGGCAGGATTACGCCGTAGACTCATTCTAACCTCGAGTTAGCCATGTTTCATGTTTAGCCAATGTATTCATTCACGGACTATGCTAATATCATACTAATCATGCTAATTTAACAAATTAACTTCTGTACAAGTTACATCAGATTATTTGAGATTCTATTAACAAGTTTTGCTCAATTTCTAGATCGAGCCTACAGATATTCATACTCAATTTTCAACAGATTTAGCAGATGAACAGATCTAGCAGATTAGGCAATATAACAGAACTAGCAGATTAGGCAATATAACAGAACTAGCAGATTAGGCAATATAACAGATCTAGCAGATTAGGCAATATAACAGAATTAGCAGATTAGGCAATATAACAGAACTAATCATTCCATAAAGTTTCATAGACATATCTTGCCTAATTATAAATTTGGCCTAAGTTTGCATGCCTAAATAGTTGTCATGATTCACAATATGATCATATACCCCACATTTGCATTGTATTTACATGGCACAGATTAGGGTCATAATTTAACATGTAACACATGTCCCAAATTTAGTTAAACTAGCCTAGTACAAAAGATTCACATATAAATTATACCAAATATAGCCAACGATTTCAATGCATGTCATATATTCAAAAATCTCCCACTTAGGTGTTATTCGCATTTAATAGTTATCAAATCTTAATATAGATCTTCACACCTAAGTCATATTCTCTTTTTATCTCAAGTCATGAATCGTTATATAAAAATATGCCCAACAATCTAGAACTTTAAATTATAACAGATCTTAATTCAAAATATGCGTTATGTCCAATGTCTCAAGTCACATGTTAACATACAATGGTTCCTCTTCTTCCAATTCACAGAATATGCATAGACATAAATCTAGTTTACAACATCAGTCACAGATTAGCCATGTCCAATTATGCCATCATTCAATATTTGTCCCAAAGTTTAGCGTTCGTGCGTTAGTCTCTTATGAGATGTGGCGCAGGCTCGTGGTAGCCTGGCTATCGAACAGAAAGAAGAAAGAGATACAGAATAAAATAGATCAGAACAGAACATACACAACCTCAAATTCAGATTTACAATCATGTCACAATTATAATTAAAGTTTATATCGGAAAATAACTGTACTTGCCTTTCGTGGTTTTAAGAAAGGATAATAAACCGTTGTTGATGCAGAAATGCTGAATTACTCCTCTTTAACTGTTGTTGTGGCTCTAAACTTTGATTTGAGATTTGATTTAGCTTTTAATTCTATTCAGGTTGGAAGAAGATGCATCAGTCCAAGTTTTGATTGCTGCAGAGTAGCGACGCCATTTTTATTTTTTATTTAGAACAGAGACAGAGTATAGATAGAATGAAATTGTGTAGAGAAAATGAGGCTAGGGGGCTGTTTATATAGGATTAGGCGGACGAATCTAGATAGAAAACGAGACCGGATACATCAGAATGAACCAGGTTCAAAAACTGGGTTTCGGGAGCAGGTCGACCCCCAGGTCGACTCCTAGGTCGACTCCCCAGTCGACCTGGTCATGGGGAGGTCGACACCCCAGTCGACTGCCCAGTCGACCTGGTTGGGGAGGGGGGTTCGACTCCCCAGTCGACCTGGTCATATGGGCGGGAATTTTCCCGCCAGCCTTCTCTGGGTTTGAATTTCGAATTTCTGGCTTTATTTTCGAGCTGTTTTATTTTATTCAAATTCCTGAAACTTCTGAGGATCATAACTTGGTCATACGGACTCCGATTTTCGAAAACTTGGACTCGATTTCATGCAGAATTCCGAGATGAACGCAATGGCACAACCCGTTTCCCTTGATTCTTATTTTATAATTTAATTATTCTCTGATTTGTTACTTATACGATCATAGAAAATACGGGTGTTACATATTTCTTACCTGAATTTCTCTCCAAATGCCTCTCCAAATTTGTCTTGCAATGGCTATTTCTATGTTCAGGGGTTGGAAGCTTTGATTGATTTAGGTGGTACATACTGCATGGAAGAAAGTATTGTGCCTAAGAGTAGGAGATGAGGCATATAAAGGTGAATTAAAATTTGGATAATCAAAATTTTCTCTCGATTGGGTATTGCAACTCTTCCTATTTGTTTATTAGTGTTAGAAATTTAATTTTACCCATTAATTAACTAAGGCCCTGTTTGGTTATCCATTTTTTGATTATTTTTAGTTGTAATTTTAAAAAATAACGAAAATCTTTTGTTTTGCCGTTTTGTAAAATAGATTCTTAGAAATAGCCATTTTACAAAATGGGCTTCACAAGAGTAATTGAAAACCCATTTTATCTGTTTTGACAATTTTTGGCTCACAGAAAACCCAAACCTCTCCATCAAAACAAACGCGTTCTAAATGGGGATTGTTAAAGGGACTCCATGTTTGGTTAAGGGGAGTACAATTTTCTTATTTTTGATGAATTGTTAAGGGAGGGACAAAATAAGTTAGTTCCCCCTTAACGATATAATTAGAAATTCTAGTACTATCCCTATAATCCTCTTATACCTGCACATATACATACACATGAACTCACACCAGCATTACTCATATACATACAAATACATAACACATAAGCCTTCCCTAACAGAGCAAAACTAATGCACACCTACACATAAATATATAAATTTAAACATTTAAGCATAAGTCATACTACACTTGCATGAATTCAAACACTTAAGCATAAGCCAGACCATCACTCATTAACACTTCTTAGTCTAATAAGATACATGAATAATTAACTCTGCAAATTGCAAAATAAATTTAGAAACAATATACAAAGAAAGTCAATATCAAACATATCCAAAACTCAGCCTGTAATAATGAGAAGTAATTAACAAATTAAAATATAGTTAATCACTGCATGTCTAATTAATTAAGGTTACGAAGGGCAGTTTAGTCCATGTTTATTTTAAAATAAAATAAAAATAAACCCTCCCTTAATAATTTTTTTTAAGGTGGAGTCCCATTAAAAATATCCCCCTCTTAACCAAAAGTGGAGTGTCTTTTTAACAGTCCTCTTCTAAATCACTACCTTTGCTTTCTGGCCGTGAATTCTGAATTATGCCGTGAAACAAAATCGCCTTCTTCTTCCGATTTCATCCCTAATCATTCAAAATCAGGTAATTTCGGTTATTATCTCTTAGTTTTATCGGTTGCTTTCATTTTTACGCCCAACGTGAATTATTCGACTGTTGTTTGATTTATTTTTGTGAATGAACCACAAATATATTATGAGATTATGGAAACTTTTGGCCTCGAATTTCTAGCATGTGTTTTGTTGCTTCATAAATGCATGAATTATTATTACAAGAGCAAGATTCTATTAGTTCTAGAAGCTGACACTAATAGATAAACGATAAGTAATTTGCACTGCACACAGCATCCTTGAGTGAATTATTTGTGAAAGCGTAAAGAAATCAAGTGCAGTAGTGATGAAATAATTCGCTATTTAGGCATGTGGAACCAAGATTCCATTAACAGTTGCCATCTTGAGTGCTTCATCTTTAGCTTTCAACCAATCATGTGAAGTCATCTCGAGCCAAGTGACCTTATACCCACAAATACTCATTTAACAAAATCCCTTACCTTTTTTTTTGGCAAGGCCGACCGGTTTTTAAGGTGACCGCAAACACCTATATTAAATATTGGAACTGGTACTCTGCACATGCACAGAGTAACAAATCTGGGTTGAAGTGTCCAGTCACTATCAAAATCCCTTACCTTAAACGTATGATAATGTGAAAATTGACATTGAAATGCCATGTTGTTCTTTTTTGGTACATAAATACCCTATGTTAAGCTTCCTCTTACTCTTTTCGATCAAATCAAAGGATTCAAATAATAAGTCCTCATTTCCTCTTTGTTTTCAATGCTTTTTGCGATAAGATGGGATCTGTAATGCTTAGATGTAACTTTGTATATAAACTTAGTGTGAAGTTTAGTGGTGCCTCCATTGAAAAAAATCAATTGAAATAATTTACTTGTCTTCATTGATCAGTTACTTAGTTTAAGTTTAGATTATTGACTAAAAACACCTATATATTATACCTCCATCAACATGAACACGATATGTACTGGCTGAATATTTTTTCCAGACTTTAATAGTGAGTGGAGTACAATATTGATTAGCTTAGGCAAATGTTAGATAGTCATGGATCCTTAAGTGAGACAATGGTGCAATGGTGTTTATTTCACCTGTCTATATTGTTGTGACCATGAATCTTTGTGTTCTTTGTTGCATTGTCCTTGCAGCCTTGTGTTGACACCCTTTTTTGTTCTCATCTAAAATAGCAATAATCATATTGTTTATTTCAAAATAGGCTTAGTGCCCAAGAATCCATCCGAGATATTTGCATTTCATTATGAAGTTTAGTGCACCAAATTTAATAAGCTTGAATTTGTGATATATTTCCAAGTTCAGTACAGATAACATAAAAGCTTTTGCTTGTTGAAAATGTGAAGTCCATAGCCTATTCCATTAGTTATCTACATGTAAAAAATACTGATCGTGCTTAAATTATGTAGATATACACAAACACATACTTATACATAGACTTTCATTATCATATATAGGACATACTGATACGGATCAGCCCAAATATGTTAATGCAGGCACCAACAAGATATAGGGACTAATCTTTGGAATATGCACAAGGAGCTAAAGGACAAAAGTTGTTATTTACATTTCTTTTTTTATTACTTTATGTTATAATATTGTTAGGTAGCCACAGAGGAGAATAGCCTAATATTTTAGTGTTACAGCTGTCAATGTTAGTTACATATTACAACTATAAATGTAATTCCCGTGAAGGAGAATGTAGGCTGAAATCAAATGAAAATTTCTATTTTTTACTTACTGTTTCTTCTTCCTCTACCTTAAATCTACTCTCTATCTCAAGTTCTTCCTCCAATTCTTGCTCCTCTACCTTAGATCCGTATCAATTGGTGCTTTCACTGCTGTTCTCTCCTCCCTCATCGTCTAGATCTGCTCCTTCACCTCGATTTTCTCCATCGTCCAGATCTGCTCCTTCACCAAAACTTTCTTCATCGTCCAGACCTACTCTGCAAAAAGATTTAAAAAAAAGTCATATATTCCAGATCGGCTTTAAATCCGGTATGCCTGCTGCTGATTTTGGAATTTCTGGTTACATACTTAATTTTCGTGCTAGTGGATTTATTACTAATGAATCTAGTCAATTTCTCTTGGTTGCAATCTATAATGTTATCTATCCAATTACTGAGTACGTACTCCATCGAGTGTTTGATCCATATGAATATGTAGAGATAATTGATATATTACACGCAAGTGAATTGGTGCAAGCAATTATTCGATTTGATTCATGTCAAAATGCTAGTTGGGCAAAGAGTCAGTTGCAAGGAAGAGATATATATTATAATTGTTGTCAACTTGATATTCACTTTTATAAAAATATTGATAATGCAAATCAAACTGGAAGTATATTGTTGGAGAATGAATTTACAACAGATTTGGATTTCATTCGAAATAAACTTCATGAGATGATGGTTATTACAAAGAGAATGCAAGATAGAAAAAAAGAAATGAATTCTTCAAGCCTGTTATGTAATGCTACTGCAAACTATACAATCACTTCTTCTCCTTCAGATTGCTCCATATTTGACGCCACCATGGCTGCTTCGACTCCTCCAACGTCGCAGCCTGCTATTGTCACGGATAGTACGACAGCATCTCCTCTCTCATATAAGTCCCCTATGTCGTCACCTACCCTTGCTAGATCTATACCTCGTCCACCGCCAATAAATTCACTTTCACCGCGGTTTTATCCTACTTTTGCGCCTATGAAAAATAACGTTCATTATCAATCAGATGTGTACTACTCAAGAGCTACAGTTTTTAAAGCATTGTGTGCCACGCGGAATTCTTCATGGCATACTGAACTGGAAGTAAATAATGCACACATGGTGTTTGTTGAAATGCAGAAGCTAAAGTGGGAATGGACTGCTGCACCCACTTTGTTTGTGGAAATGATCAAGCTGAAATTTAAAAGTAAAATTTTCATCTTCAACCCTGGTGGTACATTCAACATAGAGGGCATTTCCGACCTTGAGGACAAGGTCGTTTTCAAGGGGTCGGTAATGATACGGATCAGCCCAAATATGTTAATGCAGGCACCAACAAGATATAGGGACTATTCTTTGGAATATGCACAAGGAGCTAAAGGACAAAAGTTGTTATTTACATTTCTTCTTTTATTACTTTATGTTATAATATTGTTAGGTAGCCACAGAGGAGAATAGCCTAATATTTTAGTGTTACAGCTGTCAATGTTAGTTACATATTACAACTATAAATGTAATTCCCGTGAAGGAGAATGTAGGCTGAAATCAAATGAAAATTTCTATTTTTTACTTACTGTTTCTTCTTCCTCTACCTTAAATCTACTCTCTATCTCAAGTTCTTCCTCCAATTCTTGCTCCTCTACCTTAGATCTGTATCACATACGCATTTAACTGGACTGTGCTTAAATTTCAGTTTAATCTGTTTTATAATATTTAGGACATACGCATTTAAAATGAAGTTTACTGTTGAATTGATATCAAATGCTATTTAGTTGCGAGCTACCATTACTGCTGAGCCTCTAAGTAGCTTACAATGCTCACGTTCTAAAATCAGTCCATGTATTAAACTAGTCATATTAAAAGAAATTAGCATAGATAATGGGAGGTCATAGTAAGGCAAATGATAGTCAAAGTGGTGTATCGGACCCATATTCCAATATGATGTGCATGAATTTATTAAATGGTCTTGGCGATGTTTTCGATGACGTCTACACGAAGGCATTGAAGGCTTTTAAAGATCTCTATTTCAGAATGCAATTTGTTGTGATGCCGTAACGTAGAAGACTTCCGGTTTTAGAACGTCTAGATTAACTTTTTATCTTGTGTGTTATGCTATCTTTATTGTAGGTTTATATACTTTGTGTTGTGTTAAACTTTGTGTTCAGTGGACTATGTAGTTTTTATTCTACAGATCTTCTGTTTCTTGTTGTTTGAAATGTTATGGCTTTTTACGTTATGGTATCTTTATCTTCTTTTTCTTACTGTTTGAACTTTGTGTTTTGTTTCTTACTGTTTGAAGCTTCTACTGTGTTCTCTTATTTTGCATCAAGTCTCAAACTAATCTGTTCATATGATAAAACACATGTTATCTCATATACATATATAATACTAGATTATCAAATATAACTTATATGCTTGCCATGACAGCCTGCATGGGGCTTGGTGATAATACTTTTGAAGGGGCACCCTTTGTTTTTAACGTTTTCTTTTATGGAAAAAAAGTCAGCAACCTTTTCTCTGTATGTTTCTATCGATTAACTATTAACTGTTATTCTTTCACTTTGGATTTCTGGTGGTAAAATGCATTTCTTAAAGTATTATTTTTGATGATTCCATTAAACACATGTCTGAAGATGTCCAATTTATATGGTAATGTATACCTATTCATATTTATTTTGGAACTTAATTAACAATTTTCATAATGTAATGCTCACATTCATATTTATATGGCGACATAACCACTTACCCTTTCTTAATTGGTCAAGTTTCTCTTATTTGCTTTTATGTTGTTACTTCATTTATAGTCAACTTATATTATTGTAACTCTTTTATTGTTGCAGTCATTGGAATCAAACTATAGACCTTGTTGGATCAGCTTTCTATGGCCAGTGAAATGTAGACTACTTAGAAGTGGTGTCGTATGCTTTTTTAATTGTTCAGTCTAGGTTACATATGTTTTATCTTAAATGTAGTATTGTTTCAAGAAAACATTATTGTTATTGCAGTTGCAATACTAATTTAGATATAGATATTGATGTGATTGTAGTAAGCATATTATTATTATTATTTTCTGCTAATACAATTAATTCCTTCTTTGATTTGTTGTGTATTCATAGTGGAGTGCCTTTTTTATTTTCTATTCCATCAAGTGGTAATTAAGAAATGAGTTACTACTTTGAATTGCTACTTTTGTTGTTTATTGTTTCGACTTTTATATATGTATTTGCAGTAAATACTTGTCGTTAATTGCATATCTTATTAGTATGTTGTTCATTTGCAATCAAATTATACATAAATCTGAAACTTTCATTTTTATTTTGTTATCTCATTTTTAATTTTCAACTTAAAATCGGGTTTTCAAGATAGTAGAACCAAATATATTTTCCAAAACGTTAAAAACATTAAAAATGAAAAACTGAAAATAAGCTTCAAAAACTAAAAATTAAAAGTTAAAAATGAAACCAAACAGGGCCTAACTTTTTGGGTTGTTCTGAAATATTATAATCAAATGGAGTTTGTTCCAAACTTGGGTTTATAGTCCATTTTGAATTTAGACCAAAGTACCAAAAACCATATTCTTCAAATTACAACACTACAAGCGTTCTACTGTTTTATTTTAGACTAGTACAAACTATGTATCCATTCTTACTTTTACATCCCAAAATTGATCAGAATTTTCTCTTTTTTTAAGTTCGTTCAGTTATGAAGGATTACTGATGTTATAACTCCTGGACTCAACCCTTGAAAACATATCCTTTAAATTTTGTTTTGATGTATTTTTGTTTTTGCTGGAAAATTTGGGGGAATTCGATTATTTATGTTTGTAAACATTAGTTTAATTAGAGTGCTTGCAAGTGAAATTTTTATTAATCTTTATTATATTGTCTCAATTTTTTTAAGTCAATGTCCCATTTTTATATTTGTCCATTTTTGTAAGATGTAT
Source organism: Allium sativum (assembly GCA_030737875.1). Taxonomy (NCBI): domain Eukaryota; kingdom Viridiplantae; phylum Streptophyta; class Magnoliopsida; order Asparagales; family Amaryllidaceae; genus Allium; species Allium sativum. The sequence goes on along the minus strand of CM060926.1, from coordinate 950,433,554 downwards.
CCTTCTTTATTTATTTAATAGTGTACCTATATCTACAACGAATCATCTTTGATAGCTCGGCTAAACTTATTTTTATATTGGTCCATTTGTGTAAGTTTTATTTTTTTCCAATCCTTTGATGCCTAGAGTGAAAGCAAAGGTAAATGATTCGTCAGCGTTTTCTTTTGTATAACAAATTGATTCTTTACTTTTCGATATAAATACGATCTTATAGCTTCCTTGAAATATGAACATGGGACTGTTTGGAAGACTCATGCATAGTGCTTGAGGCAAGTTTTTTTTTGGTATTTTCCTTCGGAGGCACGACATATATTCCATTTGTTGTAAAATGGAGTTTTGATGACAACAACCTCATTTCAATTATCATTGATTATAACATATATACTTACATTTCTGTCTAGAATATATATATATACACACACACACACACACACACACACAGATATATATATATATATATATATATGTGCAGGATTTGTATACAGGATTTAATACTGAAGACTGTACAGTTTTAGAGCTTCAAGAGATTTAGAATTCAAGGAAAATTCAAGACTCATGAGTAATCAAGATATCAAGAGCTCAAGACAAATATAGTAATAGAATCTAGTTTATATGTAAGGCTCTGAATAACACTCCAGGTTCAAATTCAAAATTCAAATTCTGGTTCTCAAAATTCAAATTCAAATTTCAAATTGTTTTTCTATCTTACTTATGATTTCAAATATAAGTTTTTAAATTTTATATAAGTTTATATATTTATTTGATTATATGCTTTTATAGTTTTATATTTATATAGTTTTAAACCTTATAAATTTATAATTGAATATGTTTGTATAATATATATTATATTTTCATATAATTTTATACTTTAGAATACTCTTTTATATCACTAAGTTTAATTCAAGAATTTCCAGAACAGTATATTTATTTAAACACTTGGAAAATGATTAAATTTCAAATTTTACACAAGGCTATGTTGACATACACAATAGTCTATGTTGACATACAACTGTCACTTTTTCAATTTTAAAAGGAAGTGTCTTTTCACTATTTGTAACGTTCCAGAAGCGTTGCAGCCTTTCAAATCTTATAAATAGGGGTTGAATTCGAATTATTTAACCATTCTTCTTCTCCATCTTCACCCTTTTACATCCCTCCATTATTATTTCATATTTTATTGATTTTTTCACTTCTACTTTGCCAATTTCTATTTTAATTACATAAAACTTCTTCTCTTCCCACGCTCTACTCATTACTCTCTAATTGAAGTGCTATTGAAGAGTTATAGGACTGTTGTAATCATTTAGGATTGTTTGGGGGAAGGTTGTGTTTCTTGTAGCCCTGAAATCAAGGAAAGGGAGAGGTGTTAACCTTGTAGCCGTGAAATTAAGGGGATTGTACTTGATCAAGTGTATTTGGAGCAGTGCTAACCTTATAGCCGGGAAATCAAGGGGATTGTACTTAGATATTGATATAGTAATAAAACTCTGTATAATCCAGCGTTGCGTGGGACTAGACGTAGGAGTAATTCAAAGCAGTATAAAATCTGGTGTGTTCTTTCATTTTTTACATTTTATTTTTGTTTATTTCTTGTTTGTGTTTTATTATGTGTCTGTAATCATCTCTATTGTGTTTGATTCATATAGTAGATCATATAAGTTTTACTTTTTCTTAAATTCCTTCAAAACACTATTTACCCTTCTCTAGTCACATTCCGCATTACCTAACACCATTCACATATTCACGAGGATTTTATTAAAATATTGTTGTGCATGTGCTGCAATAATGACAGGACATGAAGTGAAGCTACCAAATGCAAAGCATCCCATCAGAAAAAATATCCTACAAGGTGAGTTATAATCTCCGTTTAAGTTTAAACACATACTGGTGCGAAGCACTGCATATTTTTGTGTTTGTTATTGGTTCAATTACATTGCGTTGTATAATTAATTAATACCCATTTAAATGAAAATACACGGACATCGTTGTTGATTGACACTGGTCGAAGTTTTTTGTTTTGTCAAGAGATAACAATTTAATGTCCCTAATGCTCAATGCTATACATTTAATTTTGTACATGACATTTTAACTTTTTCTGTATGGCTCATCGTTTTTGACGAAATGATTACCCGTTTCTTTGAATTCTTTAGCTAGGAGCAGCAACCAATTTGACCTTTTAGTGCAATTGCTGACATGCACGCAGTCGATGCAAAATTTGAATGGTAACTTCTTCGCCTAATTTAATAATTTGTCACAAGTAAATGTCATATGCCTTTGGTTGTTTTATTGTTACGGTCTGCTTTTGTTTTCTCAAATTGTCATAGAAAAGGAATATTGCATGTTCATTTTTTAGCAAGTCCGCTTATTTAACATGGTTTGCTAAATTAGTTTGAGGTATTCCATGTATGATCAGAAATATTAGAACATACTATTTTGCAAGATACCATTACAAAATTAAATTAAAGCAAAAGACAATTATGTTTATTTCAAATTTCGAAATAATTGTCTTACCTTATCTTCACATTAGGCAGCTGTTTTGTGATTGACCTAGCCATATCTATTTGTCCTTTTACTTTCTAACAGAGGTTGGTACATAAACTTAATTTGTATAGATTTCTTTTTCAATAAACTTCCATTCTTTAAAAATAAGCTATTACCATGCATATGCTTTTTATGCTTGAATTTTTTTTTTTGTAAAATTTTGCTAATTATTAATGTTCGCTAATTATTTGAGTCCTTGATATAAAAAGTAGAGAAAAGCCCAACCTAAAACATATTTACCATGTTGGAACCATTAATTAAATTTCACTCAAAACACTGAAACTCCTGAAGATTGAATCATTGGGAAAAGCAAGCCATTTGTCGATCCGATGAGAATTAAATGTTTGCAGTTTTGCTTGAAATCAAACAGAAAATCGATTCATTTAGTCCAAAATCAATGTCCACTTTTATCTCAAATCGGTCTAAGGCGAAATAATGCAACAAAAAAGAAAAGAAAAAGTTCCTACTGGTTTGAGTCTCCATTTGCCGCTTGCCACTTCTGCTGTTGGAAACTTCATCATTCCAAAAGTTAATAAGTTTTTCTTTTTAAAATATAATGTTAACCGTATTAGATTACTTTGAATCAATTTGAACGTATTTGAAGAAATTATCTGAAGTTATTTGAAATGATTTTAAATTTATATTTCGACTTAATCTTTAATCGACTGATCTAAAATTATTCTAACTTATTTAAATCTGACTTTAATATAAGTTCCAAAACGATCTAAATTCGATTTAAAATTTTTAAACTGATTAGAACAATAAAATATTTTATATTTATTATAATAGATCTTATCTATTTATTTAGTTCTAATTGATCTTTGAAATTCAAATTGTTATATTTCATAGTTTTAAACTTGACTATAATTCAACTTTTATATTACTTTATAATTTAACTTTCGAAATTCTAAACCTGATTTTTAAGTTTTAAACTTGACATTAATTTAACTTCCAAAAGTAAATCACTTGAAATTTGAAAATTGAAAAATTGAAAATTTTCCGTACACTCATCTATATTATGTATCTTTTGGAGGAAGAACGGAAGTAGATCTCTATGTACCAAGGCACTAGCCTAGGCACGCAATATGAGCCAGTCAGTCTTGGGCTTTTACGAGACTGTAGTGTCGCTCATGCTTAAGATAACATAATGGTGTTCAATGCACTAGAGCCATCGAATTTTACGGCACTAGAAAAGTTGGATTTGTATTAAAAAATTGAGGAGAATGAAATATCGTAATTCTGCCAAAAAATTGTTGGATGGAAATGATTTAACGGGAATTGAAAAACCTAGCTTTGAAGTGGTTACTTTACCTTCTTCTTATTACTTATTTAATCACTAATTATTTATATACAAGACAGTAATAATTACATTTGGCATAAATTTTTGGGACTAACAACATGCTGGACTAGAAACGCCTACTGCCTTCAAAATCCGTAGGATCTAGGTGACTAATCTAAAAAAACAGTTCTTATCTTCTAATATTTATGTCAGAATAGGTTGCAACACTATTTCATGGCAATGTTTGAGAAATAAGATTTATTGCACTTGAGAAATAATCACTTGCAACTTAATAAGGATGAGCATATCACAATAATAATTACCATTCAAGAAGTGTACATATATAGATTCATGTATTATCATGGAAGTATTATTACTTGAATTTGTTACCACTCAATTCATCCGGACGTATTTAAAATAGTTTGGATATTTCATTTGTAAATATGCTTGAAAAAAATGGTTCATAAGTTGTATTCTACTACAAACAAAACAGATGTGTGTGTATCTACACGCGTGCATTCATGCATGCATGTGTGTACGTGAGCGCACATATGCACGCCCCATGTAGATACTTTAACTTAAATTTCTTACATAAATCAGTATTCTTTGTATTAAAGTGATAGCATGATCAAAACTGTTAAATGTGGATGGAATTCAGGTAGGTCAACGTCTAATCTTAACTGTTTGTTTAGTTTAAGATTGTTGGGTACACAAATACTTTCATGTACACTCACATTAACATAAATGCATTAATTTGTACATGTTAAGTAAATGTTACGGAATTAAATCTTTAGATATGTCTATTATTTAGTTAACGTAGTGTTATCTTATTTAGTGAAAGTAACATCATGATAACACATGCTCTAATTAAAAAAAATTATGAATGGTTTGTGAAAGGTTTAAAGAATGGCTTATACAAGTGTTGTGAATGGTTCATGTCGACTGTAATCTGTCTCTATCTACCGTGCTTTCATTTATCATGTAAGTAACCTGGTTATTGGTTTTTTTGACTTTGTGTTGTTATTTATATAACTAATTAAATCCGATAACAGAATCCATGTCTCTTATCTTATTACAATGTGTAAATTTTATGTTCAAACTTTTTTCAGTTATCAGTAAGGCATCTACTCTCATAAGGTCACAAATTAAAGTTACAAATTTGGATCACAGCAGAAAGAAACTAAACATGGTCATCTAAATTTTGTATGTAGATATCACTTTTCTGGGTCAACCTCCTGAATGTAATTGTTATTTTACAACTGTTTTCTTGGCCAAAAATCGTTTTATTATAGTACTCTCAATTCTTAGGTTTTGTCATTTTTTCCTTTGAGATTTAATTATTATATATGCATATGCATATACATTGAGTTTTGTCCTTATGGACTATCATTTGCCATTCGCTTTTTTCGACTATTGTTATGTGACGTTTTTTCTATAATAATTCATGAACCTATCAATACCGTACTATATGATGTAATATATAGCTTTGCATGTTATTGTCTGTTGAATTTGTTGATTCAAATATTTTATGAAGAGGATGTAATCAATTAATTGATTTGATTGATTGGTCAATTAATTGATTAAATTGATTGCTTAATTGATTTGATTGATTGTTGATTGATTGATTGGTTGGTTGGTTGATTTGATTGATTGATTTTATCGTAGATGGAAAGAAATGAAAGTTTATATTTTCAAAATATTTCGAAGGGGCAATTTGGATATTTGCTTAGGTCTTCTATTGTCCTATAATGCAGCCTTCTTGGTTAGATTGGTATAACAAGAAGCCATGTGAGATACTTGAAGAGGTTGTCTACCTCCATGTACTTGCCCCTTGGAGAGGAAGATGCAGGAATTTGGGCTGAGAGTTGCTATTCATATTCACTACTGAAAGACGTAGTTGGTGCCTCCAGGTAGATTCAAGGGTTTGTCGCCGTTCTTCATTGCTCTTCTGCTCAAACAATATTTGTAGTCATCTAGATATTCTTTCGCTTTTCTCAATAAGGTTATTAATTCAATTGTATTTTGTTTATTTTTGGTTTTGAACCATTGAGTGTAAACAAAATTTGTTTTTGGTGGATTAATAAAGAGGGAGGTTGGGTGGAATATCTTTTGTCCGGTCGTGTAATTTTATATCTGTGTTATTTTCCATTGAATCATCTTTAAGTAATCGGGTGAATAAGATCCTGGTCGCTTCCGCAAAAGGCGCAATTTTTCCAACAGTTGGTATCAGAACTAGATCATCGCAAAATTTAGAGTGATTTTAGATTGGAAATTTTGATTTTTGTTATGTCGGATATGATGGTGTTCTCGAAGATGATTATTTTTTATTGAGGGATTTTGAAGGCCTATATGGTGGATGCTTCATACGTCAATGGTTTGGTTGATGGAGATGAGAAGAAGCACTCTGATGTGGATGAGGGAAGATGGAAGAAGACGAAAAAGAAGGCGGGTGATGGTTGAAGAACCTAGTCCACAGAAAGGTGGACTAGATTAATATGATCACTGTTGATGGTCCTAAGGTGTAAGATCATGGTATCGACAAGGGTCTAGTTGTTGATGATGCTCATGGGATCGCAGAGATGAAGAGATCAGTCAAGTGGTAGACTGGTGTCGATGTGGAAAATCCATAAGTCAGAGATCTTGTGGTAATGCAAGCACATTTAGACTATTGGTTTCTGTATGGTGCAGCTCATGGAGGAAGATGCATCTTTTGCAGGCGGTGGGTTGTGTTTGCAATTGAGAAGGTGATGTCGTAGCCCATTCAAATTTACTGGGTGTGATTGTTGCCCTGAAATTAATTGAGTCTCACTGTACTCCGGAAATAGGCGGGTGTATCTCGTGGCCTTGAAATCCAGGGTTGTATTAATTGAGATGAGGTGGTTGTTGAAAGAGCTAGGTTGACTTGTTTTGTGATTGTTGGAGATATGTGATATTTGAATCATGGTGCAGTATTGAATTTATTGATTCGAATATTTTATGAAGATGATGTAATCAATTAATTGATTTGATTGATTAATTAATTAATTTTGCTAATTGATTTGATTGATTGGTTGGTTGATTGGTTGATTGGCTGATTGATTAGTTGAATGATTGATTTGATTGACTGATTTTATCATAAAAGGAAAGAAACGATAGTTTATATTTTGGAGATATTTCAAAGAACAATTTGGATATTTGTCTAGGTCTCATGTTCTCCTATATACGCAACCTTCTTGGTTAGATCAGTATAACATGAAACCATGTGAGATATTTGGATTGGTTCTCTAACTCCAGGGGCTTGCGCCCTGGAGAGGAAGAGGTAGGAATTTAGGCTGAGAGTAGTTATTCCTACGTACTGCAGAAAGACATAGTTTGTGCCTCTTGGTATATTCAAGGGTTTGTCGTCGTTCTTCATTGCTCTTCTGCTCTAACAATATTTGTAGTCATTTAGATATTCTTTCCCTTTTCTTAGTAAGGTTATTGATTCAATTGTATTTTGTTTTTTTGGTTTTGATCCATAGTGTAAACAAAAATTGTTTTTGGTGAATCAATAAAGAGGGTGGTTGGATGAAATATCTTGTATCTGAGCATGTAATTTCATATCTGTATTATTTTTCCATTGAATGATCTTTAAGTAATTGGGCGAATAAGTTCATTATCGCTTCCGCAAATGACGCAATTTTCCCAATAATTGTCAGGCCGGCCTAAGGGGTAGGCTGGCAAGGCATTCTCCTAGGGCAACATCGCTGGAGGCAGTGGAGAGGGTAGAAAATTGGGCTGGATGCTTTTAAAATTATTGATCTGTAAAAACTATTGGGCAATAATTTTTCAAAAGTAATAAGGGTCTAGTGGTATGTTGGTTGTTTAGTAACTAGGGCTGTTACGGCAACGGTAAATTTACCATTACCATACCGTTACCAGTCGATCGGTAATCATTTTTGGTTGAAATCGGTATACCAGTTAAAACGGTATGGTAACGGTAAATTTACCATTTTTAACGGTAAGTAATCGGTAACGTTTCTTCAATACCAGCGGTAATGGTAATTTTACCAGTTAATTCAAAACATAAGTATACTCATCTGATATGCTTTATTACATGCACGTAGAACCAAATAAATGATTATATTTGGTTCAATAATCAGATGAAATAATTCCAGATACACTTATTTTCGTTTTCATTTATGTTTTTTTATAAACTAACACCATATATAGTATAACAAAAATGCACGGTATACAAAAAATATGTTAAAATATAAACTTTGATCGACAAACGGTAATTTACCATTACCAGTGTAACGGTTAACAGATTATCGGTATACCAATCAACGGTATACCAGTCGATCGGTAACGGTAACGGTAAGCAATTCTGGCTTACCAGTAAAAACGGTACGGTAACGGTATTTGCAAAACGGTAACGGTAACCATTACCATAACAGCCCTATTAGTAACCCAGCAACCTAGTTTCAAGCCTCAGCATACTTAGTTTTCCTTCCAACTTTTTTCTTTACACTGCTTCTCGCTAAATTTTGTCCAGGGCACTGTCATGTGTTGGGCTGGCCCTGGTTATTGTAATTATCATCGCTGTTAACTAGAAAAAGTATTGATTGTATTTCAATCTTTCATTGGAACCGAGAAAACTAGACAAGCAAAACAAAAACAAACAAAAATACAAATAATTAGGAAAAGACAAAGAGCAGGAAAAGACAAAGAGTAGGAAAAGAAAAGAATGTGAAGGCACTAACCGCGGTAATGTTTATCAGACTCCACTTAAAAGTCAAAAGAGTAGCAGCTACTCGAACTGAGTTCAAGAATAAAAAGAATAGTTGTTCATCAAACGCCTTACAGTGAGTAAATGGTTGAGCATTTCTTTCATTGCAGACTATAATAGGAAATTTCAGGAGGATAGTTTGGTTTCTCCTAGTCTGCCTTTGATGTCATACAGATAATGTTTCTTTTTAACCATAACTATAATTTTTATTTTCAAGGATACATTGTTTTTCTTAAAAGTTAAGGGTGTGTTCGGTTTCTACCTTTCAATTTTAGGCTTTCGTACATATGTAAGTACGAATGACGCACGTATATCGTAAAAAACAAACATTTTACTAAATGAAGTTATCACACATTACAAAAAACATATTTTTATTATTTTTTTAATTTTATGATACAGCGGAAGAATGATAGCAAATTCGTCTATCTATCGCCCAACGGAAGAACGATATCAAATTCATCCATCCATCGCCCCTCCGTCCCTTCTATCATTCCCTCCTCCTTTGGTCCATCGTCTTCGCTATCATTCAAATCATTGCATCTTTTGAAATTAATGTTGAAAACTCAAAACACAAAATAAACCAAATGCTATCTGATTTTAAGTCCATTGTCGTAAAAATTAATGCAATATGAAATCCCAAATAAATATAACAAGTTGTTGAGTTTTTCTATGAAAAGGTTGATTAGATTTATTAAATCAAAATAGAATGTAGCCAAATGACTAAATAGACATGTTAATGGTTAATGGTATATTATTAGCTTTGACCCCTAATAAATATTAAATTTAAAGTTCAAATGTTATGAATTTTGTGAAATGTTGCATAGATACATATTCTTCTATGTTGAGTGTTTACTTTGAGACCAAAGAGTATTAGTTGCAGAGCCATGAATTTATCGATCAGTCATTTGATGAGTACTGCTTTTGGGTTTCTCTTCGATCATGCAGTCACAATGAATACACTAACATATATAAATATTTCGATGATTTGTGCTGTTTAAAGTGGGGTATGTGTTTCCTGGCTTACAAAAATCTTCAAATGTCTCCATTTTTGTTTCTACATAGTATATAAAAGATTAATTGGTTTCTTCAGATTTAATGCCTCAGTTTTATTTCTGCGGTTGCAATTGTTGATAATTCCTAATAGGTATGTGCTAATACTTACTACAAACCGTACATTATATTTCATTATTTCAGCATTGATAATTGTAACAAACATAATGTTTGACAATCAAACAATTTTTGTTGCACTCAACCAAAAAATTGGTTGTAGTAAGTTACAACTATAAAATATTTGATGTTTCACACAAATGTAAAAGAATATAATATATGCAAAACCTAGGCCTATAATAAGAATGATTTCTGTTCCTCCAACAACATAGATTATGCGAGCTGCTCTTGAATCTAAAATATTCTTTAGTTTATTTCTCATTGAATTTCTTCCATTTCTAATGTTTAATTTTTGCAAGATTCGCAGGGATTTTAACGTTTCAAAAGGAGGAAGTACGTAGGTCCAATTAAGTGGATTTTGAAGAATTCGTTGGATTTATTATTGTTTAATTCTAACACTTTATATGACTCTTTTTTGCGGTTCTTTGTCATACTTTTTTGTTTAAATAGGTAGTATAAGAATTATTGTTTGGCTTAGCTTTAAATTAAGTGATCCAGCTGTTTATTGGAAACTTTTTATATTAACAATTCACGTCGTTGGTTGTCTAACTAATATCTTAAATAATTTGGCTATTTTATTCATACTTCATCGAGTTTGAATGTATAAATATATACACATCGAAATTGAAATTTTCAAATAAGATATTTTTAAAATTCAAAATGTGGTTTCGATAAACATTTTAATATGGCAATTCCTTATCATTATGCAAATAACAATATAAACACATTTATTTTGCAATATCTGTGTGCAAAGCACGGGTGTGCACTTGTTATTTCTAGAAGAAGGTTTTTGGATTTCTATTACTCTAACACCCCAATCTGGGGTTTGGGTCTTTTATCAGTCGAAGGATGCTTCGTTTATGTCAATTATTTTCAAAAGAAGGCTTTTGAATTTCTATAATTCTACAACCTGAATTTGGGTTTCAGGACTTTTACGAGTCGAAGGAGGCTTTGTTTATATTAATTATTTCCAGAAGATGGTTTCTGGATTTATATTATTATAATATCCGAATCTGGGTTTGGAGTCTTTTATGAGCCGAAGGAGGCTTCGTGTATGTTAATTATTTTCAGTAGAAGGTTTCTAGATTTCTATTACTCTAATACCGAAATTTGGGTTTCAGGATTTTCCATGCATCAAAGGAGGCTTTATTTATGTTAATTAATTCCTAAAGAAGGTTTTTGGATTTCTACTATTCTAGTACCCGAATCTGGGCTTCAGTCTTCTATGAACCAAAGGTGGTTTCGTCTATATCAATTATTTGTAGAAGAGGAATTCTAGACTTCTATTACGTAGACAATCGAAGGGCGTTTCGAGTCTTCAAAAGCCAAGAAATTTGGAAATTTATATTACATAAATACTTGGGTTCCATCCTACTATGTCGTTTATTAAGAGAAAGTTAGGTAAAGGAATCGACCTATATAAGACATGCTCACTTAAATGAAACAGAAGGAAAAGTAATCAGGTTCTAACTATATAATTTTCAAAATTATATACAAGAGCACCATTTTACATACAAACATGTTAAAAAACATAAATTTTGAAGTTTCTTCATTAAGTCCTACGAAACGGCAAAATCCAAATGGTGGCTTAGAGAAGTCTGTAGAAAATTTTAAAGCCTTTTGTCTTTGTCTCTAGTAGTGTCACTTTCGTCAATTGGGTCAATCTGAGTCTTAAGAGCATGGTTAAATGCCCTATTCATTTATGTAAGGAGTTTGTTTGCTCTTTCATATTCAACATTGCAATTTTTAAGATCGTATATTTCCTTCTTTAGATTCTTAACTTGGTTAACATAATCACATATGCGATAGTTAGCGTCGTCTTTCCCTTTGTTTTCATACTATTTTCCAACTTCATGCTTTATCCTTTTAACCTAAATTCCCATAAGTTCTTCATCTAAGTCTTCCGAAGGATTTGATGAATGTGGAATTTTTTTGGCAAATTCTTTCTTAAGCCCCATTGCCCCGGGTGGGCTGGGTGAAACATCGGAAGAAGGAACCAGAAAATTAGGGGAACCATCATTTAAATAAAATCCAATGACTTGCAAGAGGCCTGACAATCCTCTAAACGAAATGCTGAATCCAAACTTGTTCTCAAAGCACGTCCATACCATTGTCAAAGTCTGTTTTAGGATTAATTTTTATTAAATGCTACATTTCGATGAGACTTTTCTCTTATTGAACTAGTTTGCTCTCTAAGTCCCTCCTCTGCTCCTTAAGACATTGGAATAAAACACGTTAATCCTGCGATTTTTTGAAACATTCTAATGCAAGAGAGTTATCTATGAATGCCAGGGGAATATAATCTCCCGATGCCCTTTACTGGTCAAGGCTAGTTACGAACTTATCTTTGATATTTAGAATATGGAATGTAAGGTTGTAACGTGCAACCCCGAAATGCACACTAATAAAGAGTATTACTAGATAATACACTCTTTTTTGTGGGGAGAATAGGGTCAGTTAGGAGCTACCATTCGTAAGTCTTACATAAACGAATAGGGTCAATTTTTCTTTCTTACCTTTAGTGGATTGATGTAGCTAATTCATGTCTAATATAAAACTATAGTGGCTAAGAATCTTACTCAGAACAGTGTACAATACAACACATACAATATATAACATAACTGATTACATATATTTATTGATGGCTTGATTATAACAGTACATGCATACATATCGAATGGTTCTGAAGACCATCTATAAATACAAAAAATCTCAAAATGAATATGCATCGCATGACTCAAACACTCAACTACACGCCTCAAGTAATAGCTCCAAAAAGGTCAAGCTAGAGCGAAAACGGAGCAAGCTCGAATATATAGATATACGTAAAATAACTCGATCAGACACAAGTATAAAACAAAATGGTTCTGTCTAGGTTAAGCTAGTCAGTAATAATATGACAAGCAAAAAATAATTTCATCTAATTCATTATCTCCTATTTATAAGAAAAGGAATCTCATAATCACATACTAACTCAAAACATTGATATGGTGATTCCATAATATTAGGAATAATATAAATTTGGTACAGTATTCACAGATTCAATACTCAGATTACTCGTGAGATGCAAGAACACAATCTCACATGTTTCTATAACTCAGATTACCCAAATTCTAATATTAGGGTTACTAATATTTAGAATCGCATAAAACTCAATATGGAAACCACAAAAATCTCAAAAATCACAGAAATCACATAACTCATGGAACTTCATTAAGAGTTCAAAAATTAGAAATGAAATCACCATATATATAATAATAATAGTCTCAGATGAATCATAAAGAAAACTCCAAACTTAGAACTTAAAACTTAGAATTTAGATCGGATCAAAAAAAGATAGGATAGCCATGACAAAGTTGCTAATACCTCCTTATGCAGCTTTGCTAGCCTTACAAAGGTCGCTTACACTTTCTCAAAGCATTTTTTTTCAAATCTACATGGTCGTTGAAACCTTCTCAGAGCGGTTTTCTCCTAAATGACAAGGTCGATAACACATTCTAAGCAGTTTCATCGGACATGGCAAGGTCGCCAACACCTAGCAAAGCAGTTTTGTTATGCACTAAAGATATCTTGTGAACGTGTCACATATTCTATGACCGTAACCCAAGTAGTGGGAGCAATGTGTCCCAACCGCCCATTCTCACTTATCGGTGTACTAACCTATAGTAAATTCCATACTTGAGGACAACAGCTTCAATTGGACGAGTTTCGAATTAACTGATATTATATACCTTTATGTCTCGTACCACGAGGTGTATCACATCATTTAGTCATAATATCACCATCTCCAAGGATGCAAAAATATTTAGTTTTATAAGAAAATAAATATCTTTAAGATATCGGGATTTTAAATGATTTCTAAAAATATTTGAAAATCACTGATTTTAAAAATATCTTTATAGTACGAAATATTTATATTATAATGATTTAGAAATATTTATAAAGCTTCTTTATATTAATACTTCTTCTAAATTTGGGTTATACAATATGTGCCATGTTTTCACGAAATCATAGAAACTCATGAAACTTTAGATAAAAATTCACCAAATCATGGAAACTCATGAAACTGACATTTGAAAATTTACAAAAAAAATCACCAAATCTAATTTACAGTTTGGTGATAATTTTGGCTTCTTCATTGTGGAAATAATACGAAGGAAACACAAGAATCATAACTCTATAACTCAAATGAAAGTCGCATGAAACCTCTTAGAAAATTCACTAGAAACTCAAACTAAAGCCTCTAAAAATCCCACTCAAACTCTATATGAAAGGCTCGACTTGGGCATCATTATAGTAAGCCTAAGGACGACCCTTAATGAATGAAGCTTGAACTGGATTACAAATTTTCACCCAGGTGCAAAAACCCCTCCGTTCCTAATTATAAGCTATAGTTTCGACATGTTATTAGTTTCAGAATGGCTTCAAATTTGATACGCAAAAAGTTCAACTCTCATAGTTTAATCAAAAAAATAATGACATGAAAATAACCCAAAACATGGATGTTAAGAATTTCCAAAGATGGACTCATAACAGATTTCAACAGCTGTAAACACTTCCAAGCAATAAAACATTGCATGATACATAATTTCGAGCTACAATTTAGATATGCTAAAGGGTTCGAATGGCTCCAATCTTGTCAAGCACAAATTTTAACCTTCATAATTTAAACAAAAAAAAATAGAACCACACAATTCGAACAAGGAGTGAGAAAGTTATGATGTCTCAAATTTGAACCCATGCAATGATTTCAATGTAAACAGCTAGAGCAAAACATGCTCTGATTCAAAGTTCAACAGCAAGTTTCTATAAGCTACAGAGGTTGGAATAGTCTAAAATATGACATACCTGTAGTTCAACAAAAATACTGTCAAACAATGAAATTATGACATAAATCAGATAATAAAAACAAGAAATTTAAAGCCACAAAGCTGAATTCACAGCCAGATTTCACTGTAGAAACCTGGAGCAAAACATGCTCTGATTCAAGTTCGACAGCAAGTTTCTGTGAGTCATATAGATCGGAATTACCTAAAATTTGACATGCCTATAGCAACAAAAATACTATCAACTCGTAAAATTTTACACGAATCGGACAACAAAAGAGGGAGATATAAGGTCACAAAGTTGGACTTAGAGCCGGATTTCACTGTAAAAATCTAGAGCAAACTATGCTTTGGTTCAAAGTTTAGCAGCAAGTTTCCATAATCTACAAAGGTCGGTGTTGACATGCTTTTCAGCGACGCTGTCACACATCAAATTTTGGTTAGCGGCGCGCTAAAGTTTCAAGAATGTCATCAGAAAACACAAAGCGATTTCGAAGTCGTGACATGTGCGGAAAAATTTGGAAATGACGTCGATTCGTCAAATCATCCTCAATGGACATGGAAAAACTGGCTTGTTAAAAATATGTGATCGACTCTGTTCGATTAGCTCAAAATGCTTGAGCGTGTCGGTCCGATCACATGGAAAAACTCATCATGGGGAAATATAAGGATTTCGAAAATTCATATTTCACGCACTCAAAAATAGTTGATCGGCGTGGCACGATCACGGAAAATGGCTTGCGCGACTCATGACATCAAAATCTATCACTTGGCAAATTCTTCTTTGGTACGTACAAAAACAGGTGACACGTGAAAATCATCGATTCTCATGTGTTTGTGCTTGGCTGATTACATCTGGCAAAGTGGTCGATCATCATATTTGCCACGAAAAAAATATAGTGATCGACACTGGAAAATGGCTGAAAACCACGTGTTTTACTCGGGCCGATTACGTTCTGGAAATTTGGCAAGGCAAGAGGGACGCGAAGAATCTGGCATTCGAAAAAAGGATGAGCGCACCAGTGGGGTTCGAATTTTCCCAAGCTCCGTACTTTTTTTGTCATGCACTTGATTGATTATACTTTTTTTGGCAAAGCCGTCCAGTTTTTAAAGTGACCGCGAACACTTATTACTATAACAAATAATAATTACAATATTAAAGGAGATTGACACTTTATCAACTTACTACATATTTGGTTTTTAAGGTGGACCATCCACCGTAGACGTTTTTAAACTGGAATGTTCACTTCTATCAGACCAACAAAAAGAACATGAGCTAGTCAAAAAGACTAGACTGCTATAACATACCAACGCAGGGGTGCATATTACATAGAACAAACCAAAGCCTAGTTACTAAATACATAGCTACAACAGTTACACACCACTATGACAAGATTACTATAATACATATTCCATTCCTAAATATAAATTAACAGATCACTAAAAGTAGAACACGCCAAGCCAACAAATTGGATGCCGAAGGACTATAGTAGCTGCAACAGCAAGCCCCACAACCACTATCTAAGGCAGTAGACGCAGACAAGGCGATCCAAGAGAACGAGCAGTAGCATGTCAGCAAAACCTCGCTTATCTACCCAAAAATAGGCAATGACATAAGAAAAAAATCCAAGTTGACAATAAGGTAGCACAAGTATTATTGCAGCTGCAAAGCAAAGCTCCACAACCATTACCCAAAGCAACAGGATGAGGGCTTGGAATGCCATTAACTGATACCAGAAATAGGAAGACAATAGGCGATTATCATCAACAAGGCAGCAACCAACTTGTGTCCATCCCGTACTCCAAACTCCCAAAGAAAAACACAGAACCTACCTCAACGCCCAAACTTCCATCCAAACCAAAAATTCTACCATCAATTCATACTCGACAAGACGAAAAACCAAAGAAAAATAGAACAATACACAACACCATACATTCACCATTAGATACCATCCCCAATAGGTCAGGATAGTCAAAGAACCTCAGATCACTCATCCAGCTAGAGACGCAGCTCTACCAGCCCAAAGCTAGCTTGATATATTAGGAAGTTTAAGCCTCAACATACCTAATAAGGGGAGGACACGAACTCGTAGCAGGAAGCAGTGTTGGGACGAGAAGCGTCCAAAAGGAACTCCATCATGAAGAAAAATCAACCTCTACTCAATAAGTCGAACCACCACCCAAAGATTCACCAATTCCATAAACCAAACCAGAACAGCATTGCCCTAACAAGCACCATCACCCTATCCCACCTGACTAGGGTCAGATAACAACATGACATAACTTCACCAAGCAATGAAAGGTAAGGACTCGGAAGGAAACCTTGTGTTGTGCAGTATGGGAAAAAGGTGGATAGGAAATTGCGAAAACAAAATTTCCCTAACCACAAAATGGAGTAAGTAGATCCTAGGCAGGGACACTGCGTTATGCAGAGGAGGGGTGAAAGGAGAAAGATAGTACACAAGGTAGGTTGAGATAATACTGGAACTGAAAAGTAGAGGGAGGAGAGGAGGAAAAGGGGTCAGATCCGACCACTACGCCATAGATGGCCTACCACAACGAAAATCCAAAGTGTTGCTAGCTACAATGTAACGATAGGTATGTTGATTATTGTCTATGGCAACACACGCTTCAAAGTGTTACCATAGAAAATCCAATGTGTTGCAGTAGCCACGTGAATAAATTTATTAATCCGGGTGATTACGATCCAATGGTCTACGTTAGCAATCTGCGTGAAATAATCTTTAACGTGGAAAGCAAAAACAAAAAATAGAAAACAAAGCGGCAAAAGACTTAGCAAAATTTTCAAGGGTTTCAATTGAAATCTTAACAAAATACGACGCTGCTCAACCTGTCAAATACTCTCACTCGCAATTTCAATTAGGGTTAAAAGTTCAAGTTTACAAGCTTAATTGGGGTTCGATTACGGCAAGTTCGAGTTCAAGTTCAATTAGGGCTTTGGTGTTTCAATTAAGTCTTCAATTTGGTTTGTTTGGGTCTCAAATTTCAGTTAGGAATACGATTTAATATTCTTCTTAAGGTATCACTCAATGTATATTTCAAGTATTTCCTAATTTGATTGTTGTGTTGCCTAATTTACGAATTTACTTGTGTATTCAGGTGTAATCATATTCCCGATTCTATTATTATGTTTATTTTTGTAACAAACTTATGTTGGGCAAAACTTCCTAAGTTCAGATGGTTGCATGTTATTTGCGTGTAAATTTAGGCCTCGATTACCAAAGAATACATGCATATCCAAATGACTGCATGCTATATTGGGCAAAAAATGAGAAGGAAAATAACTGCAAAACTTGTGGTGTTTCAAGGAAAATAACTGCATGCTAGTTAAGTAAGAAATGCTATTTCTGCCTTGATTAAATGTTGTAACTGATGTATCATATTTGTGGCTTCTTTTTGTATCTTTTTTACTGTTTCTGCCTATATTACAAGTTAGTGATGTGGCTGTTTTATTTTATAATGTGCTTGGTTTATTTTATTATGTAATTATTTCAATCTAATGTTAATTTCTCCATTTTGTGAAGGATGGAGGCAAATCTTAGGTTCACCACAAGGGAAAATTTGGGAAGAATGGATATGTTGGTGGAGAAGAGGATATTGTCAAGGGAATTGATTTGGATACGTTTTCGTACACAGTACTGATGGAGTTTGTCAAGGAAGAGCTAGAGTAAACCGAAATTGGAGGAATATATGCATGGAAAGGTCCAACGAGTGTGTGGAAATTGGTGGTCGATGATGTAGAGCTGTTGTTTATGATGCAAATAAAAAATAATGGTGATTACATTGATTTCTATGTCGACGCTGTCGTCGATGATAGTACCGAGCCAACTAAACAAATGCAGCCACATGTCATCATACGCCTAAGGAAGAATCTGTTTTCGGGTATAAACATGTCTTTTTCATTTGTACTATTTTGATGAATTTAGTCATTTTGCTGAATATGTTTTTCATTTAGGACTTGTTTGATTTTTAGTGCACTTAGTAGAATAATAAAGAACTTGTATGTTGCAGCCGCAAAATCACAGAAACGGCAGTTTATCACTGCTCACAATCTATAACAGGTAGCAAAAGGAAGCAGCAGACCGATCAAGTCTTTACTCCTAAAAACTCGACACGGCTAAACAATTCCTAAGTGATCAGCGAAGCTGCTGTGAGTCCACCTATCAACAACAAGAAGACTATAGTCTTTACTCTTTGAAAGTCGGTACGACTAAATAATCCAGTTACGAACAATCCAGAATTGATTAGCAAAAGGGCTGCAAGTCCACATATGAAAAAGAAAAAGGTGGTCAGCAAGAAGTCAACTAGAGTCAGTAGTTCGACGAAGTTCTAAAGAAGGAAAATCCAACTGAAGTCAGCGATGCAACTTTGAATATCAACTCAGCAGGTGTCAGAAGTAAATCGTATTTCAATAATTCTCCACATGATGAAGAGGAAAATACAGATTAAAATAAGTTTCTGGTAAGAAGACTACAATCTGATCTTCTAGTATATGATCTACATATTTTGGTAATATTTACAATAATGTCTTGTTTAATTACTTTCAGAATGATGATCTATCACATCCGCCACCTCCACCGCTTACAGAATATGAAAGGGAGAGAGACAAAAATATCTCACAAAAGAATAGTGTTTTTGAAAAACTTGAGGTGCCTAAATTAGTTTTTGAAAAATCAAAGATGCATGATGAGGAAAGCGAAGATTATGTTATAGAATTTGAAGATGATACTTCAAAAAATCAGGCAAAGGTGCGTTATAGCTGAAGATTTAATTTCATGTTGGTAATTATAGACTATCTTCATTATTTTTTTATTTTATTGGTTTAGTGTGTGTATTTTAGAGAACCAAAAAAGATAGGGTTACAAAGCCTCAGTCTAGACCAACAACTCGTTCACGAGCCAATGTTGAATCTGCAACTAATAAGAATGCAACTCTGAAGGCAGGGGAAGAACCAGTTCGTACGCAATCTGATGGTCCATCATGTAGCGTTGAGTTACCACACAATGAAGGAATAGGAACAATGGCGACTTATTTGGCTATGCGAGAACACTAGAAGATTAACAGTAGTGGAAGTGAAAGTGTAAGGAATAAGGCTGTTGTCGGAAATGTCTGGGCAAATATTGAAAATGAAGAAGATGAAGTGGAAGAAGATGAAGGTAGTATCTGATTGAGTTCTGATTTTAATAATTTAAGTTCTCATTTATGTTTTGCCTAGCCTTCTCATTACTATTGTATGTACTTTGTAACGGTAGTCGGAGCTC
This sequence comes from Allium sativum, assembly GCA_030737875.1. Classification (NCBI taxonomy): domain Eukaryota; kingdom Viridiplantae; phylum Streptophyta; class Magnoliopsida; order Asparagales; family Amaryllidaceae; genus Allium; species Allium sativum. The sequence continues at coordinate 950,413,712 of CM060926.1, read as the reverse complement.
CCAGAAGGCTCAGAGGAAAAACAAAGATTGATAAAGTTCATTCAAGTCCATATGACAAAAGAGTTGTAATCCAAATGAATAATCGGGGCTAACCTATTTTAGACGATGACCAAGTAATGACTGAATTGAGTTATTTTTTAGGAACACTGAAGAGGAGTGTTCCACTTACTTACAAGTCTCGGTTTGATGTTCCTGCAGGTTTGAAAGACACACCGTGGAGCTATGTGAAGGTAATTTGCAAACTTAGCTGAATTTTAATTAAATATATAAAACTTGTCAGAAAAGTAGCATGACTGTTTTTTTTAATGTTTGATTTGTATTTAAGCAACGGTATATTATTCCGAATGAATGTGAATATTGGGCTTTGAGGTCAATTCGTGACGCTTGGAGGGGGTACAAGAGTTGTATTAAAAAGACACACTATACGACTAATGAAACTGATGAAGAGAGGCTTGAAAATAGACTGGACGAAATTCCACTTCAGGATTTCAAAGTACTCTTGCAATTTTGGAGATATGAAAAGTTCAGGTATAATTTTAAGTTTTATAATAGAATTTTTTCCCTTTTTATTCATTCAAATCAGTCAGATAAACATCTTTATTTCATGTTGTTTCGTAGTTCAAGGCCCTTACAAATTCTGCAAATCGGAAATCGTATATTGACACACACACTGCTGGTCAAATTTTTTTTTCCAAAATTCGACATAAGACGGTATGTATTTTGCTTATTTTTATGATTGTCTAGTTTAACAATATATGTCATACGGAGGTATGCTTTTTTAACTCGAATACGGTATCCTTGTTTAACTTGTGAATAAATTACATATCCTTATTTAACTTGTTTAGCAATATTAGTGATATATGTTCTAGAACAATTGGTTTGATATCCTTTTATTATCTAATATTTTTTGTATCATTCCAAGGAATCAGATGGAGAACTTTATGTTAAAACTCGCAAGAGGAAAGAAGGAAAGGTGTACAAGACTGATGTTTCAATAATGAACACCAGAATTGTAAGAATTTTATTTTCTCTTCAATCAGGTATCAAAAAAATGCTTCATTTTGCACATGATCATCATTATTGTAGAATTAGATCATGTTTTGTTGAAATCGATAGCAGGATCATAGCAATGGGTGTGATCTTTTACTTTGGGTTTCGGTGTGTTATATGTCGTAGTTCTTGTTTAAGAAACCTGTTTAAAAATTGTTAATTTTATTTAATGTCACATTTTGAAACTGCTTTATTTTGCAGGAGAATATTGAAAAATCAATTGGTGAAGGAGGCAGTGATGAAGTTGTTTATGAACTTGTTTCTGATGGAAAGTCACACGGTCCATCATGGCTTATAGGACGGCACACAAAGTCTCCAAAAGTTCCAAAAGCTGCTCCAACAGCAGGCACATACATACAGGAGCTGGCAACAAAGATAAGTGAAGATATAGCCAACAAAGTCGAAGCAAAGGTGAACAAGATTGTCCAAAATGAATGTAATGACCCGGGATTTTGTCGACTTTGGTTATCGCCATAAACTCAATGATGACTAACCAAACGTCGAAAAATACCGGTCATTAATGAAAGAAATTAGAGGGTGAGGATAGATAAGATAGAAACTTAGAATAGAAGAAGAAGAAGAACAAAATATCAGAGTAACACGAATCTCACAGCGGAACGAATAAATATATTTCATAACATAATTTTGAAATACAAATCTGTACTTGAATATACATATCATTATCAAAGTACAGCACTTACAACACAGCGGAAAATAACTATAGCTATATAATCCTGAAGCCTCCTGCTCCAAGCTCTTCCAGTATATCTGTAAATCCCGACTACTTGACTGCCCGTACAAATTTAGGCACTCAAGAGTTTAGGGAAAACAAAACAAAATAAACTCTGGGTCAGTCATGGGACTGGTATGAGTAAAACAGTTTAAAACAGTTTAAGCCATTAAACGATATCTCATAAGACCACGCCGTATAACGGAACGGGTTTTTTCCCTTATGAGAATCCAAATATCTTTATATCAAAAACCTTTTGATATTATAATAATGTCTATCAACCACAGTATAATAATCATCTAGCAGAAACGCTTTCATCTCACGTTCTACATATATAGTATACAATCAAAACCGCAAGCACGTATTGGGTAATGGATTTCCAACTATGACAAGGTATGGAACCACCTTTCGCTAGTGTATCTCTAGAAAGGAATACACTGGGTTCAACAAGAACATCTTGCAACCCGGCCACACTTGACCGACCACTCATTTCGCTTGAGTGTATCGAATGTATATCACCAACGGTTGGGATCAACAACCGTTTCCCGAATGGGGCAGTATCGACAATAGATTTTTAGAAGTAAATGAAACTCTAGATCAGGTGATTATACACCCTACTTCGGTGCGACCGACTTAGCCATGTTGCCTGCCCGATTTCTGTCATTTACCGGATGTGAGGCTAGAAGCTACGCTTTATCATCACACCAGATTCACTTTGAATGCCACATCGTCAAATCCATCAAATCACTGATTGACGCCCTCAACCATACATTATGTGTTAGCTAAAAGAAGTTTCCTTCTCCGCTTCCACTCTTGGTACGGTTGGAGAAATCAATATACGTGATCGTCTGGAAATACTCTGTCAGACATCCGTCCATACTAGTCATCCGGGAATAGGATGAACCGAAGGCACTATTCTGTTAACAAGATAGCCCTTGCATAACTCCGTCTTCAATTTCCTTTGGCATATATGATTCGCTACGCTTATGCCAATACAGAGTGGTTCTTTGGATAATAATCCAACTGGTCTCTCCATATTAACAACGTTAAAATGGTCAAAACTTCGATAGTTTGTGATTTAACTATCGAAGAAAAACAGGTGTGCAAACAACAATATTATTTCCAAATGGAAATTTATATCGATCAAACATCATTCAACATTTATCTCTTTATTTCATTAATTTACTTATCTCCTGTTTCACTATATTCAATATTTCTTATTTTCTAAATTTGGAAAATATACGTTATTAACAATGGAAAACATTTCCATTTCTTGTTTTCTTTATTAGAAAACATTTCTAGTTTCTTATTTGGAAAACATTTCCCAAGCTTCTTCATTGGACTTAGACAGATGTTTAGACAAACCATCGCGATGCCAACTCAAACCATTTCCTTTAATTTCTAAATTCACTTAACCATCCTTTACTGCCGAACCTTAACCATTCCTTAGTTAAAAATGAAGTCAATCAAGTTGGGGTAATACAACCTCTCAGACCTTAATTGAACAACGTTTCTAACCTCGAAATAGACAAAGTTCACCCTTCTAATTCTTTAACATATTTCCTTATGTAACTCTCTTTCAAATCTTTTCTATTCGATAATTCTTTCCTTCGATAAGGTATATTCGATAACTTTATTCTATTCACTAAACTCTTTTGATTTAACTCTAACTCTATTCACTTAACTCCTATCGAATAAACTATATTCGATAACTCTTTTAATTCTATTTGAATAAACTATATATTCGATTAACTCCTTTTACTCTATTCGAATAAACTATATTCGATTAACTCCTTTATTCTATTTGAATAAACTATATTCGATTAACTCCTTTATTCTATTTATAAAGATTTCCTTTTTAACAACATTTATTCATTTTAAAGATTTACTTTTAGTAACGGTTCTCCGCTTTAAAATGATTTCCTTCTTATAGCAGTTTCCTTTTTATAACGTTTTCCCTTTTTATAACATCCTATTCGGTTATAAACAAATTTCTTTTTTATAACTCTATTTATTTTCTAAATATTTCCTTTTTATAAAATCTCCTTTGATTGTTATAAATATTATCTCTTTTATAAAATCCTTTGATTTTATAAATAATCTATTTTCAATATTCATTTTGAAAATTCCCTTTTCACCATTCCGGTATGTTAGGTTATTCAACGTATCAAATCACGATGATTAATATCGTCCCAACACATATAATCGACAACAGATTATATATCACATCATATAACACAATATATGAATCAAAACAGTGTTATAAATATTGAGGAATCCAGTTGGATTCCTCCAACCTGTTTCCCTGCATCCACAGATGTTAAACAATATAAAATCAACATCACTTTCAGTTCCATATGATATATGTTTTTATATAGAATCAATTAGAAATTCAACTAACTGTCTAGCAGTTCAATCAAACAGTCAACACACAGTCAATCAGCCAATATCTAACAGTTCTAAAAATACAACATAAAATTATAAACTGTTCAGAGTTAGTGAGATTTACTCACATTTGCAGTTCATCGTTAAAGAACGATAAACTGTTGTTTGATTTGAATCAAACAGTTTATTTCGCCATAAATTCAAATGAGCACTGATCCACTTCCAATCAGCTTCATTGTGAAGCTCTCGTCCGTACGGTCCTAACGTGACCGACCGTTCAGAAAACTGACAACGTATGTACAAGTTATTGAATTTACAAGTTTGAAATGCCATTTAATATAAATTAAACTTGAACTTGATTTCTTATTTGGGCTTTACCTTTATCATTGGGACCAAGACCGTTCCATAACCACTTCCACTTTATCCCCTTCTTCCCAACGCTGGACACAACGAATCCTCCACTGAATCATGTCCATGAACGCACCTTTACACCCACGGTTCCCCTTCATCTCTCCACTAAGTTCAAAACAAATACCACCACTGTCTTTCTCATCAACTTCTCATCGACTCCATCACCCTTGCTCCCAACTCGTCGGTCATCCCAGTGCCGCGATGTCAGCTCCAACGGCCCAGGCATCGACGCCTTTATCCCCAGAAAAATCTCCAAAAATCCACAACAGCTGTTAAACTCCTCCATTTCTTAACGCAAAACAGAACGGCCCACCTCCATCTCTTCAGAACTCATCCCTTAATACCATGCTCGAGTAACACTCCTGCCTCGCGACTTCGACCAGTACGAATTCCTGTTTTCTCGAATCAACGCTTGAATCTCCATCCACGTCGAACCCTACTAACCCTGACGGGAATTCCAGCGAACAAGAACCAGAATCGAAGGCAACTAGAAGGATATGGAAATGGAGAGAAGGTCTTGCTGAATCGAAATCCATACCTCCCTTAAATTATTGGAGTTCGATTTTATCTCGTTTGAAAAAGGGGAAAGCGGCGGCTACCAAAAATGAAGTGCTGTAGCCTGTGAAACGAGAAAGTTAATTAGGTCTAGGAGTTTGGTTTGTTAAGGGGTATTATATAGGGCTATAACTTTGGAGACGTGGTGGTCTCTTTGTCCACATTTTAGGTTGTGGTGGCATTGTTCTTTGAAGACGTGGTGGTCTCTTTGTCCACGTTTTGAGGTTGCCGTGGCATTGTTTAGGTCCACACAATAGTTAGGATATTTTTGGTTATGCTGTCATGATAAATTCGTCACATACAAACTGATAACGACATAACTAACAATACCATTATGACGAGTAAGGTACCACGATTTCAAAAATATAAAAATACCGGTAGATTAACTCATATTGTGAAACGTCAAAATTGTTGATCAAGGGTGCAAAATACTCTAAATAAAAAGTTGTTTATTTAATTAATTAAAAATTACAGTAAAATTCTAAAAATTAAATTATCACTACGTCTCAAAAGAACCTTGTCTAAATTCAAACCTGATATCTAGTTATATCGAATAAACCATTACGGTCGATAAACGATTCTATAGCGACTATTTTAAATTTTGATTTGGACATATCTCAAAATCTACACGACGAAATCCTGATTTTTCTCTTCCACTAGAAAGATATACTCCACCAGCTCCGTACATTTCTTTTTTCACAGAAATCCGGCTTAAAACGAATGTTGTACATTCAGTTGAAGTTCGAATCGCCAATTTTCGAACAGCAGTGCCATTTCGAGTTCGTTTATAATTATAATATAATTATACGTTCAAACTGTCGTTTATATAATATATTCGTTATTCAAATTCAATTCCAAGCTGAATTAAATATCACAGATGATCCAGTTCACTTCATATCACCATTTCAGCCAATTCTGATTATTTCAGAATTAAATATGTAATTTAATTTATAATTTTAATTAAATATTCATCATTATTTAATTCCACGACCATTAAATTCACTATATCACCATTTATATAATTAAATAAATAAATTGTGACGGCCCGCCCCGCACCAACCGACATTTACTCCAATTGTGCGCTGTACACATGTCCAATTGGCATGGGACGGTCGCCAAAGAATGAGAAAGAAAGAAGATGAACCAAATAAAGAACCTGTAATATGTCTCACAGCGCATGGGATAAAATATAATAACCAACATATACTTGACATAAAACAGATGAGACAGTGCATAAGCTGAAAACTTGAACTAACATCATCAGAGCAGCGGAAATATCAAATACAGCTTATTACAACTTCAAAATACTGTCTCTAAGATAAACAAAATAGGTATGCTACTAATGCCCAAAGTAGATACCGATCACGACACAGGGAGAATAACTATATATCATACGTGGAGCCTCCTGCTCGTCTTCAGTCCATCTACCAAGCGCACTACCAGCTATCCCTGTCTCTAGTCTGCTCGTGTGAGCACCCAGAGTAATAAGAAGAAACATAAAACTCTGGGTCAGACATCAGTCTGGTATGAGTGGTAGCAAGCATAAACAGAGTAATAACAGGTATACTAAGTCATACCTGAACCTGGACCTGCAACCAAAGAGTTAGTACTACACGGTACAACACTCTATGATGCCACAAACACATAATATAAGTATACGGGGGTGGGGATGTGTGTGTCAAACAATCAAGCATAACAACCATCCTCGCATCTCTCACTCAGTGCGTAAAGCATACGACATCCACTTCTTCGATCACTAGAGCACTTTACTCAAACGACAGAACTCGACTTTGTACGACTATGCACATTCCTACTACCACCAACGCCATACCTATGGGATCACGCCCAACGTTTCCATGACCCCACTCCATTGGTAGGTAGCTCCCTAGTCGCACCATATCCAAAGCCCGAGTTTGTCTCTCTACCTCCAACACCTAGTGATCCAAAGTCATAGACATCGACAACTCCTTAGCACACGTCCCGCAGCAAAGCCCAATCACGAAGTGAACTCATTGGTTCCCGTCTGGATCCTGAGCTCGAACTTCCACTTGAACTACCTTTGCATTTCGGGTTATGGATCTCCACTGGATCGGTTCGGATCCCTTTCATCATCATTGGGATCGTGGTCTTCATCGTCTCGGTTCGTGACTGCTACCTCGGATCGGATCGGAGTGCACCATCGGTTCGTGGCCTCCAGTCCCATCCGGATCGGATCGGGTTCTCCACCATGCAACGGCTCGGGTCACGCCTCCTGGTCATAGCTCCAAGCCACTCGCCCTCTCCAAGTCTCCGGTTCGTTGTCCTCAAGGTGATCAGATCGGATCGTGTCGCTATTACTCCAGGCGGGTCGGGTCGGAGTCTTCAATCACCAAGTCTTGAATCGCGACTTCTCGGATCGGTTCGGATCCTTCAGTTCGTGGCGCAGCTTGCTTCGCTATAACGATCGGTTCGGTTCGTGGTGAAGGGAAATGGGCGGTTCGGATCGGGTAGGGGGCGATCCGATCCGATTTCCTGCACTGAATTTTCCAGCGACTGTTTACGCCACTCGACGACGTTTTTGACCATTCTAACTATTGCAATCAATCACAAAGCATGTCATAGAGTCATAGCAACACATACAAGTGACCTCAAACACCAAAACAACAATATGACATGGTAAAATGGATCAAACATGCCCAAAACCCCATGTTTTTCCCTTAAGCATATGTGAGCATAACTAATGGTACGATTAGCAAAGCTTAACCAAATTAACCCAAACTCATATCAGAGGTCTAAAACATTATTTATGATTTTATAAACATTTTTCCAGAATTTATTTTCGTCTAAAAACACTAATTAGCACTAATCACCCCAAATAACCCCAATTAGTGCATAAAGCAAGCTAATCACTCACCTTAGCCACAAAACAAACTAAGATCTGAAATGTTTCTCTGATTTGATGCGAATCCCAATGCTAACAACAGCTCCAAGGTTGATTAGGTGAAGATCTTCTTTGATTAGGTCTTGCTAATCTCTTTTTCTTCAAGTTGGAGTGGTTTGGAGGTGATTTGGAGACTTTAGAGAGTGGAGGCCATTATTAGGTTTCTTGGGGACTAAGTGGAGGCTAGAAAACTGAAATGGGATCAAATCCTAGGCCAACTCAGCCCTCTCCTAACCCTAATCCCGAAATGGGTCATGGGCCTACTCACTAATCACCCGATTTGGCCCGGCTAAGCAGTTTTTCACCCTCCAAACCTTGTTTCAGCCATATCTCCCAAACGGTAAGTCCGTTTGGCTATTATGACCACTCTACGGAAAGAGAAACCATCAAACGAATCTAATGGAAGTGGTTTCAGGTCAAAATTCCTTCCCTATCAAAAGTTATGGCCAAAACAGTACCAACTAGGGGCAAAATGGTCATTTAAAAATCGACAAAAATCATGAACAGGGGAAATGACTCAAATAAATGTTTCCCAAAGTTACATGACCATACAACTTCACATGGGAAAGAAATAAATATCCTACAATCCTATGATGTGTAGAATACGGGTCGTTACACTCTTCCCCCCTTAAGAAATTTCGCCCCCGAAATTCCCTAATCAAAACACACACAAGGGTCCCGCATGCCTATCAATCATAAAACAACCATCAATCATGCAAAACAAGTCTATCCTAGCATGCGGAATAACTAAATCGCAAAGTAAATCTTACCAGGCAAAGAGTTCTGGATAAGCCTTTCTAATGCTCTCTTCTGTCTCCTAAGTACAATCCTTTTCGTCCTCGCCCCACTGAACTTTGACTAGCTTCACCGACTTTCTTCGAAGTTGCTTCGTATCATGCCCCACAATACGAATCGGCTTGCGGTTCTCAACCGCCTCAGGTTCTACTTCGAAGTCCTCTAACTGATCAGGTGAAATAGTCACATTCGAGTCGTGGACGAACTTCCTTAGTTGGGAAACATGAAACACATCGTGGACTCCTGCCATTTTCTCTGGTAAGCCAACTCTATACGCCAAATTCCCAACTTCCTCGAGAACTTGGAAAGGACCCACAAATCTTGGTGCCAACTTGCCTCTCCTACCAAATCGTATCACGCTTTTCAACGGAGAGATCTTGACAAACACCAAGTCACCAACGGAGAATTTCAAGTCTCTTCTCCTCTTATCAGCATAGCTTTTCTGCCTATCCTGAGCAGCTTTCATTCGTTGCTGAATGATCTTGATCTTATCGGAAGTTTCTCTCACCACATCTGGTCCAAGCACAAACTTCTCGCCAGTCTCTATCCAACATGATGGTGAATTGCACGGTCTTCCGTACAAAGCTTCATATGGAGCCATACCAATACTGGATTGGTAGCTATTGTTATATGCAAACTCCACTAGATGCAAATGGTCATCCCATGATCCACCAAAATCCAATATACACGCTCTCAAGAGATCTTCCAATATCCGATTCACCCTCTCTGTCTGACCGTCGGTCTGAGGATGATATGCGGTACTGAGATGTAATTCTGATCCTAAAGCCTCTTGTAAGCTCTTCCAAAATCCACTAGTAAACAACGGATCTCGGTCACTCACAATGCTTTTGGGTACTCCATGAAATCTCACCACCCACTTCATATACAATTCTGCCAACTTGGCTGCCGTTCTGGTCGATTTGACTGGTATAAATCTTGCACTCTTGGTCAGTCGATCCACAATTACCCAAATGCTATCATGTCCCGATCTGGTCCTCGGTAAACCATCGATGAAATCCATCGAAACTTGTTCCCATTTCCATTCGGGAATTTCTAATGGTTGCAACAACCCACTAGGCTTCTTTTGCTCGGCTTTAACTAGCTGGCAATTCATGCATTTGGATATAAACTTCCCAACGTCTCTTTTCATCCCTTCCCAGTAGTAAGTCTGTCTCATGTCTCTATACATCTTATTACCACCGGGATGTATAGTCAGTTTTGAGTGATGACATTCTCTAAGCACTTCATCTCTCAAACCATCGACATTGGGCACAACTAGTCTTCCATTCTTCCGAAGCCATCCATCTCGATCAAGCCCATACTTGTCCATCTCCCCATCGACATTCATTTCCAACTTGGAGATGACTTCCAATAAATTCGGGTCGTTCCTTTGACTGGAACCAATCCTCTCAATCAAAGTGGGTTTGATCGTCAAGCTAGCTAGCATAACTGGATCCAATTCGCACCTTGGTCTGAAATCAAACCCCGCGATATATTCCAGCTGCTTCCATTCAAGAAACATTGCCCCTAAGCTGGCATGTCTCCTACTCAAGGCATCGGCTACCGCATTACCCTTCCCAGGTGTATACGCGATATCAAAATCATACGAAGCCAAGAACTCTAACCATCTCTGCTGACGGAGATTCAGATCTTTCTGAGAGAAGAGATACTTTAACGATTTATGATCGGTAAACAGCTCAAATCTTTCTCCCAAGAGGTAATGTCTCCACATCTTCAGCGCAAATACAATCGCTGCCAATTCCAAATCATGGGTAGGATACTTCTTCTCATGTGGCTTTAGCTGTCGACTAGCATAAGCTACAACCCTACCTCCTTGCATCAATACCGCACCCAATCTGGTACTACAAGCATCCGTGTATACCGTCATCTCTTCATTTCCCTTAGGAATGACCAACACTGGCGCACGCGTCAACTTTTCCTTTAGACTCTTGAATGCTTTTTCACACCCTCTGTCCCAAACGAAGGCTTGATTCTTCTTAGTCAACTGAGTCAACGGTGCCGCTGTCTTGGAGAAGTCTTTGATAAACTTACGATAATATCCAGCTAACCCCAAGAAACTTCTTACATCTTTTGCATTCTTGGGCGTAGACCAATCTTGTACCGTAGCCACCTTTGCAGGGTCCACGGCAATACCATTCTCTGAAACAACATGGCCCAAGAATCTCACTTCTCTCCTCCAGAAGTGACACTTAGAAAATTTCGCTTTCAGTTGGTGTCTTCTCAACACCTCCAACACAATTCTCAAATGCTCCTTGTGTTCCTCTTCTGTCCTCGAGTAAACAAGGATATCGTCTACGAACACAAGAACAAACTTATTCAGTTGGTCTCTGAATACTCTATTCATAAGATCCACGAAGTATGCTGGTGCATTGGTCAACCCGAATGGCATGACCAACCACTCATAAAACCCAGACGGCGTCCTAAATGCCGTTTTAGCTATACTATCAGCTGCTACACGGAGCTGATGAAATCCTGTCGCGAGGTCCAACTGGGAGAACACTCTCGCTCCTTCCAGTTGATCAAACAAATCATCTATCCGTGGTAGAGGATACTTATTCTTCCTCGTCACCTTATTTAACTCGCGATAGTCCACACACAATCGAAGGGAACCATCTGCCTTAGTAGCAAACACTACTGGTGCTCCCCACTCGGAAACACTTCTTTTTATAAATCCCTTCTTCAAAAGATCGCTAACTTGCACCTCGAGCTCTCGCTGTTCTCGTGGTGCCATACGACGAAGTGGCATCACTATAGGTCTGGCATCTTTCACTAAATCAATACGAAACTCAATCTCTCGGTGTGGTGGAAGTCCGGTCACTTCCTCGAAGATGTCTGGGTACTGGCCAACCACGGGCAAACCTGATAACTCATCATGCGGAATGTCGAGGGAGTTTACAAAACTAGCCATTACCCCATCACATGGTAGATTACCAAACACTACCCTCCGCCCATCATCCGCCCTAACTGTCACCAAAAAGCCCTCACAGTCTACCACCACCCCGTATCTTTGGAGCCAATCGACTCCCAAAATAATGCCATACCCAGTAAAGCCCAAAACAAAGCAATCACAAACAAACATACATCCATGACTCGATAAGACCACATTACGACAGATCATACTGAGGTTTGTTGAACCACCAATCGGGTTCGTCACAGCTAATGGTCTATCGACTAACTCGGGTTCCAATCCCAACCTATCTACCAGGTCACTAGATATGAAGGAATGGGAAGCCCCGGTATCGAACAAAACTCTAACAGGAAGATCATAAATGGAAAGCATACCTTGAATGACGACTCCCTTTCCTTTCTCCGCCGCAGTTGGGGCATTCGACGAAGAAGGAACAACATTGATGGCATATGCTTTCACAATCTGATTCTCCTTCAGAGGTTGCGGGCACTTATCCTTAAAGTGTCCCTCCTGGCCACAGTTAAAGCACTTCTTTCCCACTGTCTTGGCCCTACATTCCCTTGCATAATGGCCCTTCTTTCCACATTTGAAGCACTCGACTTCTTTCCTGCTTTTCTTCTGGCCATCCTTAGCTTGGTTCTGCTTCCTCTTATTCTGAGAGTTATTCTTGCCTCCACCGCTTGGCTGCGGCTTTGGCTCTTCAGCAGATGCAGCAGCAACTCCAGTCTTCGGCTTAGGGTAAAGACTTTCTGACCTCAAAGCCTTTCCCACGATCGACTCAAACGTCTCATCGATGTGATTAATCAGCCTCTCCCCTAAGTATTCATCCAAGCCAGTGATGAACTTCTCATTTTTCTTTTCGGGAGTATCGATTAGAGATAAACCATACTTCGACAAAGTGTCGAACTCAGCAACATAATCCGATACTGCCCTTCCATTCTGCTTAAGCTCCAAGAACTTCCTAAACAATTCCGACTTCTGGGCAGCTGGGATATACTTGTCGCTAAAGCGAGCTTTAAACTGATCCCAAGTAACTTGATCTTCTGGTGTGGCTGCCCTAATAGCATTCCACCAGTTCATCGCTCGTCCTTGCAGCTGACGAGACGCTAGCCTTCTCTTCATCGCATCCTCGATACCCAAGTCATCGAAGATCCGCTCACATCTATCCAACCAATCCTGAACATCCGTGGCCGACTCTGATCCGTGAAACGGCTTTCCACCAAGATTAGTGTAATCCTTACTCAACTTGGCGAAATCGACCCAAGGCGCTTGCACTACTGGGCCACCACCAACTCCGGGATTAGGAACTGCCCTTGCACTTCTCTAAGCATGTCTCTCATGAGGTCGGTAAACATCGCCCTCATGTCAGCGGCATTTCCATTATTGGCCCCTCTACCAGTACCTCTCACATATCGGCTCATCGTCAATCTGTAAAAAGAAGAACGATTAACGACCCCATAGTGGTACTAGTGCAGTGCAACTTCATCCTTATACTACTAATAGTATATATATACATAGCTTTTGAAAACCAAAGTAATCACAAATACGCGCTCTCATATACGTACTAACTCTCCCTAGTGTCTTTCCCTAGGTTAACTACGCAACCTAGAGCTCTGATACCAAATGTGACGGCCCGCCCCGCACCAACCGACATTTACTCCAATTGTGCGCTGTACACATGTCCAATTGGCATGGGACGGTCGCCAAAGAATGAGAAAGAAAGAAGATGAACCAAATAAAGAACCTGTAATATGTCTCACAGCGCATGGGATAAAATATAATAACCAACATATACTTGACATAAAACAGATGAGACAGTGCATAAGCTGAAAACTTGAACTAACATCATCAGAGCAGCGGAAATATCAAATACAGCTTATTACAACTTCAAAATACTGTCTCTAAGATAAACAAAATAGGTATGCTACTAATGCCCAAAGTAGATACCGATCACGACACAGGGAGAATAACTATATATCATACGTGGAGCCTCCTGCTCGTCTTCAGTCCATCTACCAAGCGCACTACCAGCTATCCCTGTCTCTAGTCTGCTCGTGTGAGCACCCAGAGTAATAAGAAGAAACATAAAACTCTGGGTCAGACATCAGTCTGGTATGAGTGGTAGCAAGCATAAACAGAGTAATAACAGGTATACTAAGTCATACCTGAACCTGGACCTGCAACCAAAGAGTTAGTACTACACGGTACAACACTCTATGATGCCACAAACACATAATATAAGTATACGGGGGTGGGGATGTGTGTGTCAAACAATCAAGCATAACAACCATCCTCGCATCTCTCACTCAGTGCGTAAAGCATACGACATCCACTTCTTCGATCACTAGAGCACTTTACTCAAACGACAGAACTCGACTTTGTACGACTATGCACATTCCTACTACCACCAACGCCATACCTATGGGATCACGCCCAACGTTTCCATGACCCCACTCCATTGGTAGGTAGCTCCCTAGTCGCACCATATCCAAAGCCCGAGTTTGTCTCTCTACCTCCAACACCTAGTGATCCAAAGTCATAGACATCGACAACTCCTTAGCACACGTCCCGCAGCAAAGCCCAATCACGAAGTGAACTCATTGGTTCCCGTCTGGATCCTGAGCTCGAACTTCCACTTGAACTACCTTTGCATTTCGGGTTATGGATCTCCACTGGATCGGTTCGGATCCCTTTCATCATCATTGGGATCGTGGTCTTCATCGTCTCGGTTCGTGACTGCTACCTCGGATCGGATCGGAGTGCACCATCGGTTCGTGGCCTCCAGTCCCATCCGGATCGGATCGGGTTCTCCACCATGCAACGGCTCGGGTCACGCCTCCTGGTCATAGCTCCAAGCCACTCGTCCTCTCCAAGTCTCCGGTTCGTTGTCCTCAAGGTGATCAGATCGGATCGTGTCGCTATTACTCCAGGCGGGTCGGGTCGGAGTCTTCAATCACCAAGTCTTGAATCGCGACTTCTCGGATCGGTTCGGATCCTTCAGTTCGTGGCGCAGCTTGCTTCGCTATAACGATCGGTTCGGTTCGTGGTGAAGGGAAATGGGCGGTTCGGATCGGGTAGGGGGCGATCCGATCCGATTTCCTGCACTGAATTTTCCAGCGACTGTTTACGCCACTCGACGACGTTTTTGACCATTCTAACTATTGCAATCAATCACAAAGCATGTCATAGAGTCATAGCAACACATACAAGTGACCTCAAACACCAAAACAACAATATGACATGGTAAAATGGATCAAACATGCCCAAAACCCCATGTTTTTCCCTTAAGCATATGTGAGCATAACTAATGGTACGATTAGCAAAGCTTAACCAAATTAACCCAAACTCATATCAGAGGTCTAAAACATTATTTATGATTTTATAAACATTTTTCCAGAATTTATTTTCGTCTAAAAACACTAATTAGCACTAATCACCCCAAATAACCCCAATTAGTGCATAAAGCAAGCTAATCACTCACCTTAGCCACAAAACAAACTAAGATCTGAAATGTTTCTCTGATTTGATGCGAATCCCAATGCTAACAGCAGCTCCAAGGTTGATTAGGTGAAGATCTTCTTTGATTAGGTCTTGCTAATCTCTTTTTCTTCAAGTTGGAGTGGTTTGGAGGTGATTTGGAGACTTTAGAGAGTGGAGGCCATTATTAGGTTTCTTGGGGACTAAGTGGAGGCTAAAAAACTGAAATGGGATCAAATCCTAGGCCAACTCAGCCCTCTCCTAACCCTAATCCCGAAATGGGTCATGGGCCTACTCACTAATCACCCGATTTGGCCCGGCTAAGCAGTTTTTCACCCTCCAAACCTTGTTTCAGCCATATCTCCCAAACGGTAAGTCCGTTTGGCTATTATGACCACTCTACGGAAAGAGAAACCATCAAACGAATCTAATGGAAGTGGTTTCAGGTCAAAATTCCTTCCCTATCAAAAGTTATGGCCAAAACAGTACCAACTAGGGGCAAAATGGTCATTTAAAAATCGACAAAAATCATGAACAGGGGAAATGACTCAAATAAATGTTTCCCAAAGTTACATGACCATACAACTTCACATGGGAAAGAAATAAATATCCTACAATCCTATGATGTGTAGAATACGGGTCGTTACATAAATGATAATACCTCTGCCAATGCGGGTTATTACAATCTTCCCCATTTAAAATAATTTCGTCCTCGAAATTGCTAGAAGGTAGAGAACGACCATATCGACTGGTTAGAACATATTTGTTCACTTCTTAACTTCAGTTTCAACTGAACCAATTTAATTTCAATTAAATTATATTTTATTCTTATCAACGAAAATTTTCAAAAATCCTGAAGATTTTCTAACGCCTTAACTCTTCGAAAAATTTCGCCAGCACCTCCTTCGTACTGGTCAATCGGTCAAACTCCAACTTGCCTCTCTAGGCCATCTCCAACCCAAAAGAAAACCAAACAGCCAAGTGACTTGCCAATTCGGCTCATAAATCTTATATCCAATAGAAATATAAACTTGTAACTTTTGTCGGCATATCATTTTATCCTTTCCACCTGTTATCAATTCAGCAGATACAAGGGTCATCCCAATCAAATTCCAATCTGCTTTTATCCACAACACAACCATTCGCTTATATCCGAGCCAAATATCATTTCAAACTCGAGTTTCATTCTCGATTCCTAACTCTTAACTTGATTATCACATTACACTTCAAATTTGAATCTCACAATCCAATTTGTCTTGATATCATTCTAATTCAATCTCAGTTACCATTGAACTGGCTTTATCTTTAATTCCCATTTGCTTTCACAAATTTCAGTTAAATTTGTTTTTAATTCAAACAGTCTCTCCCTGGGAGTTTTTAAACAGTTTACTCTTTTCAAAAAAAACAAATTTTCCTTTTGAACATGTCACTGAGCCCTTAACTAATATTCCATTAGTTAAATCACTTCTCTATTTCTTCATCAATATTTGTTAACCAAATATTTTCAATAACCATATTGGCCTTTTATGTTATTTGGAAAACATTTCTGAATATCGCCTTCCTTTATTTTCTAAACTTTTAGAAAATATATGCTATTTATAATTGGAAAATATTCCAATTACTTATCTCTTTTCCGATCTCGTTTATTTCTATACTTAGGAAATATTCTTTATTGTATTTCCAAGCTTACACTTATTTGGGTTAAAACGGATGTTGTGTAAAACATCGTTACGACAACCCAAATACTATATTCAACTAACTCCTATTCAACATTGATCTTCGAGCCTGAAATCTTACTATTTATTTGTTAATAATGAAATCAATCAAGTTGGGGTATAACTACCTCTCAGACCTTGACTGAATAACATTTATAACGTCAAAACAGATATGACTACTTACTCGAATAATCAATACCATACAACTACTTATTCACTTTTAAACACGTATACGCTTCCTCTTTCTATCCTTACTAGATTTTATTCTTAGTCTTCTTTTTTGATTTTACTATTCTATTTCTAAGTTCGTTTCTTTATCGACTTCTATATATATATATCGATATATAGATTCTAGTTATCAGATTTTCTTAAAAATATTCTAACTCCTTAAATTCCTAAAAAAATTCACCATAACCTCCTTTGTACCGGGAGCATCGGGATATTTCAAATAGCCTCCCATGGCCCTCACCAATCCAAAAGAAAAAGAAAAGCCAAGCGGCTAGCCGATACGGCGCATAAGATCTCATATATGAATTAAATACATACCTTTTCGTCGAGCATTCTATTTATATACCTTCATACCTTATCCATACCTATCTCATGTATATTTATACCTGCCCAATCTATTTTAACTATACCTGATCGTTTTAACTCAATTCGTTAATTAATTTGTTAATGAACTCTTTAGTCTATTTCACTTTTATATTTGAACATGACATGTTCAAATGTATTTTAACTTTCTTATTA
This sequence comes from Allium sativum, assembly GCA_030737875.1. Taxonomy (NCBI): domain Eukaryota; kingdom Viridiplantae; phylum Streptophyta; class Magnoliopsida; order Asparagales; family Amaryllidaceae; genus Allium; species Allium sativum. The sequence continues at coordinate 950,395,998 of CM060926.1, read as the reverse complement.
ACTAATTTGAATCCAAATTTCAAATTTAAGTTCTATAATCAATTTCGAATATCCATTTACAATCCAATTCACCTTTCAAAGTTCAACATCAAATTCAAAAGTCGATTAACTAATTCCTCTTCGACTTTGTTAATTCTATTCAATTTCTATTCAAATTTTATATCACTTCTATTATTCAAATCTATATATCAAATTCTATTATTCAAATTCGATTCAAATTCTATATATTCAAATTCTATATTTGAATTCCTTTATATTCAAATTCCATTTTACTCTATTTGAATTCTATATTCAAATTTCATTTCAAACTTTTTGAATTCTATATTCAAATTTCATTATTACTCTATATGAATTCTATATTCAATTTTCCATTATTTATATCTTCTTTATTCAAATCTCATTTGAATTCCTATATTCAAATCCCCTTTGAATTCTCTTATTTAAATTCTATGTTTGAATTTCCTTTATTCAAATTCCTTTATTCAAATTCCTTTATTCAATTCTATTTCAATTCCATTTTGAAATTCAACACACTTGTATTTCCAAAAACAAATTCAAAACAGTATCTCTGGTAGTAATTCATCACTTACAACTCGAAAATGAATACTGATGATGCAGCTGTCATTATCAGAATCTATTTTCCAGCGATCGAAGTGAGTTCAATACTATAAAACCATTTTAAACATTTCCACTTTGAAATTCATTTCAAAATATAATTCACACTGCTTGTAAAATAATTTAAAATCTCCCAGGATCTTAAATTTTCCTTATTTTTAATCCCAACCCATTTACAAACATTTATCCAATTCTCCAGAGTTTTAACTCAATTTCTGGTTTTAAAATTTCAGATTTAAATCATCTGATTTCATGTATTTCACTTATATGAATTCTGATTGGTTATTTACATAACCATTTAATTTATAATCTTACTCGATTATAATAACAATCAATATATCCATTATACTATAATTTTGATATATATATATCTTCTCTATATCAAGATATACCTTGGGTAAACTTATTTTAATTTACCTTCTTCTCAAAACATACCGTGCCGACCCATCGTATTCGAGTGTTTACAAAATCCCTACCGATACAGTGGATCAAACTGATCGACCAGAACCCATAAACGACTCAACCAACAAATCTCCACAATATAAAACAACTTTTTATATCAAATTACAAATACGTTCACTCGTATATATACACTCAAACTCAATCTAGGGTATTACTAACCCTATCTCTACCGAGTTGTGCCACAGAGCCAAGGTAATTCACTTAACCTGGCTCTGATACCAACTGTAATGACCCGGGATTTTGTCGACTTTGGTTATCGCCATAAACTCAATGATGACTAACCAAACGTCGAAAAATACCGGTCATTAATGAAAGAAATTAGAGGGTGAGGATAGATAAGATAGAAACTTAGAATAGAAGAAGAAGAACACAATATCAGAGTAACACGAATCTCACAGCGGAACGAATAAATATATTTCATAACATAACTTTGAAATACAAATCTGTACTTGAATATACATATCATTATCAAAGTACAGCACTTACAACACAGCGGAAAATAACTATAGCTATATAATCCTGAAGCCTCCTGCTCCAAGTTCTTCAAATATATCTGTAAATCCCGACTACTTGACTGCCCGTACAAATTTAGGCACCCAAGAGTTTAGGGAAAACAAAACAAAATAAACTCCGGGTCAGTCATGGGACTGGTATGAGTAAAACAGTTTAAAATAGTTTAAGCCATTAAACGATATCTCATAAGACCACGCCGTATAACGGAATGGGTTTTTTCCCTTATGAGAATCCAAATATCTTTATATCAAAAACCTTTTGATATTATAATAATGTCTATCAACCACAGTATAATAATCATCTAGCAGAAACGCTTTCATCTCACGTTCTACATATATAGTATACAGTCAAAACCACAAGCACGTATTGGGTAATGGATTTCCAACTATGACAAGGTATGGAACCACCTTTTGCTAGTGTATCTCTAGAAAGGAATACACTGGGTTCAACAAGAACATCTTGCAACCCGGCCACACTTGACCGACCACTCATTTCGCTTGAGTGTATCGAATGTATATCACCAACGGTTGGGATCAACAACCGTTTCCCGAATGGGACAGTATCGACAATATATTTTTAGAAGTAAATGAAACTCTAGATCAGGTGATTATACACCCTACTTCGGTGCGACCGACTTAGCCATGCTGCCTGCCCGATTTCTGTCATTTACCGGATGTGAGGCTAGAAGCTACGCTTTATTGTCACACCAGATTCACTTTGAATGCCACATCGTCAAATCCATCAAATCACCGATTGACGCCCTCAACCATACATTATGTGTTAGCTAAAAGAAGTTTCCTTCTCCGCTTCCACTCTTGGTACGGTTGGAGAAATCAATATACGTGATCGTCTGGAAATACTCTGTCAGACATCCGTCCATACTAGTCATCCGGGAACAGGATGAACCGAAGGAACTATTCTGTAAACAGGATAGCCCTTGCATAACTCCGTCTACAATTTCCTTTGGCATATATGATTCGCAACGCTTATGCCAATACAGAGTGGTTCTTTGGATAATAATCCAACCAGTCTCTCCATATTAACAACGTTAAAATGGTCAAAACTTCGATAGTCTGTGATTTAACTATCGAAGAAAAACAAGTGTGCAAACAAGATATTATTTCCAAATGGAAATTTATATCGATCAAACATCATTCAACATTTATCTCTTTATTTCATTAATTTACTTATCTCCTGTTTCCCTATATTCAATATTTCTTATTTTCTAAATTTGGAAAATATACGTTATTAACAATGGAAAACATTTCCATTTCTTGTTTTCCTTATTAGAAAACATTTCTGTTTTCTTATTTGGAAAACATTTCCCAAGCTTCTTCATTGAACTTAGACAGATGTTTAGACAAACCATCGCGATGCCAACTCAAACCATTTCCTTTAATTTCTAAATTCACTTAACCATCCTTTACTGTCGAACCTTAATCATTCCTTAGTTAAAAATGAAGTCAATCAAGTTGGGATAATACTACTTCTCAGACCTTAACTGAACAACGTTTCTAACCTCGAAATAGACAAAGTTCACCATTCTAATTCTTTAACAAACTTCCTTACGTAACTCTCTTCCAAATCTTTTCTATTCGATAATTCTTTCCTTCGATAAGGTATATTCGATAACTCTATTCAATTTATTCTATTCACTTAACTCTTTCGATTTAACTCTAACTCTATTCACTTAACTCTTATCGAATAAACTATATTCGATAACTCTTTTAATTCTATTTGAATAAACTATATATTCGATTAACTCCTTTTACTCTATTCGAATAAACTATATTCGATTAACTCCTTTATTCTATTTGAATAAACTATATTCGATTAACTCCTTTATTATATTTATAAAGATTTCCTTTTTAACAACATTTATTCATTTTAAAGATTTACTTTTAGTAACGGTTCTCCACTTTAAAATGATTTCCTTCTTATAGCAGTTTCCTTTTTATAACGTTTTCCCTTTTTATAACATCCTATTCGGTTATAAACAAATATCCTTTTTATAACTCTATTTATTTTCTAAATATTTCCTTTTTATAAAATCTCCTTTGATTGTTATAAATATTATCTCTTTTATAAAATCCTTTGATTTTATAAATAATCTATTTTCAATATTTATTTTGAAAATTCCCTTTTAACCATTCCGGTATGTTAGGGTATTCAACGTATCAAATCACGATGACTAATATCGTCCCAACACATATAATCGACAAAAGATTATATATCACATCATATAACACAATATATGAATCAAAACAGTATTATAAATATTGAGGAATCCAGTTGGATTCCTCCAACCTGTTTCCCTGCATCCACAGAACTAACAATACCATTATGACGAGTAAGGTACCACGATTTCAAAAATATAAAAATACCGGTAGATTAACTCATATTGTGAAACGCCAAAATCGTTGATCACGGGTGCAAAATACTCCAAATAAAAAGTTGTTTATTTAATTAATTAAAAATTACAGTAAAATTCAAAAAATTAAATTATCACTATGTCTCAAAAGAGCCTTATCTAAATTCAAACCCGATATCTAGTTATATCGAATAAACCATTACGGTCGATAAACGATTCTATAACGACTATTTTAAAATTTGATTTGGGCATATCTCAAAATCTACACGACGAAATCCTGATTTTTCTATTCCACTAGTAAGATATACTCCACCAGCTCCGTACGTTTCTTGTTTCACAGAAATCCGGCTTAAAACGAATGTTGTACATTCAGTCGAAGTTCGAATCGCCAATTTTCGAACTGCAGTGCCATTTCGAGTTCGTTTATAAATATAATATAATTATACGTTCAAACTGTCGTTTATATAATATATTCGTTCTTCATATTCAATTCCAAGCTGAATTAAATATCACAGATGATCCAGTTCACTTCATATCGCCATTTCAGCCAATTCTGATTATTTCAGAATTAAATATATTATTTAATTTATTATTTTAATTAAATATTCATCATTTTTTAATTCCAAGACCATAAAATTCACTATATCACCATTTATATAATTAAATATATAAATGGTAATACCTCTGCCAATGCGGGTCATTACAATGAATTTGATGCAGAGGTGAATGGAAAAGTTTAGGAGAACTTGAAAATGATGCTTAAGAAATTAGGTGAAGCAAACCCTGACATGCACATTGATATTGGGGATCTTTGTGCGACAGTTCGCAGTGAAGGCACTGAAACTCAAAGCAGTGAACAAAGTGGAGGCTCGCGCTCTGAGTCATTGATATTGGGGATCTTTGTGCAACTGCAGTGAACATGAATTGATATTTAGCACGTACTAGCTGTGTTTGTAAGTATAGTCTGTAACATGATTTTTCTGGCTATGTTTGTAAGTACTATTTGTGTTGCTTGTGAATCCGAGATAAGAAGTAGTTTAATTCAATGTGATATTAAATTTTGTAATGTTGCAGTATGTGAATTAATATTGTCATAGCTCTTATATAATGTTGCAATATGTGATGCTAAATGTTGTCATTGCTATGATACGGTGTTGCCAGTGGATGGTAAAAATGTTGCATCGATTAATGCATGTGGGTCCCACAATAGGATTCTGTGAATCCGGGCTACAGCCACAACAGGATTACATAAACCCGGGTTACAGATTTTAGTGGGCCCCACATTTTTGTAAATTTAGTACATGTGGCAACACCTATGCTGATGTTGCCTTAGGGTCGCGAAGTTGTTGCCTTTGACTATTAGGCAACGCGATAAAAGGCAATCCCGAAAAAGTGTTGCCACTGATTTAACTGCAAAAAGGTGGAAACCAAGGGACTGTGGTTGGGTGGGACACGGCGGGACAGGGGAAATGGGGACAGAATAATTGGTACGTTGAAATGCTTGGCCCATTTTTTCGGTTTTCAACTGTTAATCTGTGGCTTAACCCGTATTGGGCCGTGGCTTTTAAGCCGGCTTTCAAGGCTTTTGACGGTTGACTGCAAATTGCGGTATGTTATGACTCCGGGCCGTCTTACCCACTTATCGACGGTTTTTTGGGTTGGACCGCCGGTTCGGTCTGGTCCTGATAACAGTGAATAGTAGCATGGATTTCAACGTCTTTGAACAGCAGATCTACTATTTCCCTTTGCTAATTTCACTTAAATATCTTAATTACACAAATTAATTTAAGTGACAGTTTCTAGGTATGATTGGAACTAAGAGAGGTTAAAATGTAATTAGAAATGAAAAAAAGAAATTTTATGGCAGCCAGAGGAAGTGATATTAACCCTAACACTGAGATGGCCTGATGGGTGGTACGATCACCTACTATTCATCAGCAAATGTACCTAAAATATGTTAAAACTTCAAAAAACCATAACTTTAAAATCGTAAGATCAAAATCTAATTAGGGCATTCCCAGCAGTGGGAGGAAACGATGAAATGGGGGTGATTTCATTCCAGCAGTGGCGGGACGAGTGTGAGGAGGAAAGTGAAATGGCGATGCTCGCCGTTTAGAAATGCAAATCGCCGCTCAAATTTTTTTTTAAAAATCTTTCAACCTTAAACGGTTTTCTGAAAACCATTTAAGCACTAAACGGTTTTTAGAAAACCGTTTAAGGTTTTTTTTTAATATTTGCAGCGTCCCCACACCCACTGCTGGATCGATGGAGGGAATCAACGTTTATTTTCCTCTTTTACCACTCAAATTCCATTAAACTACTGGGAATGCTCTTGGGATCACCCCAGAAATATAGAACTACTCTATTGGAAATTGTTTCAAATTCTAATTTGACTTCTATCAAAATTTATGGACTTTAAAAGTTTCTAAGGGTCAAAGCAGTTTTTTTTTTCTTTTAAAGAACGGATAACATCACTAGTCAACATTTATGAATATAAAATAATATTTTATAATTACTGGGTACGTAAAATATAGACCATTACTGGCCTTATGTCGAAAAACAACGTGAATCTTGAGTTTGTGAACCCACAAAACCGTATTGCAGAAATGTTCACAAAAACATTGAAAATTTACGTTAAAAACTAAACCCAATCAACTTATATTATTGAAAAGTCATATGTATTTAGGTGAAAAGTGATAAGGACTGTCTACAGGATAAAAAAACGTGTTTGTTGAAGTGGATGTTAATTGTTGGAGTGAAAATTTGCATCCACTTAAAAAGGCCTGGAGATACTACTAGTATGGATCATCTATTTGCATTGAGAAGAGAAAGAAGTGAGAAGGAAGAGAATAGAATAAAAGTGAGAATAGAACTTTATCTGTAGACTGTGTAAATGAAACACCATTGACGTACAATGGCAAGCAAGAAACATAGAATCACATATAAACCTAATATATAACACAAGGCAATAACCATTGTGACCAAACAAATATCCAATGCATGAAAATATAGCATGAAAGAAAGGAATAAATCATCATCTCAGGTTTTAGGGTAAAGATAAGATCATATCCAACCATCTGTTCTGTTCAGTTATTCCCTCTCATGTTATGCAACTGGTCCAACGAGCCGAGCACCCAGAAAGGGGGAACCAGCCACAGACTGGTTATGGGAGAGGGATACAACGGCAAAGAGAAAGCCGTTATAATGCTACAACGGCAAACTCTTTGCCGTTGTAACTTTATAACGGCAAACACTTTGCCGTTATTACATATAACGGCAAAGTGTTTGCCGTTATAACACTTTGCTCCACAAAACCCATGCCGCCACCCCTTCCTCGGCTCCATTCTCCTTCCCCATTTCAAACCCGAAAAACCAATCTCCTCCCCCATTTTCCACCAAATTTTCTCCACCATTTCACCAATCCGTCAGCTTTCAACCAAATTAACTAGCTTGTTTGAGATATTCGTTCTAAAATATGGCCAGATTACTAAAAAAATTCACCAAAAAATTCATGCACGGCGACGATAGTGGCATCGGGGGAAGTGGCGCAGGCGGGAGTGGTGTAGGAGGTAGTGGGGAACAACCAGCGCTCGGAATAGAAGACTTGCTTGCAGCCGCCGAAGACGTAGGGGCGCACGAGGAAGGTGGCCATCGTGGACGTGGCGGGCGTTGAGGTGGACGAGCAGGCAGGGCGCGTAGGGGTGTGGGATCGGTTTCCGCTAGAAAGGCCGATCTCCATGGTTTTCTGGATATGAACCTCAGCACCGCGAAGCATCCTTCGCTATCCAACTTTCGCATTCTTCCAGAAGATGAAGAACACGTTAGCACGCAGTCGAGTTTGGCTGTAAGTATTTTTAGTATTATTTAAATAATATTCTTTGAGTATTAGATATTGGGTAGATAGTATAACATTTTTTTGAACCATTGACAGTCGCGGAATATACGTTCACGTGGTTCGTTAGCGACCACACTTGGATATTATCATGCACACTTGGCGGGTAAGGAGGGGGTCGCAGGACTGTTACATGCTCTTGGATTTCAGTTTTTTGTAGGTAATATTAAAGACCTTTTAATGAAACAAGTGGATAATTTAGTAGTCATATTTTATCTTATTGTGCGCTTTGCAATTTTAGGAATAAACCATGTTATAAATGCCGATGTCCAATTGTGTGCGGCCATTGCTCTGCGGTGGTACAAAACCACCCACACATTTCACTTTCCTTGTGGTGAGTTAGGACTTACACCGCTTGATTTCTCCATGCTTACTGGTATTAGCATTGGAGTAGGTGCTTATCCCCCACTTCCTTATGACGATGGTCGATGGCGTGATCGTGCACTTGTTCATGATCTACTGTTTCATTTTGATGTTTCTGCTGCGTCGTATCAGGCAGAAGGCGCTATTAGAGTGAGCGCCATCCGTGCGACCATGGACAGCATACTCGGTCAGTACTCCGTTGATGACGACTTAGAGCTTGCTCGATTATTTGTGTTATACCTTATGGGTAACCTGTTCTTCAGTTCTTCGAGCAGTAGTTTGCCTGTGGGGTTTCTTGTGGTCGCGGCTGAGTTAAATGCCGATGGGGCGATTTTATACGATTGGGGCACACCTATCCTTGCATACCTATACAAATGTCTCAACATGCAGTGCACCATCTCTGATTCTCAGGTTTCTTTATTTGGATTCTGGGAGTTGTTACAGTATTTGTACTTTGAGTACTCTAGCAACTTTCATTTTATCACCCGTACTGCAGACCCATCGACCTTTTTCCCCCGTATATGCTTTTGGACTGCGGACAACCGGGGGTCCAGGGATAATGAGTCACGCCATGTGTATCCCGTTGCCCATAACCAGATCGAGCTGAGGATGTATAGGTATCAGATTATATGGCATCCATTTGAGCAGAGTACATCCATCGATCTTGAGATCATACAGATTGCTAGGATGCTTGCGGGACGGAGATTTCCACTTATATCTTATCCCGTGGCGCTAGGTGCTTATTGGTAACTTGGTGAGAGGTGCTGGAGACAGTTGTATGACTTCAATGCTATTCCGGATGATCCACACCCAGATACTTATCGATGTATGATTTACCCGACGGAGCAGCTATATGTAGCCAGGGCAGCAGGCTGGTGGACGACTGAGAGCTTTGTTATTATCGGGGAGTGTTACCTTACCTTCTGGCGTAGATTTTTCACTAGGTCCTCAGACACGATTACGCATGCAGCATCGATTGATTTAGTAGGGCCATCTGCTATACGACACGGCATACGTCCACCTGTTGTCGAGGATATTACCCAGCCCAGCCAGAGTTTTCGTGCAGCTGATCATGTGGCGGCCTCCAGTCATTTTGGATGGACCATGGCAGTGCCCACCATTGGACCGGATAGTTATGTTGACGTGTTTCATCCTCCGGACCATCACGATTACCCGGATCCTACACAGATATCATATCATGATCTGTATGATATGCAGATGGGGATTAGGCATACGGGCTATAAAGAGCATAGGCGTAGCCTAGATTACTATGGTGGTGAGCTACGTCGTGTTGCAGAGGAGGTACGACAGCAGCAGGCGCATTTAGAGGCCCAGCTTGAGGCAGAGCGCAAGAGACTTCAGGACTTGCAGACGTATTACCACCATAGGTCTAATGCTAGGTCCAGTCAGCCTCCAAATGTTGGTGATGATGAGAGACGTCATCGGCGCCGCACACGTCCACGTACACATTCAGATGACTCGGACGACTGAGTTACTACCACTTTAATGTACTTTCGCAGTTGTCAGTTGTATGGCCCTACTGTTGGAGTAGACGTTCTGCATTTGTTGACTACCACTATTATGTACTTTTGTTGTATTACCACTGTTATGTACTTTTGTTGTATTACGTTTTCCTAGTTGATAGTTGTATATTCCTGTTGTTTGAGTAGATGTTCTGTATTTGTTCACTACCATGATTATGTACTTTCGATGTATTACGTTTTCGCAGTTGTACGTTCCTATTGTTTGAGTATGCGTTCTGTATTTGTTGACTACCACTATTGTGTACTTTCGATGTATTTTGTGTACGTTTTGATTATGTTTCTGTGTAGAGACTGCATTTGCTTATGTGTAGAGACTGTATTTCTGTGTAGAGAATGTTTTTGTGCAGAGCCGGTATGTTCTGTTGTTCTAGTTCCTGTAAGTGTTGTTTGGAATGTAATAACGATTGAATTTGATGTTGAACAAGGTTTCCCTCTTCTCGTGTAGAAATGCAAAATTCTTAAATAGCACGCCAACATAACAAGGTTTACAGATAACTCCATATTCTACGCACAAACATCAAATTAAATAGACAGTAAAACAAAAATAAAATCACAATACCATAAGCCTACTCAGTTCCATAGCGGGTCAACCAACTATAGCAGAGTTTATACGGTTTGAAACCAACGAACTCCTCACCATACTCGAAAAGGTAACGAGAATCATATGTTTCTTGATTTGTTTTAAATATGTCCTCGTCTTCAACAGTTTCGATAATCTTTGTGTACCGATCACAAGCGTCTGCAAAATGACGATTAGCCTTTGGATTTCAACCGATGTTCGTGTAGTGGCCGGGAACGATGGTTGTAGTATAGCCTCATGATCATTGCCCATCTTTCTTCATATGTTAAACGCCCTCCACTTTGCATTAGCAACTCATCTCTCTTTTCAACCTCAATATAGGATTTTACGAGGGCCAGCAAATCCTTAGACGAAAATTCTGGAGTAGGAGAATTCAATGTTTGAGCACTATTACTAGGTCGTTGATTTACTGGAGAAGGACGCGGAGCTGTAACCTCTCGATGCTGAATCGCGACAGGCACCTCTTCAACTTGTGTATCATGAACTAATCCAATTTCGTTATCGTTCACTAAGTTTCGTTCGTACTCATAAAAAATCCTTCCCATTTCTTCATCACTTATTTCTGAATTGTCCATGTAACCTATGCATCAGTAGAATAAGTAGAGTTACTAGAAGTACGAATTTTGTTGATAATAAACGTTACCTTTAAGAAAACAAGAAAATAAATTTTCTCGCTTGAGTCTACAACGGTGCTGCTTGAAGCTGTAGAAGGTATGAGCTGGATTATCAGATATGGAGTACTTATAAGGGCAATGTACGACCAACAGTTACAATTCAACATACTTGAATACCCATTACAGGGTTCTCGTGATATTACGTTAGATTTCCTACAGTGACTTTTCACATCACAACAAATGTGGGCAGTTACTATTAATTTCGTATACTGTTGTCATTTAATTCGGAAGAGACTACTCAATGCAGTGTGCGAAAGATGGAGACGTTTAATGGAATCCCGGCTACGAATGATGGAGACGCGTCTTTAATTTTTTCTTCTCAGTGAATGGTCCAATCATGTCATACATGCATGTGAAAGGGTATAATCTACATAGACGTGACTCGTATTAAATTCACAGTGATATTGCAGTATGTAATATTGTTGTATGCCTCAGTGTCAAGTCATTTCATTTACTGTAGCAGGCTTTGGAAGCATGATTCGTAATTGTTTTGACATAGAGGCAATTTTGTGTATATGTAGGAGTTTAAAACTAGGGGTCGTCCACCGGTGCTTTAACCATTTCAATTCACGAAAGAGTTACGAAAAATGGGTCGTTCCCAGGTGCCTTACATAACTTAGAAGCGTACATGACTTGAGAATTATAACAACTACAACTATTGAGCAATTATAACAACTGAAACAATGACAACTAGTACAACAGAAGGAAATTCCAAACCACAATCATACAAACTACAACAACTGAGCACACAAGCATCAAATTCAAACACGTACACCTACCATGGTATAGGGAAAGGACCATATCTTGTCTTACCGGCATTAATCTTGCTCAAGCGTCTTATTTCTGCTTGCGCTTCGAGTGCATACTGACGTCCATGTTCGCACATGGGAGGGTCAATCCACTGCTTAAAGCAACAACAATCAATGTCATCAGGATAATTCATGTGATCGTTGAAGGCTTGACAACCGAAAAATCGACGACCGGCATTTGTTTCGGTCTCGTCAACGACAACGACCGACACTTGTCCACAATGGCAAATAGGGTTGGATCCAATCGTCCGTAGTGGCTCGGAAACCTTCCCTTCGAGTAGAATTTCTTTTCCAGATCTTTGATGAACGGAAGAGGCATCTTCATTTGAATACGGTGAGTATCTGTATTCGTGAGTTGGGCGAAACGATTGCTGGTGTTAGACTGGACGTTGCATGGCATACGATGACGAGTGCGATTGGGCCATGGGTTTCTTGTTTGCAGATTTTTTGCCGGTACGCTTGGGTTCAGACGAAGACATTTTTCTGCTTGTCAAAAATGAATTTGAGAAGGTGGTCTGCTTGTGTGGAACAAGGAGGGGTTAGGTTGGTATATAAAGGGAGGGAATGCGACCGTTTAAGTAGCCGCTGTGGTGCCACGACCATAAAATATAATGGCAAATAGTTTGCCGTTATATTTTTATACAGGAAATTTCTTTTCCTAGTGTGTAGGCCGGTCACTCTTGTTCTACAGTTTTCAGACCAGAGTGTGGTCATTTCACTCTTTTTCTAAAGTTAAGAACCCATTTTCCAACGTAGCTACAGGAAACAGTGCACAGTGTACAGTATAAAGCGGACAGTATGCAGAAAATAGTGCACAGTCCAATGGTTGCAATTACCCGTTGTCAATTTGTTTTCACATTCCGTGTCTTTTTAAAACGGGAAGTAATATCATTATGCAGTGGTAACTAAATCTCCTCCTATATATAGCTAACATTGCTTAAGCAATACCCGATCCATACGGACTGAAAATTTTATCTCAAATAAGAAAAATGCCAATATTGTATCCATCTTCTTACAATTACACGGACCTTCTCTCAGGACCATCAAACCCTAATCCTTCCACACCCAGAGAACCAACAGAGTGGTATATCGAAATGGAAGAGCGACACAATGACGAGGTGCGATAATTAGAACTTGAAGCAGGAATGCATGAAATGGAAATACGACATCAGCATGACAATCATAATCGACAACGTGAGCGCAGGTCTAACATTGTAATTCCTCGTGTTAGAGCCACGGTAGAAGAAGGCGAGGTGCAATCCGCAAATATTGTATGCTTTTGTGGATTTGAAGCACCGCAATTAGTCGTCCGTCATGGAAACGACGTTAGACGTCGATATTATAGTTGTCCAGTACATGGCAACGGATGCGAGTTTGGACAGTGGATAGGTGACCGTTTTACCCGTCGAGAAATTACGTATGCTTTGGAACTAGAGGAAGAAATAAGAAAGCTGCGAAATCAAGTAAACGACCTAAGTAATGCAAATTATCGCCTGCAACGTGGGTTAAATTATGATTTAAATATTTTATGTTATGCGTACTATGTACTGTATCGTTACGCGTCGTATCATTTTTATCTTTATGCTTTATTTAAGTTGAAAACCTTCACTGTGGTTCGAACGAAGTATGTAACCCAAGAGTTGTGTAACGTTTAGGTTATCTAGGCTGATTTTATATGTGGAACCTATTGTTTGTCTAGTCTACCGTTTGTGTAATTTATCATTATTTGTAACTTATTATCACTTATGTAACCTATGTGTAAGGGTCGTTCCGTGGTGCATTAAACGATTCAATACAACTACGAGTTAAAAAAAATGGATCGTTCCGCATTGACTGGTCAAGTCTTGCACAGTTCCCATAGTTCATCTATGTTTTATGCCAGGGTGGAGTCATGCCACTCTTTTTCGTGAGGAGGAGTTAAAAATAGGGGTCGTCCTCGGGTGTATTAACCTTTTCAATACGTGTAGGAGTTAAAAAAATGGGTCAGCATACTTTATGTCAAACATTTTACGGAAACAGTCAAACAGTACACAGTGCAAACAGTGATACACTATACATTGATACAGTACCAGTAATTATGTTACTGAAAAAGTTGATGCATTAAATATCAATATCAATACCATAAATTTATCACGGGTATCACCTACTTTTTGTTTTTGTTGCGAATTTCAACATTTCTTTTAAAAATCTAGCCCTGCTTTGTGTTCAAACGCAGCAATAAATATGCACCAGTTTTATATCTCTAACAGAACAAAAATTCCGTACACTTTGCATTCATTTCAATTGTTTAAGGTTTTGTTTTGTATTGAAGCTATGGACAACTTGGAGATTGACGATGAAACAATGAATAATTGTTATGAAGAGTTTGAACGGTTAAGGAATAGTGTACAACGCAACAAGCCTACGGTGGAATTCGGTGAAGGAGCACAAGTTCAGTCTAAATCAGTGAAGCCGAGAACAAAATCTTTCAAAGCTCGATTGCGCGAAGTTGTAGCAAATCAAAGACCTGGTAAGCAGATCGTATACGAAGGACAAGAAATCGAGCCCCTACATCCAATCGGTCCAACGTTACCTAGTGGAGCTTACCCTATTTGTTGTTGTGGAGATGAATCGGTTGTTGTTGTTGCCAAAACTGAAAAAAATGCTGGACGCCGATTCTTTGGATGTCCTGCCTTCGAAGACCATAGGTATTACCCCAATGATATTCAATGTTGTAATTTTATGCAGTGGATAGACCCGCCAATGTGCCAACATGGACTTCAATATGCACTGGAAGCGCAAGCCGAAATAAGGCGGTTGAACAAGATTGTTGCAGATGCAACTAGAGCTGCCTATCTCAGAAATCGTTAGGATTTAATTTTTCTTGGATCGAAGATTTATTACTGTACTTTGAATTTGATGTTTCTATGTTCTGTTGTTCTAGTTCCTGTAAGTGTTGTTTGGAATGTATTAGTGTTTGAATTTGATCGTGAACAAGATTATCGTCTTCTCGTTTAGAAATGAAAAATTCTTACATAACGCGCCAACATAACAAGGTTTGCAGATAACTCCAAATTCTATGTAAGAACTTAACAGGACAACCAACTGTAGCGCAATGACTGGTCAAGTCTTGCATACTTCGCATAGGTCAGTCATGTCATCTACCAGATTCCATATAGTGTTCCCTACAGTGTAGCTTTGGACCGTTCACAACATTACCAATCTTCCAGCTATATATACATATGTTAACTTACTCACAACATACAAAACTCAAACAACTTCTTCCCCATTCTTAGAGCACATCCTTTTATTCGTACTCACTGAAAATGTCTTCGTGGGCAACATCTACAGATTCCGAGGAACAAGCTTACGAAAACATGAGGCTACAGGAGCTTGAAGACGAACTTCAGTTCCTAAACCAAATGAAATCGCAAACTATACCGCCGTACGAACAAGTGAACATTCAAACTCCACATGAAACACCAGTACCACCTGTTCAAGTATCACCTGAACAAGAGGTCACTCAATCAACGCAAGAAGAAGAGTTCTTTCATGTACCACTGCATGAACATGTAGTGGATTCTTATCCAATTCGTTGCTATTGCGGGTATGCGGTTAAAGTTGTCGTTCGAGCAGAGGGCAACAATATAGGTCGGCGCGTGCAGCGATGTCCAGCCTATCCAAATGGTTGCAATTACACGGACTGGATAGACCAACCTTTGTGTCCTCGGCTAATATCATATTCTGACGAACTCGAACACGAGAATAGACGTGTTCGAAGTGAAAATGACCAGTTGCGATTGAACATCCTACGACTCCCTTAAGGCTAAACGTAAAATGGGGTTTATTGAAGTTGCTAATTTTCACTTCATGCTTTGACGGAGCTAGTTCGCATGTACTATCGGCAGTTGTTGTACCTTTATAAACTATTGTATCTTTATGCTTATTGTTGTATCTTTATAAATTGTTGTATCCCCATATCCTACTCTACTGTTCGACTTTAGTGGAGATTTTAAACATATTTGGATATCACATTATGTTAAATTTCTGAATATTTGGATATCCTTTAATATATAAATGTAAATGAAATTCTCCATTACCCTGCACTTACCTTTGACATCACAATAACTATAGGCAGTCACTAATAATTTCGAATACTGTTACTGCCAAAAAATATGTCGGAGCCATTATTGCCAGAACCATTAGTATCCCAACCATTATGTCGGAGCCATTATTATCCCAACCATTATGTTGGAGCCATTTTTGCCAAAAAATATGGCTACAATAATTTGACTACCCAACGACAGAGATATGGTCCCAACCATCATTGCCAACCATTCTTGCCTACATGTATTGCCAACAATTATTGCCAACCTTTCACATCACAACAACTGTCTGAATTGACTACTCCATGACATAACCATTATTATCCCAACCATTATGTCGGATCCATTATCGCCAAAATATGTGGGTACAATAATTTGACTACCCAACGACAGAGATATTATCCCAACCATTCTTGCTAACCATTAGTGTCAACCTTTCACTTCACAACAAGTGTCCGAATTGACCACTCAATGACAGAACTATTATTATCCCAACCATTATCTACGAACCAATATTGCCAACCATTCTTGCCTACATGTACTGCCAACCATTTTTGCCAAACTTTCACAACACAACAACTTTATGAATTGACTACTCAATGACAGAATCATTATTATCCCAACCATTATGTCGGAACCATTATTGCCAAAAATATTGCTAGAATAATTTGACTACTCAAGGCAGAGATATTATCCTAACCATTATTGCCAACCATTCTTGCCTACATGTACTGCAAACCATTATTGCCAACCATTAGTGCCAACCTTTCACTTCACAACAACTGTCTGAATTGACTACTCAATGACAGAACCATTATTGTCCCAACCATTATCTCGGAACCATTATTGCCAACCATTCTTGCCTACATGTACTGCCAACCATTATTGCCAACCTTTCACAACACAACAACTTTCTGAATTGACTACTCAATGGCAGAACCATTATTATCCCAACCATTATGTCGGAACCATTATTGCCAAAAATATAGTTAAAATATGTTAACCATCATTGCTTATATATATCTGTCGCACGTCTACGCTTAGGGAGAACAACGAAACTCAATTTATAAAAAAAGCAAGCAATGGATCCAAATCAATACCACCATTACTACGAAGTCATGAATCAAACTGAAGATTCCGAAATAGAAGTGGAGGAAGAGACGGAGGAGCAGCTGGAACAACACGCAATGGTTGGGTATTCCAATTATTTCGCTGAAGGCTCATTTAGCAACCATCGAGGTAGTAAGCCTGGCCGGATTGACCGGCGGTATAAGAGAGACTACAAGAATGGACATGAAAGACTAATGAGAGATCACTTCATCGACAATCCAACCTACGATATAACTTTGTTCCGCCGTCGTTATCGTATGAGTCCGGCAATCTTCTCTAAAATTTATCTTAAACTTCTTCAGTCAAATCCATATTTCACTTATAGACTGAACAGAGCACAAGAAATCAGCCATTCGCCCCACATCAAAATTTCAACGGCGTTGAGGATGTTAAGCTATGTAACATCTGGCGACCAAATGGATGAATATTTCAGAATCGCAGCATCAACAGCAATAGAGTGTCTGAAAGAATTCTGTAAAACAGTTATTGAAGAGTTTGGGAAGGAGTATCTACGGACGCTTGGACCAAACGATATAAGCAGGATACTACGCAGGGGAGAAGCTAGAGGATTTCCAGGTATGCTTGGAAGTTTAGATTGCATGCATTGGCCTTGGAAAAACTGCCCAACGGGATGGAAAGGAA
The DNA here is from genome assembly GCA_030737875.1 of Allium sativum. Taxonomy (NCBI): domain Eukaryota; kingdom Viridiplantae; phylum Streptophyta; class Magnoliopsida; order Asparagales; family Amaryllidaceae; genus Allium; species Allium sativum. The sequence continues at coordinate 950,378,338 of CM060926.1, read as the reverse complement.
TGTTCACCGGACATAAGAAAGTGCCATCTATGATCCTTGAAGCAGTAGCAACAGACGATTTATGGGTTTGGTATGCTTTTTTGGAGTCACAGGTTCATTGAATGATATAAATGTTTTAAAACAATCATATCTTTTCACAGAACTTTCTAACGGACTGTCAACAGATGTTTCATATAACGTTGGTAATATCGAACACAAAACTGGATACTTTCTAGTGGATGGAATATACCCAAAGTGGAGAACTTTGATTCAGGGATACAGAGTACCATCAAATGACAAAGAAAATTATTTCACTGAAGAAGTAGCTAGCTACAGAAAGGACATCGAACGTACGTTTGGTGTTCTATAAGCCCGATTTCATATTTTATGAAATCCTGCTCGTTTTCATGATGCAGGAGTGCTTTCAGAAATCAAGTATGCTTGTATAATAATACATAACATGATTGTGGAGTCTGAAAGAGGAGGATATAAGAATCAAAAGTCTAATTATCCTGACATGTTTACGGGGTCAAATGCAAAACCCATAAAGATGTAAACTCAATGGACGAATATGTTGATATGGTTCAACATATTGAAGATCAAGCTGCGCACTTCCAATTGCGTGACCAGTTAGTGGAACACTTGTGGGTGCATAAAGGAAGAAATAGTCAGAATCAGTAGTTGGTACTAGAACTATGTATCAACGTGTACTCGTATACTATGTATCAGTGTGTAGTTGGGTCAATAAATCTGGTTTCCAATCATATTGTCGATTGTATTATTGTTTCAACAACTAGTACATAAATACTAAAAACAGATCACAATCATATTACAACTCAACCCAACATATACAGCTACTACATAAACAATAACTACTGCATACATACTACAAATAGGTCACAATCATATTACAACTCCACCCTAGATAGTACATAAATACCCACTAGTACATAACTACTACAAGCAGTTCACAATCATATTACAACTTAACCCAACATACATAGCTAGTCCTGATACGAGCCACTACAGCTTCCGCCTCCGCTTCCTTTGTTTCTTTTGTACTCTGCAATCTTCTCGCTTACTAGTTCTTGCTGTAAAGGGGAAAGCTTACTAAAATCACATGTAATCATTTTAACATAATTGCTCTCCCGCACCAGTGCTTCCTTCTTCTCCAGCCTTTCTCGTAACAGGGCTTGTTTCTCCGTATGTTCTTGTCTGCGGAGCTCTCGATCATCCCTAACTGCTTTGTGGAACTCTTCGTCGCTGCGGTTTCTTTGCTTCGAAAATCGAAGTCTATGCTCTTTTGTCTCCGTAGCTGAATTCTCTATTGTTTCCATAAATCTAGAGAACTCTGCACCGCGTTGCTCCAGCTGAATTAACTTGGCTCTGCCAATAGGCCGTCCGTCACTAGTTCCAAATAAAGGGTTTCTTTCTTGCGAACTCAGGTCACTTCCTGGACTAGATTCAGAGTAGTTCATCCTTCTAGCTTTGTTCTGCTTTTCATGCATGAAATTGCTTGGGTTCTTCCACTTAGGCAAACTAGATAGAAGCTCGAAACAGTCGTTAAATTTAAATGGAAGTCCATACTTTCGTTGGTAGGCCTTTCATGACTCTTCAATCTGTAACACAAAGTCGAAATTGTATGAGTGTATGACATTTCTAACTAATCAAGCATAGTATAGTAAGTTATTTTTAAAAGTAATCTACGATACTTACAACGTCATAAGGTGCAGCACCGCTTTGCTGCCTGTTCTGCAAGCCTGTCAGTATTGCCAGATAGTTCTGACATGCGGCATTCATAACTCTATAACCGCCTCTAAGTGATCCCCATGTTCTACTCCTAGTTTCCAACGAATTGTAGAACTCTGCAACTCTTTCCCAAAATTTCTGACCTTTCATATTATTCCCAACAATGCTGTCTTGTGAAATGCGTATCCACGATTTAGCAAGTGAAACGTACTGCTCGGAAGTAAACTTAAATTGTTTTCTTCTTCCATCCGCTGCTGTTTCTTCCTCTTCAGCATGATCATCCTCAACTTCTTCTATTCCGGGATCCGGCTCCGATTCAACTTCGGTTTGGTGTCGTTTACTGAAAATGTCGCTTAAAGACTTCCACTTCGTCTTCTTTTGGTTATATTCGGGACTGACAGGTGCATTGTATTCTTGAGTAAATTCTTCAGAATTTGTAACATTCGCATCCTCATTTGCATCTTCCTCCTCCGCCTCCTCCGTTGAAGTTTCAACATTTTCTTCATTACTAAGAGAGACATACCCGTACGAAAACTGTCTTTGCAGATTTTGTGTACCTTCGCGGTCACGAACCTCGGTCTGTTGCGGAGGTAGGTGAGTTTGTTGACTTTGATCGGTCTGCATCATCATTGACATATACGATGAATGATCATCGTACACGCCTTGCACGGGTGGTCGTTGGTAAAAAAGTGGCGGGGCGGAAGAATGGACGGGAGGAAAGTTAGGAGGAGCGAGCGGTTGGTACGGTGGTCGATATGGATAATTTGAATACGGCGAGTAGCCATATTCATGAGATGACTGCAACGATTGATGTTGTTGGACAGACCGTTGCATGGCATACGATGACGAGGGCGGTTTGGATATGGGTTTCTTGATTGCGCATTTTTTCGTGCTTCGCTTGGGTGCGGAAGAAGACATTTTTGTTGTTGAAGAAGTTGAAGATGAGAAGGTGAAGTGGTTGTGTGGAAGAAGAAGGAGGAAGGTTGGTGTTTTAGAAGGGAAAATGGGCTAGCCGTTGGAGTGTAATGGCTATGTCTTATAACGGCAAAGAGAAAGCCGTTATAAGATTATAACGGCAAACTCTTTGCCGTCATAAGTTTATAACGGAAAAGAGTTTGCCGTTATAAGCTTATAACGGCTTTCTCTTTTCCGTTATAAGTTCCAACCTCTGTTCAGTCCACCAGCCACGAACGAGCTCCAAACTAGCCACCGGCTAGCCACGGATGACTGAACAAGCCACACCTGGTTGCTCTGTGGCTTGTTTAGTAACTGAACAAGCCATTGTTGGTTTTGCTCTAACTAAGTTCATTCTCTCCTTCCCCACCACCATGAGGCACACTACTAATGATTAATATGGTAAAAGCCTTAATCTTGTAATCATAATAAGACTGACCAGCATCACCGTTACTAGTTCCCAAAGCAAGCTCGAACTCTCCTGCGAATCGTTGCAAAGAGTCCAAGTACTACTTGAATAAACAAACCACACCCTCCTAATGCATGCACTGGTCGCCTGAAGTTTTCAACTTGTCCCCTCCGAGGCCTTGCCGGGACTGTCAAACCATCATATTTCACCTGTTTATTAGAACTTGAACTCTCTCCTCCATATAACGGAAATATATTTCCAGTAATAATGCCTTTACACATAGGGCATTCATTGGAATGCGTTTGCATCCACCGAAAAAGACATGGCCAACAGTACAGGTGACCGCAGGTAGTCACCACGGGTTCTTTAGCCACATCCCAACAAATGTTGCAGTCATATCCAGTTATCTTCTCTTCTTCCTTTTCTTTCCTCATCGTTATTGACTTCTTCCCTCTTGAAGCTTCGTCGGTAGACTTTTTTGGCTTAGATGCTACAACTCGTGAACTTGATGAAGCGTCGTTGGTAGACTTTTTTGGCTTAAATGCTACAGCCTGTGAACTTGATAAAGCTTCGTTGGTAGACTTTTTTGGCTTAAATGCTACAGCCTGTGAACTTGATGAAGCTTCATTGGTAGACCTTTTTGGCTTAGATGCTACAGCCTATGAACTTGATGAAGCTTCGTTGGTAAACTTTTTTGGCTTAGATGCTACAGCCTGTGAACTTGATGATGATTTCCTGTTGTTGAGTGCTGTTCTTTCCGATTTATTTGATGTAGTTCTTGCCATCGCAACAGCTTTAACTGTGTTCATCTAGGACAGCATGTAAAATTAAACCATGAAACAGCCTGTGAACTTGATGATGATTTCCTGTTGTTGAGTGCTGTTCTTTCTGATTTATTTGATGTAGTTCTTGCCATCGCAACAACTTTAACTGTGTTCATCTAGGACAACATGTAAAATTAAACCATGAAATAAAAAACTTGAAATAATGAAAAGGGTTATGCTACCTGAGTTAATGTACCGTAAGTGTGTAATATTTTAGTCAAGAGTAGCTTTTTTGAAGGCACGTACAAAGAAACCGGTTCAGGTATTTATATAGAAATTAAACAATTTGAGAACAATTAATGGAAGGAAGCTGAAACTTGACGGTGATGAATGGGTATAAATAGGGTTTAGGGTTTAGAAAACACTTAGATCTTTGATTTCATGAGAATGATTTGGCTCTGATTTGTTGCGTGTTTTTTTGCCTTTCCATGAATCCTCTGTTGATTTCTGGGAACAAATTGATGATATTCTTGGCTAAAATCTTCCCCTGGTTACATTGATTCACGCGTGATTTTTTTGCTTGATTTGTTGAATTTTTTTTTTAACCATGCATAAAATAGAAAAACTTGCACTGATTTCCTTACTCGATTTACTGCAAACATTGAATTAATTTCTTGTCCAAAATACTTTTGAAACACATTGGATAATTCTTGATGATATTTTCAGAAATGAATTTATTGTTTCTGGGAACTTTTGAAATTTACTTCTTGCGTGAAATACCATCATGCTGTTAATTCAATTTCTAGAAATAAAAACTTGTTACCAATTTTACTCTGATAAATTCAGAAAGATTTTGGCAGAATTAATATCATTGGCATGTTAAAAGAAAACTTTCTACATATGGCATTTCTTGAATTCAACCAGCTGTGCCTTTCATGCTACTGTGCATATGGTTGGTGTATACACCGTTGTGTCGTTGCACCACTTACCGTGTTTACTCTTAACCTGCACACATCCTTCTTGTTCCACCAGTGTGTGTGCGCGCGCAAGGTCTTGCACATTGCTTTGAGCATTCTGGAATTTCACTTGCCATATATACAAATGCAAGATTACATAAATTAAAAATCTTCCCATATATAGGGAATTTGATATTTCAAAAGAAAAGGGAGCTGAAACCATCATGGCCATACAAATACGTTGACTGCTGGTATCCACCTTCAGATCACATTTACGCGCCTTTCACAAAAGCCTATTGGACAGGTGAATTACTTTGCCCTTAAGTTAACAGTTGGGATCCATAGTGCTATTAATGCAATATGATGATACATAAATCAATATTTGAGATTAATTCAATGCACGGAAATAGAAGAAATCTTTACTAATAATCGGAATAGGTTTGGTGTCACACTTTTTTTGTGTACACCTGAACTGACGAAAATGCCCTTTTGGTAAAAACAAACACACATGATAAAAGAAATTAAATCAAGAAAAAAACGGAAAGTAATTAAAGTTAAATAGCAATATTCCTTTAATTAGCAATGAGCGTCATTCATGACATTAATAAAGACATAAAATGGGAATAACGTTAAAATTTGAAAGTAGACAATTAAATCTAGAAGGGTAACATGCATGTTAATACACATGTATATATTTACTTCATACTAGTATAACCGCATAACGATGGGAAAACCGACTTTGTAATATATCTTGATTTACTTTCCATATAATGAAAAAAATACATTTCCATGTTGTTGCTTTTTATATATGGACATATTGAAAATTTCACCCAAGTAATGAAATTCAAAAGTGATAAGAGAAAATAAGCTTCATGATTTTGGCATTAAAGGCAAGGCTATAAGGCTGCAATTAATGTGAAATAACTTTACATATGAAATGAATGTTTCTGGACAATTTCTTACATGACATATATGGATATAAATAAGGTAAACAATTAGCATGCCCCATTAGGGAAAATGTTGAGATTTATAAAGGGGATTGTTAAAGGGACTCCATTTTTGGTCAAGGGAGGGACAAATTTTCAATTTTTGAAGAATTGTTAAGGGGAGACAAAATAAGTTAGCCCCCCTTAACCATATAATTAAAAATTCCACTACTATCCCTATAATCCTCTTATACCTGCACATATACATACACATGAACTCACACCAGCATTACAAATATACATACAAATACATAACACATAAGCCCTCCTAACAGAGAAAAATTATTGCACACCTGCAAATAACTATATAAATTTAAATACTTAAGCATAAGTTAGACCACACTTGCATGAATTCAACCACTTAAGCATAAGTCAGACCATCACTAATTAACATTTTTTGGTTTAATAAGATACATGAATAATTAACTCTACAAATTGCAAAATAAATTTAGAAACAATATACACTGACCTTCTATAATTCAACTTAAAAGGAAAATAAAAGGAAATAAAAATCAAACGAAGATCCACGTCCTTCAAATCTCCCTGATTCAAACAAAGTTCATATAATCTCAGAAATCCAGTTTAAATCATGCTTTTATCACTCATATATATAAATAAATAAATATTAGAGAAAATAAAAAACGATAATGATAGTTGCATGCACCTTATATTTGGTAATGATATAAATAGCATAGATGACTCTACGCAAGTATCCAAAGAAAGTCAATACCAAACATATCCAAAACTTAGCCTGGAATTATGTGAAGTAATTAACAAATTAAAATATAGTTAATCATTGCATGTCTAATTAATTAAGGTTACGAGGGGCAGTCTAGTCCATGTTTATTTTAAAATAAAATAAAAAACCAAACCCTCTCTTAACAATTTTTCTTTAAGGTGGAGTCCCCTTAAAAGTGTTCCCCCCTTAACCAAAAGTGGAGTCCCTTTAACAATTCCCTTTATAAAATTAACCAGATAGCTACTCCTGAGTTCCACCTATTTTCTTTGAAGAAATAACAAATTATGTAATCAAAATATTTTTTTCCTATTACGGATGGATATCATATCATTCTTAATAAAAACTCATATAATAATTATTTAGTATCTTATATTGTAGGCTAATTTTATTTGTATAGAAATTAAACAATTTGAGAACAATTAATGGAAGGGAGCTGAAACTTGACGGCGATGAATGGGTATAAATAGGGTTTAAGGTTTAGAAAACCCTTAGATCTTTGATTTCATGAGAATGATTTGGCTCTGATTTGTTGCGTGTTTTTTTGCCTTGCCATGAATCCTCTGTTGATTTCTGGAAACAAATTTATGATATTCTTGGTTAAAATCTTCCTCTGGTTAGATTGATTCACGTGTGATTTTGTTGCTTGATTTGTTTTTTTTTTTTACCATGCATGATATAGAAAAACTTGCAGTGATTTCCTTATTCGAATTACTGTAAACATTGAATTAATTTCTTGTCCAAAATACTTTTGAAACACATTGGATAATTCTTGCTTGACATTTCCAGAAATGAATTTATTGTTTCTGGGAACTTTGAAATTTACGTCTTGCCCTAAAATACCATCATGCTATTAATTCGATTTCTGGAAATAAAAACTTGTTACCAATTTTACTCTGATAAATTCAGAAAGATTTTGGCAGAATTAATATCATTGGCATGTTAAAAGAAAACTTTCTGCGTATGGCGTTTCTTAAATTCAACCTGTTGTGCCTTCCATGCTACTGTGCATTGGTGTATACACCGTTGTGTGGTTGCTCCACTACCGTGTTTGCTCTTAACCTGCACACATGCTTCTTGTTCCACCAGTCTGTGTGTGCGCGCATGCAAGGTCTTGCACACTGCTTTGAGCATTCTGGAATTTCACTTGCCATATATGCAAACGAAAATGCTTAACCGACCGCGAATAATTCTGTCAAAGCATGCGACAGAGTAAAAAAAGGTAGAGGTTCCACTGCAATTCACCAAACTACCCCTCATGTATTACGTGATTTTGTCTGCTTCTCGCAACAGGACCGAATATTCTTCGGTTCAAGTAGCATTACCCTATATGCAAATGCAAGATTACATAAATTAAAAATCTTCCCATACATAGGAAATTTGATATTTCAAAAGAAAAGGGAGCTGAAACCATCGTGGCCATACAAATACATTGACTGCTGATATACACCTTAAGATCACATTTACGCGTCTTTCGCAAAAGCATGTTGGACAGGTGAATTACTTTGCCCTTAAGTTATCAGTTGGGATCCATAGTGCTATGAATGTAATATGATGATACATAAATCAATATTTGAGATTAATTCAATGCATGGAAATAGAAGAAATAAGGATAAATGACTTGAACCTTTCCTCCGAGCGGTGTCCATTAGAAGAAAATTTAAAAGGAAAATCTTTGTTAGGCACATATAAATATATAATTAATCCTTCTGGAAGTAGAAGAAATAAGGATAAATGACTTGAACCTTTCTTCCGAGCGGTGTCCATTAGAAGAAAATTTAAAAGAAAAATCTTTGTTAGGCACACACACACACACACACACACACACATATATATATATATATATATATAAATTAATCCTTCTACAAGGAAGGAATTCAATGTTTTATGTTAAGTCATAATACATTAGCTAAGATTGCGTTTGGCTTTATTAAGAAGGAACGATCAATCTTCTAAAAACTATTATTTCATTGTTGCTTTTTCTGGAAACAAAAAATCTGATTTAAACCGCTTACTCAAAATCAAGCTCCTTTTTATTATTAGTTATAGTTGAATAATTATTTCATATATACACTCGCATATCCTTACAAATTATAAAAATGGCAAATTCTATTCATACACCAAAAATTACCAAACGTACACCACTGTTTTGCTTAAAAAAATATTACTAAATTACCCTTCTAATTTATTGCGTTCTTACTTTTTTAATTATAACTCATCAAACTAAAATATTACATTAACGATATCGATCAAATCTATGTAATTTTTTTTGTAGAACTTATTGTGTTTTTAAACATGAAACCTAAAACTCATATTACTGGTACTTCTATAAGAAAGTGCTCAATTTTAAAATCGCTTGAATTAGAAGTAGGGTTTTTTGCTGAATTTAAGAATTTTTTGTAGCATAATAAATTGGTTACAATATAGTCAAAAAATTTAAATTCGTTTTACTAAACTTAAACTTTTTTTAGTGCTATAAATTTCTTATTTTCTGTAAATAAGGTTAAAGTTTCAAAGAAGAAAGTTGATGAAAAATAAAACAAGGCTAAAATTGTAAAAGATACGGTGTATGTAAAGTAATTTTTGATGTATGATGATTTATTTTACTTTATGGTGTATGAATAAAATTAGCTTATAAAAAATTTAAAGTCTTAATGCCTAAAAAAATTTAAGTCTCAGAAATCAAAATTACAGATTATAGAAAATCTAAATCCTTAAAATTTCAACTTGTGTAAACTCAAGCTTTTGAAATTTTCTAAATTAAAAGTCAAGTGTTTTAACTGCACAATTGCAAATTCTGGCCAAAAAGTTCAAGCTACCGCGAAAGCATTTTATTGATAGCTTGATTATAACAAGGACAAATTTTCAAAATAAACATGTTTTTAAAACTAATAGCAGGTTTATGCTAGTTTTAAAACTATCTGTAGAAATAAGCTTGTTTTGACCACCTCAACGCTGAGATGACCAATGTTTAAAAAAAATACACGGGGGTGCATCTGTGAAGTGCGTCCCTTACAAAATATAAGGGAGCACTTAAAGTGTGCTCTTTTCTAAATACATGGGCACACTTTTCAAGTGCTCCCATGATATTTTAAACAGGCGTAGCCTATTATATTGTGCTTCTCCACAGCAGCTTGTTATAACAGGCAAAAAACAAGCTATACCAGATTTAGTTATTACATTATCATAGTTGACGAAAAAGGAAAAAGGAAAAAAAAGGCTCTTCGTACATGAAACAAAATGAAATAAAGAAAAACCATCCCAATAGAATTACCTTTGACACAGTTCCAGCAACCCAAGTAACTTCAATATCACCCTCCTGAAGACCTGTGATGTTTCCTATCCATGGTGAACTACAGAAACACTAATCCTTCAACAAGTCTATGCTTTCATTACTTACTGGTTCAGAATTCGTTGCATTATCAGTGATTAAAGATGGAGCTAATTTAACAACGACATCTCCATAGTTATAATCGAAGTCTAGATGTTCATCAAGTTCGTACGCACTAACAACTTCCTCATTTGCGAACTCTTGAGTGCTTTGTTGACAAGAAACAGGCTTGATCCATCTCACCGTTGCGGTTTATTCCCTCGCATTTGAATTCTTTACGATACCAGTACGCTTCATTTCCAAATTATCACAATTGTTTTCTGGTGGCCTCTCAGTAACATATTCACTGGGGAAAATTCATGATCATTAGGATTTTGTAGTAACAATGTCGAGGCTAATCCACATTCTTTGGTTCCATCTTGCCAAATCACATCTACCTTTGTCATTGTTCTACAGAAAAAAAAAGCACTTTCAAATTTTACATTTTTTCCTACTGTATTTTTTTATCCTTTTTCAATGAGACTTTACGAAGCTTCCTACTACAATAAGGCCAGCTTTCATGAGCAGAGGCCTCCTTTGAAGCTGCTTTAGAAAAACTAGAACACGATGCATTGCCTGGAAATTCACCACTTGAATCTAGCATGTTATTTTTACCTTGATTTACAGAATTAAAACACACTGGATCAAACTAATTGAGTAACTCAGGTATTCCATTTCTAGTATTAACCTTCTTCACCATGTATTTACAACTATTGTCTTTCTTAGATTTGTCCACTGCTTTAAGGTTTATGCCAACTGTTTTAGCAGTATGCGATGGTGGAAGGAGGCAAAAATCACATAACTGCCAATCTGCATGGGAGAAACAGCCTAACAGAGTCAAATCATTGAGATTTTGTTGTACAGAAGGAGCAAAGGATGACGAACCAAACCCAATATTAGTGAAGCAATCCAATACACAGATGCGGTCTCAACTTTGCATACAGTACCTTCCATACAGCTAGGCTTCCACAAACCAGAAATCCACCTTGAACATTTAAACACAGAAGATGAGACAACCCTAATACGCTGACCAGGATAATATGGACAACTTCCATCATCAATAATGGGTTTATTAACAAACTATGGAGCAGCACATTATAACATGCGCACCTTCCAGGTGCGCCTATTTAAAATATCATGGGCACACTTGAGAAGTGTGCCTATGTATATAGAAAAGGGTGCACTAAGTGCGCCCTTATATTTTTATAAGGGGCGCACTCCATGCGTGCGCCTCTGTGTATTTTTTTTTAATTCATTGGCCACCTCAGTGCTGAAGTGGGCAAAACAAGCTTATTTCTGCAAATAGTTTTAAAACTAGTCTAAACCTACTATTAGTTTTAAAAATAAGCCTATTTTGAAAATTTGTCCTTATAATAATACATGCGTACATATCGAATGGTTCAGAAGACCATCTATAAATACAAAGAATCTCAAAATGAATATACATCGTGTTACTCAAACACTCAACTAAACGCCTCAAGTAATAGCTCCAAAAGGGTCAAGCCAGAGAGAAAGCGGAGCAAGCTTGATTCTATAGATATATCTAAAATAACTCGATCTGACCCAAGTATAAAGTACACGGTTCAGTCTAGGTTAAACTAGTCAGTAATAATATGACAAGTAAAAATAATAATGTCATCTAATTCAATAATTCCTATTTATAAGAAAAGGAATCTCATAATCATAGACTTACTCAAAATATGGATATGGTGATTCCTTACTATTAGAAAGGAATAATATAAATTTGGGACAATAGATTTATCAAAAGAAAAATTCACATATTCAATACTCAAATTACTAGTGAGAGGCAAGAACATAAACTCACATGTTTCCATAACTCGGATTAGCCAAATTCTAATATTAGGATTACGAATGTTTAGAATCACATAAAACTCAATATGGAAACCACAGAAATCTAAAAAATAACAGAAATCACATAACACATGGAAATTCATTAAGAGTTCAAAACTTAGAAATGAAATCACTATATATGTATATATATATATATATATGTATATATATATATATATATATATATATATATATATATATAATCCACTCAAAATGATGAATCATAAAGAAAACTCCAAACTCAGAACTTAAAACTTAGAATTTAGATCAGATCAAAAAAGATTATGATAGCCATAATAATGTCGCTAATACCTCCTCAAGCAGCTTTGCTAGTCTTACAACGTTGCTTACACCTTCCAAAAGCATTTTTGTCAAACTAACATGGTCGCTGACACATTCCCAGAGCGGTTTCATATAAAATGACAAGGTCGCTAACACATTCTAAGCAGTTTCATTGGACACGGAAAGGTCGCCAACACCTACGAAAGCAGTTTTGCTAGGCACTAAAGATATCTTGTGAACGCGTCACATATTCTCTGACAGTAACCCAAATAGTGGGAGTAGTGCGTCTCATACCAGTCATTCTCACTTATAAGTTTACTAACCAACAATAAATTTACATAGAAAGTCAAAATATGTGCAAGGTTTCTATAGTTTGGTGATTATTTTGGCTTCTTCATTGTGGAAATAATTCGAAGGAAACACCAGAATCATTCTCAAAACTCAAATGAAAGTCACATGAAACCACTTAGAAAATTCACTAGAAACTTGGACTAAAGCCTCTAAAAATCCCACTTAAACTCAATATCAAAGGCTCGACTTGGGAGTCATTCTAGTAAGCCTAGGAACGACCCTTAATGAATGAGGGTCGACTTGGGTGGCAAATTTTCACCTAGGTGCAAAAACCCCTCCAATCATAGTTATAAGCTATAATTTCGATATGCTATTGATTTCAGACTGGCTTCAAACTTGATATGCAAAAATTTCAACTCTCACAGTTTAAATCGAAAAAATAATGACATGAAAATAACTCAAAACATGGAAGTTACGAATTTTCAAAGATGGACTCATAACAGATTTCAACAACTGTAAACACTTCTAAGCAATAAAACATTGCATGGTACCTAATTTCGATCTACAGTTTCAATATGCTAAAGGGTCCTAATGGCTCCAATCTTGACAAACACAAATTTTAACACTCATACTTTAAACCAAAAAACACAATTCTAACAAGGAGTGAGAAAGTTATGATGTCTCAAAGTTGAACCCATGCAATGATTTCAACGTAAACAGCTGGAGCAAAACATGCTCTGATTCAAAGTTCAACATCAAGTTTCTATAAGCTACAAAGGTTGAATAATCTAAAATTTGACATACCTATAGTTCAACAACAATACTTTCAAAGAAATAAATAATTATGACATAAATCAGAGATTAAACAAGAGAGATATAAAGTCACAAAGTTGAACTCACTGCGGAATTTCACTGTAGAAACCTGGAGCAAAACATGCTCTAATTCAAGTTCAATAACAAGTTTCTGCGAGCTATATAGATCAGAATGACCTAAAATTTGACATGCCTATAGTTCAACAAAAATACTATCAATTAGTGAAACTTTACGTGAATCGGACAACAAACGAGGTCGATTTAAGGTCATAAAGTCGGACTTAGAGCTGGATTTCACTATAGAAATCTAAAGCAAAATATGCTTCAGTTCGAAGTTCGGCAGCAAGTTTCCATAATCTACAAAAGTCAACGTTGACACGCTTTTCGGCAAAGCTGTAATATGTCAAGATTTTGGCTAGCGGCGCGCTCAAGTTTCAAGAACGTCATCGAAAAAACACAAAGCGATTTGGTCAAAGTCGCGACGTGTTCGAAAGAAGTTAAAAATGGCATCGATTCGTGAAATCGTCCTCGATGGACTTGAAAAAACTAGCATGGTAAATATACGTGATTGACTTAGTCTGATCAGCTCAAAATGCTTGAGCATGTTAATCTAATCACGTGGAAAAACTCATCGTGGAAAAATATATGGATTTTGAAAAAATTGTGTTTCACGCACTCAAAAACAGCTGATCGGCGTGGCAAGATCACGAAAACTGGCTTGCACGACTCATAGCTTCAAAATCTGGCACTTGGCAAATTCTGCTTTGGTACGTTCAAAAACGGGTGATCAACATATGAAAATCGTTGATTTTCATCTGTTCGTCCTTGGTTGATGACATCTGGCAAAGTGGTTGATCATTAGATTTGCCACGATAAAATATAGTGATCAGCATGGGAAAATGGCTGAAAACCACGTGTTTTACTCGAGTCGATCATGTTTTGGAAATTTGGCAAGGCAAGAGGGATGCGATGAATCTGGCATTCAAGAAAAGGATGAGCGCACTAGTGGGATTCAAATTTCCCCAGCTCCGTACCATGGTTTTCTGATGCTTAATTTTGGAGTTGGCAAGGGATCCGAAACTTGGTGTTTACCAAGTCGTTTTGGCAAATGTGTTTTCACCATGCGGATCATGGGATTTGGAGTGATCAACACCCGATTTCCACCAGGCTTTGGGATTCGAAATATTTCAATGTGCCAAAGTAGCAGATCGTTTGACCACTAAATTTCACCGTGTTTATCTTTTATTTTAGGTTGCGCAACATGCATTTTCACCAGTTTTTAAGGAATTCGAGATTTTTCAACATGGATTTGGTTTTTCGACTCCGATTTTGGGATATGTGTTTCGTATCCCCTAGGGATATGAATTTGGGTTGACACTCCCAAAACTCACCTATAAATACCTCCAAGCTTGGCATTCAAAGGGGTTGGCTCATTTGCACTCCTTACAAATTGGCATAGAAGATCCAAGCTTTCAAGCAACATTAATGGTTGCCTTCATCTTCTTCATGGATCTTGGACTTTTTTGGACATCTAAATGCTGTACAAACGTTTGCATACAACATTTGAACTTTTACACTGCTTTTGGATACCTTTGGAATTTTTTGGACATTATTGAAGCTACTTTTGGATATAACTTCACACTTTGGCTCAACTGAGAAGGTAAAGGGCATTTTCGTCAAAGTCCCAAAATTAAAAAATATTTTGTTGTTCTATTGTAGCACTTTGTACGCAAATATTGTATGAACTTGTACAACGATTGTAATCACCTATATTATGATGAATGATTACAATGAAGTGCTCGTAGGCGGTAGAAGCGAACCACTATAAAAAGTTGTGTTCTCTCTATACCTATTAAGTTAATGCCCGGCCTGCTATTACCCCGCCATATCCTCGCTACATCGTGTAGCGTGTTTCTACGTCTATGCTATTTATTTAGCCTTTCCTCTTTAAGGCCCGCAATAACCTGATATATCCCGTTATTTCATCTATATTATGTTATATCTTATATATAATAAATTAATTTAAAAATGACATTCATGTATTGTATAATTATTTTTAATGAAAATTTTATCATATATTTTTTAAAATATTAAATACTATAATAGTCTGCAAAATTTAATCAAGCTAAATAAATGTTTAAACTTATTTACATATATTGGCATATGCTTTTATTTAAAATTAAAAATGTACTAATTATGAACATTAATTTTCCATTTATTTATCATTTAAATATTTGTAAAAGCATTAAATACGAGTTTTATATGCTATTTTAGACTCATCTGTTATATCCCTCTATTTCCTCACTTTATCCCCGCTACAACTTTTTTGAGCCTCCGCCGCTTTGGACCCCCTCTTTAACTGAACAGCTCCGTACATTTAATTACTTTGGGTTTCGATTATCTTTTTCCTGCAAAACTTATACATAGGCGTTGGAGTGCACAAATAGCAACAATTCCCCATGTCAACACTTTGGCGTGCTAGGAAAGGGGGAGCACAGCTTTAATTTCTGCTTTGGATTGAATTCTTGGATTTTTCTTTCGGTTTCGTCTTCAGATTTGGTTTCGGATTTCGACTTTGGTTTCAGTTTTCGACTTCGACTTTGCTATTCACTTTTTTTCATGGTTAAGCGCAAGAAGCTCGACGTCCTAGAGGATAAGGAAGTCAAGAAATTTCTTCAACTGGAGTGACCTCGAACTACGTCACTCGTGACGATGTCGACGGGATGATTAAGAATTTAGCTACGAATTTGAACGCTCAACTCGAGCAACATGATGAAGCTTTGAACAGCTTTCTCGCTCGTATTGAGGCTAGGCTTAGAAGTACAGGAAGGCCAACATGCTAGGCAGACATTGTTAGGACTAGTACTAGTCTTCTTCAAGTCGTAACTCGGGACTTGGGGGAAACCCCACAAACTAATCAGTAGGTCGACACTGATCCTCAGACCGGTGTTGGTCCCTAGACACTCAAGGGCACCCCTAATCCCGACATCGCTCCTGCCCACGATGCATAGGTTGGTCAAGTTGCAGGCTCCGCTATTGGTAATGTTTTTCAAGTAGCAGTGCACACAGCTTTGGATGGTAGTGCTCCCATGGTTCTGAAGTAATAATTATGCCCGGTGCAGCTACACGTGTTGGAATTCAATTGAATATTCTTCTTGCTAATCAACCGATTCACAATTTGGACTTAAATACTAGGGGCACCAGTGTCGCTTTGGATAACTTGAATCACTTGCTTTCTTTTGGTAATGGATCTCGGATCGCGGATGTTATTCGTTGATTCACTTGAGGAGGTGCCTCTTCTTCGCACTTAGATTGTGTAACTCGTAGCCCATTCTCTTTTGATATCAGGAATTCTCGTACCCCACCATACTTCAGAATACCGGTGTTGTAAGCTCATAATGGATGGAAGGATACGAATGCTCATTTGATGCACTGTGTTTATCATATGGAAGTTCTTTATGCTTCAGAAAGTGTCATAGCAAAGTGTTTTCCACTTTACTTGACAGATATCGCTGCCATGTGGTTCAGGCAGCTGGAAACGGACTCTATCACTTCTTGAATGCTTTGGTTAGCAGGATTGTGGAATAGTTCAAAGTTCACATCGCTCGTCTGAAAAGCGTGATGACTCTAACAGGCATCAAGCATAAGTCTGGTGAGACTTTGCGTAAGTCCTTGAAACGGTTTAATGTTGCGGTGTCTTCGGTCGACCGACCCAATCGTCTATGGTTTTGGTGGCTGCGGTATCTAGTATCCTGGATAAATTTGACTTTAAGACTTCATTGTATTGGGATCTGCTGAGGGATCTTGATGAGTTCTATTTTGAAGGTGAAAGATTCCTTTGGGAAGAGGATGCGAGGACTGATAAAGAAGTTCTCAAGGCTAATGTGGTTAAGGTCGGGAAACCGTCCGACTTTGGTAAAGCAAAGGACTCTAGTGCTAGTAAACCTTTTTTAGGGAACGATCACAACATGGCTTGGAAGCAACCTAAGTTCCCATCTTATTTACCCTTGAGGAGATTTACTTAGAAGTTTATCCGACTGCCCTTTCAGAAAGACCCCTGAAACGGAGTCGAATCAAAGAGAAAAGGAAACTGGTTGGCACTGCTTGTTTCATAATCTCGACAGTCATGACCCGAATGATTGTCGACATCTTAGGTATATGATTGAAGAGCGTGCTGGACGTGGAAAGATGGCACAGCTTGTTCGAAATCGGTTTGTGGTGCCAGGACAGGCACAACCCCCTCATGCTACTCAGGATAGGCCCATGACCAACACTCGTCCCGGAAGCATTTTTATCAACTAAACCCCTGACTGGCTCCGTTGTCTCGGATGCAAGTCTCACGGACATCAGTATCTTGTGACTTATGGATTCTGTTCTTCTGGCTTTGTTAATATTTTGGTTACTTGGTCTGGTTTTGCTTGGTCTTCTGGATATTGATATTGGTCTTGGCTTTCTAGTCTTTTGGTTTTGGATTCTTGGTTTTGTCCCTCTTTGGATTCTTGCATTTTGGTTTTCTAGCCTACGTTGCTTAGGCTTTGGATTTGGTTTTCTTTGGTTTCTTGCCTTCTGGATTAATGGCTCTCGGATAATGGGCTTCCCACTCTTAGCTTTCTCACTTCTAGTTTTCCAGCTTTTGGATTTCTTGACTTACCAAGCTTTTGTTATGGCTCTGGTTTTCTTTGGACTTGGTTATTCAGGCCTTGGCTCATGGTTATGGCTTTAAGGACTTCGGTCCTTTGGATATATCCTCTTTTGGTTATTTTGGTTGTAAGATGGTTGACTCGACATACCCATGTACAGGAACAAGTGGGTCCTTAGGCATGCTCTTTGTTCGACAACACACCATCACCCTTTCTGTTATTAATGAAAGTTTACTTTTCCCAATTTTGGATTTGGAATGGTTAAATTTGTTTACCTATGTAACAGGAATCGAGGTGATCCTAGGCATGCTCTTCGCAAACGATAAATCTTTCACTTTCCCTCACGAATGAATTTGAAATCAAAAACAGCTAAGTTCGCCTATGCATGTACGGGAACAAGCACCTTAGGCATGCTCTTTGCGGATGATAAACCATTGGGTTTTCTTTTAGCTTTATTAAAAAGTCCCTAACTTTTGTAACTTTAATAAAATTACTTTGAAAAGTAAGGACGCTTGCTTGTGAGGTTTGAAACTCGGAACTGGATTGCAAACTTTGATAGTGCCTGGCTATCCTGTCCTCTTATCATACTTCAACAAGATTGCCTTGATTTATGGTGAGTTTGGATCTCATGCGTCTAGTCGGTCGATCCTGCTCGTTTGGTTTCAAAACGTCCTGTCAAGATGATTCGTTTGGATATCGGGTTACATTGGATGGACTTGTCTATGACGCGACAAGATTATTCACTCGTGGTTATCTTGGCCTCTTATCCTACATCGGAATGATTGCCTTGACTTGTGGAGTCTCGGTTCTAACCCGTCTGGTCGGTAGATCCTGCTCGTTTGGTTATTGGGCTGTCCTCAACAGTGGTTCATCTGGTTATCTGGCAATCTGTTTCTTTGGCTAATGGTTACCGACTACTCTGGATTTACAGATTTCGGGTTTTTCTGACTTCCTGGCTATGAATTCTCTGGCTCTTCAGGTTATTCGACTCCTGCAGTCCTTTGGATATTATGGCTACTTTGGCTATTCTGGTTATCTCAAAATGATCCAGAGTGATCGTCTGCCTTCATTGAATATCAGGCTTTTTGGTTATCTGGTTTTTTGGTTTATTGGCATCGGATTTCTGGTTATAGAAGTTTGCTTCAGACTTCTCTCGACTTTGGTTTTTGGATTTCTGGTTTTCTCCGAAACTCATCTTCCTTATATCAAGCAAGACATGTTTTGGAGGGCAAAGTATTGGCATGTTTTTCGGAAAATCTATCACATGTCAAGATTTTGGTTAGCAATGCGCTCAATTTTTGAGAACGTCGTCGGAAAACACAAAGTGATTTGGTTGAAGTCACGACGTGTTCGAAAAAGGTTGGAAATGGCATTGATTCTTGAAGTTGCCATCGACGGACTTAGAAAAACTCACATGGCAAAAATACGTGATCGACTCGGTCCAATCAGGTCAAAACGCTTGAGAATGTCGGTCCGATCATGTGGCGAAACTCATCGTGGAAAAATATATCGATTTCGGCAAAATCATGTTTCGCCCACTCAAAAACAGCTAGTCGACGTGGCACAATCACAAAAAATGGCTTGCACAACTCACAACATTAAAATCTGGCACTTGGCAAATTCTGGTTTGGTATGTCCAAAAATAGGTGATCGGCACGTAAAAATCATCGATTTTCATGTGTTCGTACTTGACTGATCACATCTGTTAATGTGGTCGATCATCAGATTTGGCATGAAAAAATATAGTGATCGGTATGAGGAAATGGTTGAAAACCATGTGTTTTACTCGGGACGATCACGTTTTGGAAATTTGGCAAAGCAAGAGGGATGTGAAGAATTTGGCATTCGAAAAAACGATGAGTGCACCGGCGGGATTCGAATTTCCCCCAGCTTCGTATCATGGTTTTCCGATGCGAAATTTTGGAGTTGGCAAGGGATTCGAAACTTGGTATTAACCAAGTGGTTTTAGCAAATGTGTTTTCACCATGTGGATCATGGGATTTGGAGTGATCGGCACAGGTTTTTCACCAAGATTTGGGATTCGAAATTTTTTCAATGTGGCAAAGTGGAAGATCACTTGACCACTCAATTTCACTGTGTCGATCGGCTGTTTTGGACTGTGCAACATGCGTTTTCACCAGTTTTTCAGGAATTCAAAATTTTTCATCATGCCTTTGGTTTTTCGACATCGATTTTGAGTTACTAATTTTGTATCCCCCGGGATACGAAATTTGGGCTGACACTCTCAAAACTTACCTATAAATACCCCCAAGTTTGGCATTCAAAGGTGTTGGCTCGTTTGCACTCTTTGTACACATTGGCATACGAGACTCAAGCTCTTAAGCACCATTAATGATTGCCTTCATCTTCTTCGTGGATCTTGAACTATTTTTGGACTTCTAAATGTTGTATAAATGTTTGCATACAATATTTGGACATTTACAAGGATTTTTACGCTGCTTTTGGACTATTTCGGATATCTTTGGAATTTCTTGGACAATGAAGCTACTTTTGGACATAGCTTCACACTTTGGCTCAATGGAGAAAACAAAGGGCATTTTCTTCAAAGTTCAAAATTAACAAACATTTTTTTGTTGTATTGTAGCACTTCGTATGGACTTGTATAACAATTGTAAATAGCTATGTTATGATGAATGATCACTATAAAGTGGACGTAGGCGTTAGTGCTGAACCTAAAAAGTTGTGTCCTCTCTGTACATTTTATTACTTTAGATTTGGATTATTGTTTTCCTGCAAAACGTACACTCGGGCATTGGCGTGCACGAATAGCGACAATTCCCCACGTCAACAGTCGGAATGATCTAAATTTGATATTCATATATTGCGACAAGCATGTTATGAATGGTTTATTACCTTACATTAACCAAACCTTTTTAATATAAGCCCAGTGATATTATAATAATGTCTAGAAAATTACAAATAAAATATGAAAGTTGGTGAAATGCTTGCATCTCACATTTAAACATATTTGGGTATAACTAACTCCATACAACACATATTGGAGTTTAGATTACATAAAATTACTATGCATTAGGGTACCGCCCATCACTACTTCTCTAGATGAACCGTCCTTAGAGTCAACCTATGGCTCTCTAGAAACACAGAACTGGCCCATCAGTTAACTTGATAGTACCGACCATGGTTGTGATCAACAACCGCACCGAAGCCTAAAATAACAAAACGTGTCAACCAATCTAGACTGGTGATAAACATAGCCCAATGGTTATGACCCACATAACCCTACTACAAATCCATTGTTTCAGTCATTACCTATTGATGAGGATGAGGTTACATCACTTTACCTTTCTTCAGCAAATTTTACTTCGATTGTTCATTGCCTTCTAGAGGTATTGTTCTGATAACATTCATTTATACAAGTCATGCAGGTACATAACGAACCAAAGACATTACCTCTGCAACATCCATAGATATAGTAGCAAGTAACCCTTACACTTTAACTCTGTTTTTATTTCTTCGTATTCAAAAAAAACTGCATTCGTCGCTCAGTTGGATTGAAGTAGTTTTTCAGATAAGTTAATCTAATCTCGAGAACTTAAAAAAAAATTCTGATAACTTCTGATAAACTCAACTCTGGTTCTTTAGGAAATAAACAGCTAAGGATAACAGAAGAGTTTACCTCCTAGTAAATGAGTTTCACTATTGCTTGTCCTAGGAGAACAAAACTTTTTTTATAAGCATAGTGAATCATAAACGGAAATGACTGTGCCCTAATACTCACATGTTTCCCCTAGATATTCCAAAATAAAATTGGTCCAGATTTGATAGTTGATTATTTAACTATCAAATGATACATACAAAACAATCAAAGGTTTATTACCCAGGATAATAACTAAGCCTCTTTTAATTAATTTATTATTAATTAAATTTCAAATCTCCAATCTCAAAACATCTACATACTCAAACCTTCGATATAAATATGAATTTCAATACCAATTGATATGGTTTTTCATTCCTAATTCACATTTAGTTGGTTACTAGAACATAAATCACTTCAGTTCACTTCTAATATTTCTCCTTTTAAGTAACAAATCATCAATATAAATACTGATTTATATCTCAAAATCAACTTTCGATCTCAAACTAATACTACTCCTTGAATAAAAATAAAGCCATGCAAGTTGGGGATGTTTTGTTTACCTCTCAGACCATGGCTCGACACCACCTTCATTTTTGGAATAATAGAAGTTACTATCTTACTTTCTAAATGTCCAACCTAAGTTGAACAAATTCCATATGAATTTCATTATAAAAACAAGTTATAAAAGCCCATATTTCTTTTAAGTTCACTTTCCAATTTATAATACATTTTATTTAATTTCTTTTATCAAGTAAAACCCTTAATCACCATTGACTCATTAGATTTAAATCCATTCTTCGTTCTCTTACGAATTCATATCGTATTTAACTTGATTTATTTTACTAAAATAAACCCCTTTTTCAAAATCGAATTTTTAGCTTTAAATAAATTTCAAATCCATTCTTAAATTGAAATCTTATCTTAAGTTAATTGAGTCAACTTGAAGCTTGCTAGTTAATAAATTAATTAACTGGAACAGGCTATCAATTTTGTGTCCATCTAGTAAAATGATTCTTTTAAGTTCAAACCTCATTAATAAATTGACTTACTTCCAAATTATATTTAAAAGTAATCAACAACAATAATCCTTTTTATTAAAACAACTGATTAATTTAAATAATTTATTTTAAATTAATTGATCAACTTAAAACACTCATAATAACTAATTTAGTTTAACTTAGAATGATTATCTATGAAAACGAAGATCAACTTTAATTAAAGATAATAATAATTTTAAACAATCATTAATTAAATAACAATTACTATTAAATAATCTTTAAACACTTATTAATCCTTAAAATAAGTAAATAAATATTTTTTTAACTTTTAATGAAATAATTAAATAATAGTTTATCTTTAAATAAAAAAATATAAAGGTGCAAAAAAATGTTTAATTAATTATTAAATAATCATACAAAACCGTTGTTAGTAATTAAATAAATATTCAAAACTTTTTTCAAATAACTAATTAATATTAGACTTTAATTAGATAGTTTAATAGTAATAATTTATCCTTTGATAAATCAATTAACAACAGTTAAACTTTAATTATTAATAATAATTATAATCAACTTCTTAGTTAAATATTAGGTCTAAATTACACTTAAACATCATTATTAAATAAGTAGTAAATCAAAATAACACTAATAAACCAGTTCTTAGGTTTTACACCCTTTTTAATGAATATTTAATCACTTAATCAGTAAAATTAATCTCAAATAAATTAGTCAACTTATACCATTTTAAATAATACTTAATTAAACTTTTAAAATCATTAATAAAAAAATTTAAACATCCCTAGTTGGAATATTATTTACTAATTTAATTCTATTTAGGAATAAATCACTGGAAAACAGTTTAAATTTGAGGCTTGGCGATCATAACCGTACTTAAATAAATTACCATAAATTTTCATACCCAAATGAGTTTCATATAAAAAAAACAAACAATATGGCCATGTCATAAATGTTCTCGTAGTCAACAATCAATAATCAATAGTCAATTGTCTATTCAATCCATATTAATCTATATTAATAACAGATAACTGCATAATTTAGACTATCACACAACAAGCACATTATGGGGTTTATTCTGAGAAATAGATGTCCATAATGATCTATGATGTTCAAATTAATTAAAAGAAATTTATTTGGTCAAATAAACAGCACAAATTAAAACAAACAGTTTCAAACGATGTTATTATTGAAAATAACGTTATTAAAAAAACTATCTATTTAAAGATGTCATAGATTTTAACTTGCTCAAAGTCGAAAAAATTACACTATAACGTCGCTCTTTCGAATACGATCACAATAGAAAAATCCGTTCGTGATTCAGATTTAAAATGAGTTAGATATGTGCTTTTAAATTGAGAACATACTAATAACAAATTAAACAAATTCTTAGGGAAAGATTAGAGAAAAATTAGTGAAAAAGACAAGAAGTTTGGACTTTAATGTGAAAGACACTTTTTAGTGTAAATGAGGGAATGATAGTGGGCCCCTGAATTCCTTGATTTACACAAAAAACTATCCTTCGGACTAAAATCCAAACTTCTTGTCTTTTTCCATAAATTATTCTCTAAGTTTGTCTTGTGCCTAAATACCCCATAGTTTTATATTTTTTTTTGGATATATTCGAGTTATAATCTTATTTGAGTTATCTTGCCTAATGTTTATGCATTGATTAAAATTGATGTTTGGTGAATGTATTAAAACAATCTCATTTGTCATTAAATGTAAATTTGAAGTATTCATATAGTTAGAAAATAATCTTTCAATTTTGGGTTACATTTTGCGCTTTATCCATTATGTGACACAACATGACATAGTTGTAAATTGATTGTTGATAGAAGTAATTCTCTTATTTCGTGCATAATATGGGTTCAAATCGGAGCGAATCAGAACCGAACCGTAATGTATTAAAACTTAACCGTTTAAACGCGTGGAATAATGGGTTGTATTTTTAATCAATCATTTGATGCAGTACGGAAACGGTTTGAACTCCAAACCACACCAAACCAACCCGTACTTTCCGTTACTTGCAAGTACACCTTATCAAAATCAAATGTATTCAATAACAACAACGGTGCTTATTAAGAAAACCCAATCTTCTTGATTTTCTGCTTTCAACATGAAAAGCAACTTGTAAAAACGATTAATTGAGTCAACGTGTTCTTGCTCTAAAGGAAATTGAATGATATTAAAAAAAATACTGTGAAACCCATACCTCTTTTCCTATTTTTTATATTTTGTTGATCATGAATTTTGTCATGTGCTCTATCACGTTAATAAGTGAACTTAGGATTTATGGGTAGGCCAGTAGCAACAACAAAATA
Source organism: Allium sativum (assembly GCA_030737875.1). Taxonomy (NCBI): domain Eukaryota; kingdom Viridiplantae; phylum Streptophyta; class Magnoliopsida; order Asparagales; family Amaryllidaceae; genus Allium; species Allium sativum. The sequence continues at coordinate 950,353,602 of CM060926.1, read as the reverse complement.
ATCATTTCATAATGGTCAATATGCAATGGAAATGGTTTTGTTGTGCTGATTATTTCAATTTTTTTTTGAAACTGGGTAAACCGCCTGGTTAAAAACCTGTTCCTATACTTAGCGTGAGTATAAGCCAGGGAAAAAGAGTGCGGTACTTTATTGATAATGCATCAATAAAAAATGTACGAAGTACATAAGTACGTGAACATCAGATAACCTCACATACTCCAATCCTAGAAATGAAAAAAAAAAGTCCAACACAATAGCCAAAAGGCCCATTATACATATGACCCAAATAAAAAAATACACGACTGAAATTAAGGATTAATATAAGAAAAGGAAAATAATAAAGGCAACTCGTCGAGGACCCTAATTTTGCTCATTAGAAGACGGTAGAAATCTAGCTCATCCAGGATCATCTACGTTAATTCCCCAATTCCGCAAAACTCTTTGATGAAAAGGTGAGTTCTTCTTCTTTGATTTCAACATTAATTATTTGATTTCAATTTCGATTAAGTTCCATCTTCTATACTTGCCCATCGATCCGTTGCCATGAACTCTCGCATTTCGTTCTGCCAAATATGATACACGGTTGTGACCACACTGCAGTAGGCTAAGTCTTGAGCCATGTCTTTAATTTGAATTCGCTTTTCAGGTAGCTGACTTCATCTTCCAAAGTCAAAGGCCGACTCGAGGTAGGAGGAGCATTCAGTTTCAATCTGCACCTCGTCCATAGATACGCTGAGTATGGGCAGCTAAAGAAACGGTGATCTCGGTCCACATTATTTTCCATACATAACACACATTTAGTATTCACATCATATCCCCAACTAGCTAGATGATCATAAGTAGGAAGTCTGTTGAGACACGCTTTATACATGCATAAAGACATTTTTGCACTATTTATGATATGCCAAGTAATCTTGCACTAATCAATGTTCTGTTTGTGTTCTCCAGAAATATCCCACGCCGACTGAAAAAAAACCCATCCTTGCTATTGTTCCAGCAATAGAAATCAGACTCAAAACTGGAATTTATAGGAATTTCCTTTATTTTTTCCGCAACCAATCTGGACATTGTTAGACAATTTGTGTTAAACTCACCATCATGAATAAGGCAGTCCACTTTTAAGTTCTCTCCACCACACAGATATAGACAGTCCCATCCCAAAATATTGAAAAGAATTTCACTATTAATCCAAGGGTTGAACCAGAGCATGGTGTCATGGCCATTAGAAATACATCAATTAATACACTTCAAAGCCAAATTTCTATTCCTCAACATAGCTTTCCAAGTACACGAACTGTTGTTATCGATTTGCATAACCCAAAAATTTTTACCTCTACAATATCTTCTTTCCATCCACTTCTTCCACATGCTCTCTTTATTCAAAAAATGCCATATCAACTTCATTGCAGCAGCCATTTTAATATCATCGAATTTTCTGATTCCGACTCCTTCATTTTTGGAGCAACATAGAGCATCCCATGCTATTTTGTGATTCTTTCCACCTAAATAAAATTAGCACATATTTTATTTAGTTTATCAATTGTCGCAGCTGGCAATTGATAAACTAATAACCAATGCATGACCATTGGGATAATCACAGATTTAATTAATTCAATTCTGCTAGCCATAGATAAAAGTCTGCAATCCCAACTATCCACCTTCTTTCTGATTTTATCAAAAAGATCACCACAATCGGAGAAATGAAGATAATTATTTTATAAAGGCACGCCTAAATATTTAATATGAAGATTGCCCTCCTTGATATTTAGGATGCTGGACAATTCTCCTTTAATGTTGACACCTTTGTTAAAAAAAAATTGATTTAGAACAATTTGCCCTGAGCCCTGCCATAACTCTCATTTTTTCCAGAGTCCACGAAATTTCAGTAGCACCTTTTATCCTTGCTTTAGAGAAAATCGTCAAATCGTCCGTATAAATTAAATGGTTTATGCGTGGTTCATTTTTATATATAGGTGGAACCAAGTCCAATTTGCTATCTTTATTCAGTAGTAAAGACAAAAATTCCATAACTAAGCAAAAAAAATAAAGGGATAGGGGATCCCCTAGTCTTAAACCTTTGTTGCTACGAATGAAACCCCTTGGACTGCCCTTCAACAACATGGAGTAGGTTGGCTTATTTATACTTACTTTTATCACCTTAACTAACATTCTAGGGAAACCCATCATTTTTAACATGTGGCAAACAAAACTTCTATTAACCATGTCACAGGCTTTTTGTAAATCAATTTTGATGCACATGTTACCACTCCTGTCTCTGTTAAAATGCCTAATTTTCTCATGCTTTAGCAAAACATTTTCCGCAATATATCTGCCTGGTATGAAAGCTGATTGATTTTCAGATATTAAATGCTTCGGGTATAGCTTAATCCTATCATAAATAACTTTAGAATAATTTTGAAAATAACGTTGCAACAAGAAATAGGCCCATAATCAGAGATGTTTAGGGGTTTCTCAACTTTAGGAATAAGTGTGATAAATGTATGATTAATACCTTTAGCAAGCTTTCCGGTTCTAAAAACTTCTTGGATTAATTCGACTAAAGTTATCTTCAATTCCTCCCAATGAATCTTGAAAAACTTTGTTGTAAATCCATCCGGCCCCAGGCTTTTATCGTCCGGGATAGAGAAAGTGACCTTATATACTTCATTGATGGTAATATTCAATACTAAATGAACTCTTCCTCTCTCATTCACCTTGAACCTGCAATTTATTTCAAGGAAAACGTTTGTTTGTGGGCAGTCAGAATAAAAAATCTCTTAAAAATAATTTAGAGCCTCTAATTCAACGTTATCTGGATCATGTATAATCATTCCATTTGCCTGAATTAAATTTCCCCAGTTATTTGTCGTAACGACATATTAGCATGAAAAAAATTTGTACAAGAATCCCCCTCATTAAGCCAAGATATTTTTGCCTTTTGTCTAGCATTTCTGAATTCTATATAACATTGGTCTCTCCATCGTCTATGCACATTCTCTAATTTATCAAACATGTCAATATCCATTGGATTTTCATCAATTTCCTTAAGCGCATCACAATACTCTTCTTCTACTCTTTTTAGATTGTTTTTCTAATCCCAATTACTCCAATTCCATCTTTTCAGAAAAATCTTGCAAAGTTTCAAAAACATCTATAAAATGTGAAGTTTAGACCCATGCAATTGAACCACATCCAATTGTTCTTTCGCCAAATAGAAACAATCCCAATAGCCCTCTACCTCATGCTAAGTGTTGACATATTTAAATGGTATATTTCTTCTTCTATAATCATAAGGACTAAATTAATACATATGGGAATGTGATTGCTTATAGGGTTTGCTTCTCCAAACGCAGTCAACTCAGGGAAGGTATCTAGAAAATTATAGTTGCATAATAATCTATCAATTTTAGTAGTAATACCTCTCCTTCTCCACGTGTATTAAAAACCCTTGATAGTTATATCCATGAGACACGCCTCGGCTATGCAGTTAAGCAGTCCTGAAATTTGCCTGTAATGAACATTTGCCCCCTCCCCCCCCCCCTTCTTATCGCTTGCAGATAGAATATTGTTAAAGTCGCCAACAACCATCCACGAAATATCAACATGCTTAGCCTCCTTCACTATATCAGTCTATAGGTTCTCTCTGTCAAGTAAAAAATTGCTTTCATAAATAAAAGTTACTCGACACATCAAACCTTCTACATTCTTAGCCAGGATAGAAATATGCTGATACGATTTATTAACGATCGTAAATTCTGGCCAAACAGTGGAATCCCATGCTATTAGAAATCTGCATTTACATTTGCAGTCATTATTATTTACAAACTTCCAATTTTTGTGCATGCTACATTGAAATTTCTTCATGACATTATCATTCATTTTATTTTCCAAGAGGCCGAAAATAGAAGGCCTAAATTTGTTAAGAAATTTGATTGCCTCAAACTGTTTTGTTGAGATATTCAAACCCCTAACAATCCAGGCAATTATATTCATTTAAACTTGCTTTGGATCCTTCTCGCGACTTTAGAAGGAGCAAAGGTTTTCGATGAGTTTTTCGTTTTACAATTTTTGCTGATGTTGTCCATTTCTTCAATGAATTTTTTATTAGGCTCAACATTATTGCTAACGTCAACTTCTTTTTCAGGTGTCGTTGCTATATTTTCTTCATTGCCAAGCAGTGTTGTTGTGTCATCATCTTCCAAGTCAGTCCAATCTTCAACGCTTCCTTTACCATTGATGCTTACGGTACCCTCCCTATTATCAGTTGCCATGGCATTGCACTTGTCCAAAATTGAATTCATGGCATCTCTCCATATTGTTATTTGCTATCCCATTCCATCTTGTTGCGCTATCAAGGAGTTGAGAGATTTAAAATCATTATTATCCCTGGCTGTAACGTTGTTCAGAGAATTGGACTTTCCTTGTTTGTCATTTCCTTGATTGTTATCTTTGAAATGTTTCTTTCAGTATAAGAATGTGTTGTAATATTATGTTCAGTGCATGTAATCAAGACATTTGTGCATGAATTTTTTGCCATAGCAGCAATGTCCATATGTTGATTGTCATTGCTAGTTATATTCTGCATGGTGTCACTGCTTTGTATATTCTGCATGGATTCATTAGGTGTTATGTTACTTTGATTGTGCAAGTTATCCCCATCATTTGTTGCATCTTCATCTAGATTAGCCAAAGGGTCTTGCTCGTCAGTAACAACAATTGTTACATTCTCGTTTACAGTAGAGTTAATTGACTGTGTCTCCTTCCCTCCTTTCTTTTTTGGTATCCATTTTTCTTCCGTCTTTGCTTAACATTGAGTAGTCAAATGTCCAAAAACATTCAGTTGCAACAGCAAAGCAACTTGTATAAATATTCTACTTTTATTTTTAGTTCCTCACCTGTGTGTAGCACCACGTCGACTTCAGTGGGAAAGTCCGATGCTGCTTCCATATCCACTAAAATCTTGGCAAACGCGACTCTCGATTCCTCCGCCGTGATTTTATCCATTTTGATTGGGTTTCCTAATACATTAGCGATATCGCTAAGTACTTCTCTATCCCAAAGTTCTAATTCCAGATTTGTTAGCTTAACCCATATAGGCATTATGGACTGAAGATCCTTTTCAAATCTCAAACCCATGTTCCATTTCTTCAAAATAATGATCCTATTATCAAACATGTAAGTCCCTCCCTTCAGAATATTATCACAATATAAGCTGGGGTCAAATCGAATTATGAAAAACCCATTTTCTCTCGATAGGAGTTGAAAGTTTCCAGAAGGTTTCCATGTACGTTCTGTATACTTCTTCAGGTGTAAATGATACAGTCTTGCACCGTATACTTAAAAGACAGTAGAATTTCTCCATTCATCCACCGATCTGGAAACCACATGTTCAGAGATCACTGCCTTCCTTTTTTCATTGATTAACACTGATTTAATAAAATTCAGATCAACAAATTCATCCCTAATTTGTCCAATTCCTCCACTTGCTGCCTGGATCCATGATTTAAATAGTCCCTTAGTCATGTCTTGGTGAATGTTAGCCCAGTTGTTCTCGTAGAACTTCTCATTTGCAGTACATCTAACATACATAGGTTAGTATTATGTGTTTTTAACCTTGGTTGAAGTATAAGTATTTGAGAACCTGTCTGTAATGGGAGTTTAAACATTTATTGCCAATGGTATGTTATGAATTGTTTACAAACACAGAAGCCATGATGTAACTTTATGACAATTTCAGATTTGGTAAGCTATACATATTCCATGTCACACTTATCCAGAATTAAAAAAACAATTGTTGTGGTTAGAGGGACTTGAACTCTCGTCCGTAAGACCACTCAGAACTATATAACCTACACCCTAACCAACTGCACCACCACCCCATTGACAATTAAATTAGTTCTGATCGGTTATGTTTTTAAATTAATGACATGTTTAGTGCATCCATGGAAGAATGTTAATGAACCTCCTATTTATTAGTTCATGATGGTGATACCTTAGACATATTCAGTTTATTGTTTTGGTTCATAACTTTGAAAATAAATAATCGCTGAAGTTGGTTTACAAATGACAGTTTTAACAAAGTCGATTTGTTTGGTTGAATGTTTCTGTAAATGACAAACAATGGATTTTCAGTCAATCTACAACTTTGCTAATTAAACAAAAAATAATTGGTTTCCTTGGAAATTTGATTTTAAATAGATTAACTGAAAAAAATTATCACAAAAGTGATAAATTTTGTGTAGATTAATTTAATTAAAATATCCAAAATAGTTGTCTGCATGTTGTTCATGCATTTATTAATGACCCCAAAGATGAATTAATATTTGATCAAATTTCATGCACACTTATGGTGATAAATGTGTGACAATTATATGGTATTTTGTGTGAGCAACATGATAGTTCAAAGATTGCATATTGTTTGACATGATTTATTTTCAACGTTTGATTGCTACAGCAAGAGTACTGCTTACAGTTAATATTACTGTCCAAAGAATCGATATTAATGATTTATTTGGTATCTTGAGATGACATTAACCATTATTTGAATTTACTATTTTATATAAAATCTTCAAGAGCATGTAATTTATATAACTGTAACGTTCGTTTTCTTTTTCAGCTATTGCTACTGTATTTGCTAACATTATTTCAGTATCGATTCTTAATGGTAATAACTTCAAGGACTGAAAGGAAAACATATAAATTGTCCTTGGCTGCCTAGATCTTGACCTTGCATTAAGGATGGATCGCCCTGTTTCTCTAACAGATGCTAATATCTCCGAAGAACAGAGGATTTTATAAGAAATGATCACTACTACTAGGCTATTCCAACGGCTCAAAGCCATTGGCGGCCATTTGAAGCCATTGGAATAGAGATGACGATTCCCGATGGCTTCCAATGGATCCGACGGACTATTTCCGATGATTATTCCAATGGCTTCAAACAGTTTCCATCCGTCGGGAACCATTTGAAAACAATGACCAAATAGCCCTTGGAAACCAATGGTTGTTGTTGGAAAAAAAACCTTCCAGCAACCCCATTTCCAATCCATTTCATTTCCAATCAATTCCACATATGTACAACACATATATACCGAAAACAATATAAACAACCAAAAAAATTCAAAGAAACATCAATATATACAAAACAAACCATCCAAACATCTATAAACCAACATATACATGTTTATAAACCAAATATATCAAAGTTACATGTCCACAAACCATCTAAACATATGAAATGTATCATCCTCACACACCCTGTGCTAATATATACAACATTCAAACAAAATGTCACCATCTTCAAGTCATAGAAAACACATACCTCAAGCAACGCCTTCGGAACCACCGGACGATGAAGGAAATCTATCATGATTGTGCACATACTTCGCAAACTTCTAATTTAGCTGCTCCATCTGCATAGTCTAAAGATGACTCTGCTCATGTAGCTACTCAATCATGATTCTAAGCTCTTTAATTTCTTCTTTAATTTCTTCTTTGTATTAGGCCTTCTTAGCGTGTTGAGTCTGCAAATAGAATGAATAGCAAAAAGGTTATGTCAACATATAAAATATTATAACACTATATATTTAAACGTTAATTTATTGTATGTATGCAAAAGGATTCATTACCGTTAGGTAATCGAAGCCACTACTCTCACCGCCATGTCATCGAGAGCTAGACATAATATACCTGCCACATTGATACATATACAATTCGTAATAATTATGATATGATGAACTGTTAAAAAGGTAATACATGCTACACATTTGTCATGTTGCGTGTGTGATTGTACACTTATTATCGTTAAAATTGGAAAACTTGGATAAATGCAATATTAAACATAGGTAAATGTAATGTGAATAATTGTGAAATTTACCAGATTTTACTCAGTCTTCATCGTTTTCTTCGTCATTTTCTGATTCAGACTCGGTTTTGTGTTCTATGTCTTTTTCCTCTACACTCTCAAATTCATCGACTAATACATTTGTCTCGTCATTTAAAGGTCCAAAATTAGTTTGATCGTCTGCAATTGTTATTTCAACATTTTCCTCCGGATCTGCTTGATAGGCTTGTTCATCATGAATATTATGTCCGTCGAATGTAAATATTGCCTTGTTTTTAAAAACCGCAGACCAATCTACTTTATCTCTTTGTAGAGATGGATAAGGGGCATAATAAGCTTGTAGGGCTTGTTTTGCTAGTACAAAAGGGTCATACTTTTGATAACGTGAGGTATGTTTAATTTATACAAGATTATACTTTGGATGCATATTAATACCAGAACCTGTAATATTGCTGAACTGGTTGCATCTAAACAAATAAACATCCTCTACGGGCCTTGTAAAATATGTTAATTGAAAAATCTAAGTTAACTCGCCACAAAAATCATTTATATGATTGTTAGGATCTTCACAGCCTTTAACAAACATATAAGTATTGTTTGTTAATTTTTCAGCACCGTATTCTTTGGTGTTAAATTTATACCCATTAAAAAAAATATTGGATACATTTAACTTTTTTTTCGGTCCAAATGCCAAATGTTTCAGTCATTGGTCGAGCACCTTATTTGTGGGATTATAAACGTTGTTCCTAAACCAACTACTAAAATCTTTACTTAAATCGCTGCTTGGATTTTGTGATTCATGAATACTACAAACACAAGCATGATATGTTACATTATTATTAGCATGTGTAACTTAAATTTAACAAAACTTGAAAAAAAAATGATTATCTGACAAAAGGAGCAACTTCAGGACAATTAAGAAGAATATATGTGTGTGATACATGGTAATCTTTATCATTTAGCCATATTTCCACACATTTTCCAGCATGTCGGCAATGTTGTTTAAAAATAGATAATGTTGCTTTAGAAAAAGAATCTTGTTCAACCCTCTAGTCATTACGCGAAACGCTCCTAAATGATAAGTTCACATGATCATTAAAATAATGAGAGAGAAAAAAGAAGCTTCTTCTTCGATATATGATCTGCAAATAGAACCTTCAACTCAAGCTTTTTGTCTCACTTTTTTATTTAAATGATTTAAGTACATAATAAAAAATAGTTCAGTTCAATACTAAATTCTATTTATAATTAAATTAACATTGGAATGCTTAGTATAATAACATACCTTTCGATTGGATACATCCATCCATATTGCACAGGACCTCGAAGACGTGCTTCCTTTGAAAGGTGAACAGGTAAATGCTCTATTACATTAAAGAACCCCCAAAGAAAATATTTTCTTCAGTTTGCAGAGTAGTACAAGGATGTCTTCTTCAATTTTAAGTAGACGGTCAACTTTAAAGTAGTTGAAAAAAGCTCCTTGTAAAATAAGTTATGTTCTGTTATTACATTCCAAACTTTTTCAGGTAACAATTCTTTGAATGTGATGGGTAACAAATTTTCCATCATTAGATGACAATCATGGCTTTTCGTTCCACTCATCCTTCTGTTTTTATAGTCGACACATCTACGAAGATTAGAGGAAATTCCATTGGGAAAATGTAATTCTTCCACCCATTTTAACAATACTTTAACTTGGTTGTTGTCTAGTTCATAGCATGCTTTGGTTTTTTTTTTTACTACCATTGGGCTTTATATGAAGCTCAGGACGATTGCATATTTCCTTTATATCATGTTTAGATTTCAGATCGTCCTTAGGCTTACCCTTCACATTCAGAACTGTATTAAGCACATTATCAAATACGTTTTTCTCGTTATGCATCATGACAATGTTATGACGGATTAAGAGATGTTTCCAATAAGGCAATTACCAGAATATACTCTGTTTGCACCAATTATGAATTGTTGATTTACCTTGAATATCAATTTGGTTTTCGGTTTCTTATTTCTTTGATAATCTTTGTAAGTTCATATATTTCCTCGCTTGACCAAACCATTGGTGGTCGTAGAGCCTCATGTCTATTAGACATGAAGTTTTTTGTTATCTCTTATAAATGTATGATTTATATGAAGAAAACATCGATGACAATCAAATCATAAAATTTTCTTTCCATTCGGTAATGAAAATGCTCATGTTTCTTCCATGCGATAAGGACAAGCAAAACGAACGGTCGTACTCCAACCCGAAAGCATTGCATATGCAGGAAAATCACTAATGGTCCATAACAAAGAAACTAACATCTGAAAATTTTTCTTTTTGAATACGTAGTATGTTTCAACTCCTCCATACCTTAATTTTTCGATTCTTCGATTAACAGTTGCAAGTAGACGTCAATGCCCTGTGTCGGCTCATCAGAGCCAGAGACAACAATTGTGAGAAACATGTATGGAGTTTTCAAACACATCCATGAAGGTAGTTTGTAAGGTGTGATTATTATAGGCCAAGATGAATATTTAGAACCAAACTGAGAAAATGGTAGGAAGCCATCTATACATAAACCTAGTCTAACGTTGCGGCTCTCCGCTGCGAAATCGAGATATTTCTTATCAAAATGTTTTCATGCTTCTCCATCCGATGGGTGTGTCAACATGCCTTCTTGATGTGTTCTCACACTGTGTCATCTCATATGTTGTGCTGTTACAGATGATGCATATAACCGTTGAATTCAAATGGTGATGGGTAAATAATGCATACGCTTGTACGGAACTTCTTTTCCCTTCTTTTTCCTTGGTTTGTATCTTTCTTGATTAGAATACTTCCATTTTCTAAGATTGTTGTCTTCTTTCCAATACAACATGCGACCCTTTAAACATGTATCTATTTTTTGATATGGTAAACCGAAATATGACATAAGTTTTTTCACTTCATAATAATTTTCGCACATTAAATTATCAGATGGCATATAGCGTTTAGCAACTTGAACAACTGCCGCAAATCTAGCTTCGGTAAGGTTGTATTTTGATTTCATTGCAATGTATTCTGTGGTTGACGATAATTGAGTGCCGCTTTCACATTCTTTCCAAAGTCTTTTTTTAGCATTATTCAATAAACCATATATTTTTTAGCTTCAACATTTGGTTCCTCTTCGACATTAACATCGTCGTTACTAATTTGAACGGCAGGAAACATTGATCTTGCAGTATCTTCGACCATATTTTTTATGAAATTCATGCTAACTTCAACACTATTGACCTCCGTCGACTGTTCTTGAGTATTAGGGGCTACAATTTCTCCATGACGATCCTACAACAAATAATTGGGTAATGAATCGTATTGGCGTAAGTGAATCTTAACTATATTCGATATTAAATAGTTCAACAATTTGCACCCACTACATGGGCAACGAATTTCTGTACTGTTTCCAATGTTAATTATCGCAAATTCAATGAACACTTTTACCCCATATTCAAAATGTTCACTTATTGCACCACTAATTTTCCTTCTTTGATACATCCAGCTCCGATCAATAAAGTAATTGACTATTTTTCCTACTTTAAAACCTATGATGAAGTAAAAAAATTAATCGTTAATTTCATATGTTGTTTAAATTTTATATACTGATTTAGTAAACATGTACTAATTAATTTTATATATTTTTTACAAACTTTATTTTAAATAAACAACTATTGGTTCATTGACGCTTATGTGTCTTCTTTGATGGTCGGTCATCCTACTTCGCATTACAAACACACTAGTAATCATATTTCGTAAATCATATCGTTTTAAATGATTTCACAAAATTTCGGTAGCATTTCCCCCGTGTTCCTTGTATCGTACACACGTACATGTACACAAGAAATGTAGAAGAAATGCCATTGAAATTTTGTGAACCGTTTAAAGTGATATGATCTACAAAATATAATTACTTTACAGTGTTTGTAACTTGTCCAGTATAGGGACAAATCTGAAAAATGATGTATCAGATGAATAGAGATGTCCGTTTTGTTGAAAAAACGAATATCCATATAATGATCATATGTAACACTTGTCAGACGGGGCCAAATAATATCTAGGGTTTAAATATTTGTCTATATTGAATTTAAATGTACAATTTGTTAATATTTTACCATTTTCTTTCGAGTATACTAAAGTATGTGTTCTTATAATTTATTGAATTCTAACTATGACAATTACTATTAAAATCATTTACACCAAATCATTTTGCGTAAGCACAACTCATGTTCACACAAATTTTCCAAAACTACGATCACTCAACATAATATATACTTTGTGTTTGCATAAATTATATTATTAGCAAACTCCATCACACACATATCGTTCGCTAACCAAATCTACCTAAACATACACAATGTACAAAACTATTTTTTTTATTCCTAACAATTTGATCATGATGGTGATAATAATAGCAATTAGGGTGCAACTGATGTAATAAACATATGCAAACAACTAGGAATGAGCAAACTTCAAATTAAACCCAAAATCAATTAAAACTTAAAAATTAGGTTTAGGGAAATTACCAAATTCGGAGAGCAAGAAGGGTGGAGACGGGTTGGAGAAGCTCCTAGATGGCGTCGGAGGTGAATGGATTGGTGGTGGGAGTATTAGCAGCAATTTTGAAGGTGGAAAAATGGGGAAATGGGGAAAAAATGAAATTTGGGGAAGATAATGATTTTCGGTTGGCTGGTTCTATATCCCAAAAAATTCCAATGGTTGCTAATGGCAGCCAACAGTTTCTTTTCCATCGGTTTCCAATGACTCCTTTATGGTCGTTGGCGGCCGTTGGAAAATGGGTGTTGGAATAGTCAAATTTTCTAATAGTGGATACCGTTCAAGTTGCATGAGTTTCATGATCATCAAAGATGGCATACCTGAGATTTTTACGGGTGCGGTATCCAAAGAGATCACTGATGTCACAGCTTTCCTTGCTAAAATTGAGAAATTCTCTGTATAAATTGATAAGATGGAAGCAAGTACTCTTTTAAAGAAACTTATTTTCATGAGGTTCAAGGGAAAGAAAAACATCTGGGAGTACATTATGGAAATGTCTCACCTTGCTTTAAAATTGAAGGCACTAAAGCTTGAGCTTTCGGATGATTTGCTTGTGCATTTAACGCTTATCTCTCTTCCACCACAATTAGTTATAGCTGTCAAAAGGAGAAACCGACTCTTAATGAGCTCATTTCATATTGTGTTCAAAAGGAAGAATGACTGAAGCAATATAAGACTGCGTATGCTCATTTGGCAAGCACCTCTAAAGTTAAGGGCAAGAAAAGAGAAATTTAAGAATGAAGCTGCTAAGGATGCAGATCAAAAGAAACAACAAAAGTAAAAATATGGTTGTTTCATTTTTCACAAACCAGGAAATGTGAAGAAAGAATGTACTAAATATCATGTATGGCATGCAAAGAAAGATATGTTTATTACTTTGGTCTATTCTGAGGTAAATTTATCTTCAGTACCTAGAGACATTTGGTGGATAGATTCTGGTACTACCACTCATATAAATGTTCCTATGAAGGGTTTCCCGAGCTACCAAAAGATAAGTGATGTTGAAATACACATCTTTGTGGGTGATGGACAATCGGTAGTAGTGGAAGAAATTGGATATTTTATATTGTTATTAGAAGTTGGTTCTCATTTGGATTTAAAAGACGCTATTTTGTACCGTCATTTAGACGGAATTTGGTTTATGTTTCTGTGTTGGACAAATTTGAATATTGTTGTTCATTTGGAAACAATCAGTTTATTTTGTCTTTGAATTCAAATGTTGTTGGAACCGGTTATTTAATTGTTTATGGCATTTTTTTTTGGAAGCAGTGGCATCCTATAATGAAACCTTGCATGTAAAATCACATGGTACAAAACGTAAATTAGATAAAGAAAATTTAGCATATTTATGCCATAAGCATTTAGGTTATATCTCAAAAGCTAGAGTTGAGCGCTTAGTATCTGATGGCATTTTAGAATCTCTTGATTTCACAAACTTTGATGTTTGTGTAAATTACATCAATGGAAAACAGATCAAAACTAAAAGATTAGGTGCAAATAGATCTTCAGACGTCTTATAATTAATTAATACAGATATTTGTGGACCTTTCCTATGACATGCATCTTGGAATGGTCAACGATATTTCATAGCATTCATAGACGATTACTCATGTTATGTGTACCTACATCTCATTCATGAAAAGTCACAATCACTGGATGTGTTCAAAGCATATAACATCGAAGTTGAAAATCAACTAACCAAAAAGATTGAAAGTGTCAGATTTGATCGTGGTGGTGAATATGATGGTTCAGGTGAACAACGTCAAGGACCATTTGCTAAATTTCCAAAGGAATGTGGTATTGTCCTACAGTACACCATGCCAGGATCTCCCAACATGAATTGTGTTGCTGAAAGACAAAATCAGACTCTTAAGGTTATGGTATGATTGCTCATTCCACCTTATCATAATCTCTCTGGGGGGAAGCGTTAAAGACAGAAGAATATATTCTCAATTGAGTACCAACTAAAGCAGATGCAAAAGCACCATATGAGCTTTGGACAGGTCAAAAGCCTAATCTAAAGTACTTTCACATTTGGGGATGTCCAGTTGGGACAAGACCTTATAGGCCACATTAAAAGAAACTGGATTCCAAAACAGTGAGTAGCTACTTTATTAGTTATTCTGATCGTTCTAGGAGTTATAAGTTTTATGATCCCATAGATTGGAATATTTTTGAGATGAAAAATGCAATATACTTTGAGGATATTGAGTTTGGTGGGAGAAATAAAGCTAAAGACATTACTATTGAGGACTTGGATTTAAACTCGGTTTCTATATCACTTTTGACAATGTTCAGTTGCCTACACCTATAATTGGTCAAGAAGTGAATCCGAAACCTCATCAAGATAATGTTATAGAACCCCTTATTCAAAATGAAACCATTACTCCAGAAGAAGAAACTCAACAACGTCAATAGTTGCTACCATTAAGAGGTCCACGAGAGAAAGGAGAAGTGCTATTTCAGATAATTATATTGTATTTTTCCAAGAACATGAGGATGACAATGGAATGATGAAAGATGACCCAATCAGCTTTCATCATGGCATGAAAAGTTATAACTCTCAAAAGTGGATAGATGCCATAAATGAGAAGTATAAGTCCATGCAAGACAATAAAGTTTGGGAACTTGTCTCTTTACCAGAAAGTGCAAAACCAGTTGGTTGTAAATGGATATTTAAAACCAAAAGGGATGCAAATGGTTATGTGAGAGGTATAAGGCACGTCTTGTAGCAAAAAGAATATACTAAAAAAGAAGGCATTGATTTTCTAGCGACTTTCTCACCAATTTCATCGAAAGACTCTTTTAGGACAATCATGGCATTTGTTGCTCATTTTAATCTTGAGTTACATTAGATGTATATTAAGACATCGTTTCTCAATGGAGACATTAATGAGACAATTTATATGGTACAACCAGAAAATTTTGCGTCGAGAGATCCAAAGAATATGGTTTGTAAATTAACAGAATCCATCTACGACTTAAGCAAACTTCTCATCAATGGTACCCGCAATTTCATCAGTTAATTATCTTATTTGGTTGTGACATGAATAGTTGATGATCGCGCATATCACAAGTTCAGTGGGAGTAAACATATATTCCTAGTTTTATATATCGATGATATTTTGCTTGTCACTAATGATATAGGCTTATTGCACGAAACCAAAAAAATTCTATTTAAACATTTTGAGATGAATGATCTTAGGGACGCCTCTTTTGTATTAGGCATTCAGATATTCTGAGATCATTATCGTGATATTCTTGGAAGCTATATTGATAAACTACTCAAAAGGTTTGGCATGCAAGACTGTTGGAAGTCTAATATATGCTTAAGTATGTACGCGTCCAGATATTGCGTAAGTTGTTGGGATGTTAGGCAGATACTTAAGCAACCCTGATATCGATCATTGGAAAGAAGCCAAGAGGTTTATGAGGTATCTTCAGAAAACAAAATATTGCATGCTTACGCATAAAAGATCAGATCGTTTGGAGGTTGTAGGGTATTCTGATTCTGATTTTGCTAGATGTCAAGATAGCAGAAAATCGACATCGACTATATTTATCTATTAGTTGGAGGAGCTATATACTAAAAAAAGTATTAAACTGACACTTATAACTTCTTCCACTATGGAAGCAGAATTTGTAGCATGTTATGAGGCATCAAATCATGGAATACGGTTGCACAATTTTATCACTAGGCTGCGCATTTTAAAAAATGTAGAAAGACCACTGAAGTTATATTGTGATAATAAGTCAGCAGTGATATATTATAAAAATAATAGAAGCTCAACTAAGTCAAAACATATTGGCATAAAATTTCTAGTTATGAAACAGAGAGTGCGGAGTGGACAGATTCTATAGAGCATATTGGAACAAACTTCATGACTGCGGATCCGCTCACAAAAGGTTTACCACCCAAGGCCTTTCATGAGCACATTGCTCATATGGGTATTGTACCGTTAGAGGATATCATGGTTTAGTGAGAGTTCATATTTTATATGCTTTATATTTGTCTTGAGACATTTATGTATTTGGTTTTCTGATCAAAAATAAAGTATTCAATTCATTCACTCTATTTACTATTTTGACTCTAACCTTACTTAAACTTAAGGAGGACCAATTAAAATATACAAATGTTTGATTCACATTACTTGTAGTTTGTTATGATTGATCTATGTCATTTGACCATATACATATGTATGTGACCATTGATGATTTTAGTCATGATTAAAATTGTGAAGACCACTATGATCCTGTATATATATGGTTGATGGACAATATTGTTAAGTAATACCTTTATTTAATATCAAATTTGAGCTCATAAGATGGTATAGTTATAAGGACCCAACAACAAGGCTTCTTGCCTCTAGTTTCTAAGGCCTGGGCCACTCGAACCTACGTAAACCCTATACAAATCCCCATTTCGAAACTTAAACTTACCAAAAACATCCTTAAGGCATGGATTAGGGAGAACTTTGGCAATGGTTTCAAGCTATCTTCTAAAATCCAAGAAAAAATCACCCATTTACAATTGGTGTTTTCTCGAACCAGCCTTGAACAGGAACACGAACTAACTGAAGAACTTATTAAAGCGCATTACATGGAAGTTAACATGTTACGGCAAAATATGTTGTGCTAAATGGATGTTCAAGGTGATAAGAATTCAATCTTCTACCAGAACTTTATCCATCGTAAGTCAAAGTTCAAATCCATTTTATCTACCCTAGACGATAATTCTATCCTTGGGGAAGGCAGGGAAAAGGTTACACAAGCCTTTATAGACCACTTTTCTTAAAAAATTGTTATCCCCCCATTTTAACTGAGTAGCCCCCCTTATTCTTAAATTACCCTTCCCTTTCAAAACACAAAAACCCTAACACTAAACCCGAACAAAAATCCCTTGTTCTTCTTCTGCGTGGTGTGCATCGATTTCCACCGCTCTCATCCAGGCTTCTCCAAATTCCTTCATCAACGCTTCTCTCGTTCATCATAGCATCGGCAAAGGTAAAGTTCCATTAACCGAAGTAGTTAATTTTGTTTTGATTTTAGGGTTTAGTTGAAATTGAATTGGGAAAATCAGTGATTGTGTTGGTAGAAAATCGAATTGGAAACAATAGTTGAAAATTGATTTGGCAATTGAAATGAGGAATGATGATATATCGTGTTTTTCACATGTCCGGTACATGTTTTTTTTCCTTATATCAGTATGTCACGGTGAACTCCTATGGGATAAGAATGAATACCACGAGCATGGAAAACATGGTGGAGTTCCTGACCACAAAGCAAATCAACGAGGTATGAAATATTTCCTCATTGATCATCTCCGTGGTTTAGTGTCTTACCACGTTGGCATGCTTCGTGGTAAGTAGAAAATTCAAAAAAAAAAATCTATGAATACTTAGTTTTTTTTCATTTCATACAAACAGGCCGCAAACCTATGGCAGCGTCAAAAAGAAGGCGGCGAGTGGAAAACGCAACTCAACATATAAGTGTCGACGTGGACGTCGAATAATAGGAGGAGGAGGTGGATCCATCACAGTTTGGGGTAGATGCATGTGGTAGTGGTGGTAATGGAGATGGTTCGGATTCTTCGGGGGAAACGGAGATGGTTTAGATTCTTCGAGGGAACACGGGGATGGTTCAGAGTCTTTGGAGGAACACGGTGATGGTTTAGATTCTTTGGGAGAACACGGTGATGGTTCAGATGGTTCAGGGGAACACGGTGAGGGTTCAGATGGTTCAGGGTAACACGGTGATGGTTCAAAGGATTCTAAGACAGGTGACGATGATGAGGTAGACGATCATTCGGAGGAAGAAGCTAAATCCGAAGAAGAATTACATGACAAACCTAGACCCAGAAGCAATGATGTGATTAGAGATTTTGATACCCATGTTGCTTCTATGATATGGATCGGTCAGGTACGTTTCTGTTATTGATTTATTAACTATTTATGTACTAATAGAAATTTTTATTTGCTTAAGAACGAGCAATTCTAACTTGTGTCAACCATGTGTAGAAGGTATCGAAATGGAGGATTCCGTATAATGCTGCTAGGTTCAAAGCCCTTATTGACACATCTGGATTGTTTCCTTTTGTCGGCACTTGTTACAAGTGTATGAACAAGAATTTGATATTAGCTTTTGTGTAAAGATGGTATCCGGAGACTAATACTTTTCATTTACCCTTTGGTGAGATGACCATTACTCTTGATGATGTAGCTTCGTTGTTGCACTTACCTGTCGAAGGTAAACCTATACAGAGCATGGCGTATGATACAAACCAAGAAATTGCTGCTGTTACAAAGTATCTTGGTCTTAGTGCAAGAGAAGCTAGAATTGAAATGAATGAGAGGGTTGGATATAAGTTAAGTTTGTCAAAGCTGTTTGATGGATTTAAAGATGTGAGTGATGAGTGGAGTGATCGTGCAGTTAGGCGTGCTGCTTGCGCGTATCCTTTATTTGTGCTTGGCAATACAATATTTGCAGAAAAAAGCAAGACTCATGTGCACATATCTCTTTTGAAACCGCTTAAAAATTTGAACAATGTCAAAACTTATTTATGGGGTTCAGCAGCTCTTGCATTCCTATATTGACAGCTTGGATTAGCGACATGAATGGGTGTAAAACAGATTGCAGGATTTCTACGCTTGCTTGAGTCATGGAATCCATCTACTGATACCAGTGCATCAGTTGTTGATCTACGCATTTTCCTTGATTGTATTCAGATTGAGCAGGTATCTTTTATGAATTATCTATTTAATTACGTTTGGTAATCATAGTGCATTACTTCATAAACTCTTATTTTTATTGTTATACGATGAGTAAACAGTATGTATAATTAGTGTACTTGTTAAATGTCGTTGAACAGATTATTTTCGATCCATATATATGTGCTTGACATTATCATCCGTTTCATGGTATAACATGGTATAAGGGGTGCATTCCATGCTTGCATGTTGTGGAGCCGTAGCATCTTGATAAGGTACTGCGATAATTTTGTAGAGTTTAGAACATTCCATTGGCTCTTATTCTCCCGTAGCGATAAATGAATGTCGAGGCAAAACCTCGACTACATACACTCGTGTGCACTATCAGTTTTTGGAAAGCATTTAGGCAGTGGCGGAGCCAGGGCTCCAGCCTAGTGGGGGCTAAAAATACATGAACATAGTATTGAAGTAATAGTTTTCCTTTTTCAGTTTAAAGAAGGGGCAGTAAAAAGTAAACAGTAGCTTTCATTAGCATTTCGTAAGACATTTTCATGGCATTTTCATCTGATCAAATAATTTAATGACATTTTCAACCTTTTTATTCTTGCAAAGAGAAGAAATCATGCGGTTATATCCAACCCTAGCTATAATGACCGGACCCGGTCGGTGGTAAGACTGCGGTTGACAGTCGACAGCTAGTCATCAGGGTTCGGAGGTGACTAAAGCCGCAAATGGCTTCTGACTGCTATCGGGCCGCGATCGAACCATAAAACCGCAGTTTTCCTGAACCCTTCAAGTCGTATAACAGAGAAATGATGACGGATTTTGGGAAAAATCATGGTTTAAACTGAAGGTATAATGTATAAAACGCCATGGCGATGGGTTTTTTGGACAAAAGAAAACGTGAGAGAGAATGCTGGGGCAGCAAAAAGATATTTTGGATAATACAACCAGTTTTACAATATATTATATTTAAGTTATGCTCCCTACATCAATGGTCAATTGTCCCTATTGTAATATGTGTGCAATTATATAATTTACAGTGACATACCTTTTATTTTCTTCGGCGAATTTATCGATTTGAGGTAATTAGATATAAAAGCTGTGTATGACGTTAATAATTATGTTAGCACGGTTCTGGCAACTCGATCGATTCAACCCTTAAAACCTTCGACCTTGGAGCACTACGGTTCGACGAACAGTTCGGTTATGAAAACTATGTATCCACCAACGTTAAGACTTACTCCCTCCAAGGACGTTTCGTGTTAGACATTATTAGCTTCCTTTAATCTGCCAGCTTTACAAAATCCATTTATGAAGATCATGTAACGACCCACGAATTTTCGATCCCGAAAATCGACAAAAAATACCATGTCGCCTATTCAAGCACCGAAAATAATGGATAGTTATTAGGAAGAAATTAGAGGATGAGATAAGAAAAAAAGAAATATTAGAATAGAAAAAGAAAAAAGACTAACACAACACAGAGTCTCACATCGCAGTGGAACAAAATAAAGTATAGAAATATATCTTTACTGAGGGCTTGAAATTATACTTACAATCATCAGAGTACATCACACATCTGGACGGTTATAATAATCTATCCTCATATACAATTACACAGTGAAATATAGAATATCAGACGTTAGAACTCTTCCAGCTCGCCTCTTTATAGTACCTAATAACTTGAACCTGTATGACTCGGTCTAACCCGAGCATTACAAATACCGGGTCAGTCTGGTGAACTAGAGTGAGAAAAACACATTAAGTTGATATGTATCACACAACTTGATTTTAAAGTCAAAAATTCTTTTGAAAGAAAAAGATAATTGTAAGACCAAATCCACAAATAAATACAGACGGTTTTTACCTTATGATAACCCAAAACATTTTTAAAATTCAGTATCTTTTCTGATATTATAATAGTGTCTAAATACAAATAAATATCAATCTAGCAGAATGCTTGCATCTCACACTCCACATATATAGTATACAATCAAAACCGCGGGCTCTTATTGGAGAATAAATTCCCTAACAAGGTACGGGACCACCTTCCCGACAATTTACCTCTGGAGAAGAATACATTGGGGTTCAACAAGAACATCTTGCAACCCAAGCTAAACATGACCGACCCCTCACTTTCTCTTGAGAGTACCGAATATATCATTACCACGGCTGGGGGCCAACCAACCGATAGCATACATACATAAACAAAAAGGGGCAACCGAAGGCATTTGATTTCTCCAGATCAGGTAATGATATACCCTTTTGATTAGTGCAACCCACAAAGCCATGCGACCTACCCGATTTTATGCCATTTTCGGTTGATGAGGCTTGGGGTCATAGTTATTTTTTTGAACATCTGGACACCATTCATTTTGAATGTCACATCGTCAGATATCACTAATTAACATCCATAAAAATACCCTAGTCGGGAGCTAACCAACTATGACACGTTTGAAGAAATCAACGTACGTCACCCTGTTGGAAATACTCTGTTAGACACTCGTCCATACAAGTCGTCCAGGAACAGGACGAACCAAAGGCACCCTCCTACCACATCCTAGGAATCACCCTATAGATCAGTAGCGAGAAGTCCTAGCAATCCGTAGATTTCAATCATGACAGAATCACAGTTTATCTCTGACCACTAAACCAGTGATTATTAGTAGTTCTTTCGTTTATGAAGATCTATGGTCTTCAATGCTCCATCTCGATTATCTTCTGATATCTTCATGTATTTGTTGGTCGGAATGGTTTTCAAATATAAATTCGGTCCCAGTCTTTTTGTAACAATAAGCATATAGGACAGATTTGATAGTTGGTTATTTAACTATCAAATAAACTTAATTAAACAACCATTCATCCCTAAAAATAAATTGAATCCACTGATTTAGTGCCCAGCATCATTTAGCCTCTTTAATTAACTAGTCATTACTTAAATTCGTATTGTCCTCCAATATTGGGGATATAGCTTTTACTTCTTATTATCAAATAGGAATATTCTTAAAACCATTCATTCAACTTATAGAAATCATTCACGGAAAACATAACTTATATTTCCCTCAACTCCTCTCGTTTATAAACTAATACTATCCTTGGATAATCATGAAGCCGTTCAAGTTGGGGTATTCTATTTACATCTCAAACCTTTGGCCAACGAATCTTTAGTTTGCTTTTTGAGTTCCATGATTTCCTTTGGTGCCATTTGTCTTTTAGGTTGAACTAATGGTCTTGCTCTTGGAATTAGATCGATTCGGAACTTTATCTCACGATGTGGGGGTAAACTCTTAACTTCTTTAAATACGTCAGAGAAATCTCTGACTACCTCTAACGTCTCCTAATTTTCTTGTGGTGCTTCCAAGGCATAAAAGAAACTATACATATGAATACCGGGTTTTCCACATGGTATCTTAGCTTTGCTTCCAATATTGGTTATTAGAGTTACGATTTCTTTGTCGTACTTAATCTTAGCTTGAAATGTATTTAACCAGTCTAACCCAAGTATGAAATTAAATCCTTTAAAATCCAAAACATAGAAATCGAAAAGGAAGGAATGTGAAAGGTACGAGAGGGCTACATTATCGCAATACATTTTTAATTCAGTTTTTCCGCTAATGGGATTAGATAAGCAAATCGGATTAGGAGAAATTTTTGGGATATAAATTGGAATTTTCCTACCGTTCCAGAAGAAATGAAACTATGCGAGGTGCCGGTATCAAATAAAACATGAACATCAATTCCATTTAAATCAAAGGTACCTTCAAGAACTCCTTTTCCTTTCACATCCTGAGAAGTTGAAGGTTCATTCTTAATAGCGTAGACCTTTGGTTGTTGTGTGCCTTTCTCATGAGCGGACAGTCTTTAACCAAGTGCCCAGGCTGATGGCAGTTAAAGCAGAGAGTCTTCATGACCATTGCATTACCAGGGCCTTGCTGTTGTTTCTGCTGTTGCTGTGGAGGTTGTTATTGTTGCTGAGGTTGTTGTGGCTTTTTCGCTGCAGGCTCTTTGCAGAACCGAGCAATATGACCTTTCTGATGGCAGTTGTGGCATTCTGTATTTTTAAATCGCTCCTTGGCCTTCTCCCCCATTTTTGGTTGTCCCTTGTTGTTCCAATTCGGGTTAAATTTCCTTTAATTGGGATTTTCACCACTGGGTTCTCCTATCTGTGCTTTTGCAACTGGCTTCTTTCTCTCTAGTGCCTCATACCGAACTGCCATGTCTACTAGATCAACAAGTGGAATCTTAAGATGCCCAATCATTTTCACTTGCAAGCTGTCCTTCAATCCTGTTATAAACATTTCATTCTTCTTGAGTGGGGTGTTGATTAATTCTGGCCCAAAGAAGGAGAGTGCATTAAACTTATTTTCATGCTCTCTTGTTTGAGATCAATAAAATCCTGATACATTCTAGTTTTGCTAGCGGCAGGAAGAAATTGTGCTTCGAATGCTTCCTTGAATTTGTCCCAAGAGAAATCTTCTTCAGGAACGTTCGCAGTTTGAGCATCCCACCAGATTGCAGCAGCTCCTTGGAGTTGCCATGAAGGTAAAAGACGTTTCTGATCATCAATCAATTTCAATCCTTTGAAAATCCTCTCACAGGACCTCAACCATGCTTGAACTTCAATAAAGGACTCGGTCCCTTTGAAAACTTTCCCTCCCAAAGTTGTATAATCCTCACAGATAGTTGCAAAGCTTTTGTCCTACAGGACTGGTGTAACTTCCTCCACAGTTTTTACTTGATCTTGGGAGGCAGTATTATGACCATTAGTAGTGGTAGTCCCACTAGCGCGACCTCTTCGTGCACGGGTACTCATACTTAATTACCTGAACACGACAGGTCGATAGTCAAGACTTGATTGGGTAAAAATGACTTAAGTATATTACTTAGGTTAATCTTCCTATATATTTTATATTATTTTTTTATAAAAATACACTCTCTCAGCACTCACCCAAAGTCTAGGTTATCAGTAACCTAAGCTATGATACCAACTGTAGCAACCCAACTTTCGAACACATCGGAAGTCGTGTCATTATACAGGAATAAGAAATGGATAGAGATAGAACTAAAGAAAACATCAGAATCTCACAGCGGAATTTTAACAAAAGATAATACTTCATACTATTATATATCAGAACACAATACATCAGTGCATATTAGGTCTATGGGTACATGCCATTCTATATTACAACTTTAATTATACATAACATCATAAATAGCCAGACTTGAAGACTTCATAATTATACATAGATATGAAAGGTAGATCCGCACACAGAAAGTTTCCATCCAGCTTCCCAAGTTAAATCATGACCTGATTCACTTGTCTACTATAACAAGTGTTATGAGTACCCAAGAGTTTAAGAAAAAGACAAAAAAATAAACTCTGGGTCAGTTAGGGGACTGGTATGAGTAAATGATTTTAAAACAAGTTAAAGAAATAAAAATATCTCATAAGACCACGCCGTAAATACGAAACGGGTTTTTACCTTATGAGTATAAAACTCTTTGTATACTTTAAATCAGATATTATCATAGTGTCTAGGGTTTTTCACAATATAATTTAGAATCTTGAAGAATGCTTGCATCTCACAATTTCCTATATAGTATACAAATAAAACCGCTTGGCACTTATGGATAATGGATTTCCGACTATGACAAGGTATGGAACCACCTTCTGATTGTGTATCTCTAGAGGCGAATACACTAGGTTCAACAAGAACGTCTTGCTACCCGGCCCATACATGACCGGCCACTCATTTCTCTTGAGTGTATCGAATGTATATCAACAATGGTTGTGTATGACAACCATTTCTCGAATGGGACAGAATCGATAGAATAAGAAACAAAAGGAATTTCTCTAGATAGGTGATGCTACATCCTAATGGGAGCGACCCACATAGCCATGTTGCCTGCCCGATTTTTGTCATATCCTGGATGTGAGGCCTGAGGCTAGACTTACCTTTTACCATCACTGATTCATTTTCTTAGAATGCCACATCGTCAAAACTCACCAATCACTAATTGACTTCCCCAAAAATATATTATAGGTATAAAGCAAGAGAAATGAATTCCTCTGCCACCATATAAATACGTTTGGAGAGATCAACGTACGTGATCAGTTAGAATTACTCTGTCAGACATTTGTCCATACAAGTTGCCCTGGAACTGGACAAACCGAAGGAACTATTCAAGAATAGCCCTTGCATATCTTCATCTTCAATTATCTTCAATACTTCCGACATGCTACTGATAAATCAAATTGAACTGGAATATAAATTCCGGACTCTTCGAAATGATTCACGTAATGCCTTTTACAGCTGACAAATAATTTTCAGCCGAACATGATTTTGTTTCAGTTTACACATCCTTTGATTATGAGTTTCAGTCAAACAATTTTATTCAGTTTTAACCATCATTTAAAAATGAGCAAAATAAAACGCGTGCTTCGCACACGGTATTTTCTTGGTTTGTCATCTGTGTTTATATGACAATTTAATACTTCCGTTATCCTTGGAAATTATTTTCTTATTCCTAATTAATCATAAATAAATTAAATTTGTAATTTATTATAATTATTTCTTTTATATTTCTATTTTCAAACTCGTCGAACTTCCACAATCTAGCTTATATCCTTGATCTTCTCGCTATTTTCTTCCTTTCACTTGCCTGTGATATTTAAATAAAAATCTCTTTTTATTTATTTATTTATTTATTTATTTTATTTTTTTGGACTAGGTTTAATTTGAAACTTCATTCATTAGCGTTTTGACCAAAGTACGAATACCATATTTCAAAAAACTGCGTTGCGCAAGTAAATCCGCTCCAAAATACCATGCGCCAGCTAGAGTACCAAGTGCCACCTGGTAGTGCCACTATGCCAAAGTTCCAATGTTTAAAACACCATGTTCTCGCATAAAAATCCAAGGCCGCACCCATGTTTTTCTCCTTTACCAAAGTACCAACTGGTACTACCCAAGTACTAAGTACCAACTTCCAAAACACCATTTTTCGCTTCAAAATCCAATGCCGCACTCACGATTTCCTGCTCAACCCAAAGTACCACTAGGTACTGCCAAAGTACCAAGTACCGCCCCTTAAAAACACTTGCCACAGCCAATGGATCACCTCCAAAACTCCATGCCAAACACAGTACCATCCTGATGCATACACGTTTATACGTGTGCACGTGTACACGCCACCGACCCACCATCGACCACCTCCTATCATTCACAAGAGTCACACATCACCTCCTGGTCACACCACCATGCTCCGCTCTGACCATCTGAGTTGCTACAGTGTTTTCACTGTATGGCTTCCTCCTCGTCGAAATGGGTCCATTGGAGAAACCGCCCACTGCCACGTCCTCCGACCACAGAACTCCGTCCAACTCCTGCCACGTCACCGTGACATCCCCACGCGTCGATCCCCCCTGGACCGCAACCTTCCCATGCCGCCGTCGCGATGAAGTTCCATCGAGAGTATCACGTGCCCGAAAATAACCCATGAATCCTAATTTTATCTCGTTTGCAAAATATATACAATAGAAAATTCTTTTTACATTTTTCCTATAATTCTCTAGCCTAAACATTCCATCCCTCCTCGTGTCACGAACTCCGGTGGCTTAGATCATCGGAATTTGATCGAAAAGTAATTTCCGATCATCTTGGCGTATCTCGACAACCACGATGTTAAAAATCATGAAACGGTTATAAAAAATCATGGTTTTGCAATACAATTCGATTTATATACTTAAATCATGTTCTGCGATGTTTGAAATTTCATGATGTAAGTTTGGTTACAAAGAACACTGCAGTTTTCTGTTTTCTGGTGTATATGTTCATTTGCAATGTTTCTTCTTGCATTCAGACAGATTTGGTTGTGATAGTTTAAACTTATACTGAAGCATCTAATATGAGTATTACTGATAAATGGATCATCAGTTTTTGATAAAACAGAGAGTATACATTTACACAGGACATATATAAAACTTGGTGTTCATAACAGGATTTCTATAGATAACATACATATGTTAAAGGGTATATTAACATGCAGGATGTGTTCAAACAATCTACAACAGATGCATACATAGCAGTAATCTAAAAAGATCAATATTAGAACTAGG
The DNA here is from genome assembly GCA_030737875.1 of Allium sativum. Lineage (NCBI taxonomy): Eukaryota > Viridiplantae > Streptophyta > Magnoliopsida > Asparagales > Amaryllidaceae > Allium > Allium sativum. Next base: position 950,326,360 of record CM060926.1, on the reverse strand, counting down.
AGATAGTTTACTCACAAGTAAAGCTTGGTATTCTCAGGTTTTTCTTCTCCTTTTTTACTGATTTATGTTAGAACTGTTCTGTGTTTGTGGAAAGAATGCATGGGTGTGCTCCACTATTTATAGGTGTAGTAAAATTATTAAATATTATACCATTTAATGCATGTCTGGTTACAGGGGAAACATTTTCAGAAGTGCTCAGCTATCCCCAATGACTACAAAGAGGAAAAAGGCTATGTTTTCACTAGTTGTACTATGCATCAGTCTATTTTACATATTGCTGAGATGATACTGTGTTAAAGAACATGTGGATGAGTACTATCTTGTTCCCATTCTATACTAGAAATGGTTGCTAATGTATCTCCTCCTTAAATCCATGTGTACTAAAAGTTTTTATCAACCAATCACACTCTTTTCCTTGGCTGGATTGATGAACAGAGATGGCAGCATCAATCATTTTTTCCAAGTGGTGTGTTCAGTATTGCGGCTGAAGGTTGAGGTGTTCACATGGATTCTTGGTTACAAAAATTATTTTAAGAAATGTTTTGCTTTGTTCCATGTTCTGTAAAATCCGAAAATTCCCTGTTCATGAAACATTTCGGCCATATGAAAATATACTTCTATCAAGATCCTAATTTCTAGCCGAATCGTAGTGTACAGCTATATCTTTATTCTATTTGTATATTGAACAGGTCCTGCGCAAATACAAAAGAAAATGGCTACTTCATGCATACCCAGGTTGAAGAATTCACACGTGAAGAATGGGCTTTTTCTTCTTAAACTTTACATTGTGAGAAGGGATGGCTTTTGTGTATAATTGGTCCAAGTGGTCTTATGATTTAAAACTCAATAAACTTACTAAAAACAAAATTTAATTCTTTGTATTAGAAGAGTCAGGGTTGGTGCTAACAAAAATGAAATGGCCACTTTTCATACTTGCTACACACACATGTTAAATGAGTTTATACAAATGTTATCATACACAAGGCATTTAAATTTGAATAGTTTTAAGTATGGAATTTTAATTGTATCTACAATTTGTTAAATTATGATCGACAAAATTGTATTAACGATGTTAGTTAGAAACTAGTCATTACATACATACATACATACATACATACATACATACATACATACATATATATATATATATATATATATATTAGCCATAACCACCAAGCCTAGATATCACTAATATATATTATAACCACAATTCATCAATAATTATCCAATGTGTCCAAACAATCAATAAACAACATATAAAATTATTCTAAATTAAAAAATTTGTATAATAAAATTATAAACGAATTCCAGAAAGTGAGTTTACTCACCTTGATTTTTATTTCCGAATATCCAATTAAATGTTGTATCTTCACGGCTACAAGTCTACTCGAGACTTCTCAAATGAATTTATTGTTAGAGAATGGAATGTTGATGATGTTTTGATGACAACAACCTTATTTCAATCATTATTGATTATAAAATATATACTAACACATTTTTCTAGAATGTATATGTATATGCAAAATTTTATATGCAGGTAATAAGATATTGAAGACTGTACAGTTAAGTGTTTCAAGAGCTAAGAGATTTAATATTTCTAAGGAGAATCAAGACTCATGAGTATCAAGATATCATGAGTTCAAGAGTCCAAGACTATCCGGGTGATAGAGTCTGGAAATTATGTAAAACTTTGAATAGCATTCAAACTCTGTTTTCAAATTATCTCTATTCAAAATTGATTTCAAATTAATTTCAAATTGATTTCAAACTTAACTCAAAATGATTTTTAATCAACCAAGGATTTCAAACTTATGATTTCAAATATATATTTCCTAATTTATAAGTATTCTTATTTTTTTAGTTTTATTAAATCATTTACATATTTTTTTTACTAGTTTGTATTTGATTATAATTTCAAATATTCTTATTTAATCTCTAACTTTTCATACAACCTTTTTGTTTATATAATTTATAAATATCTCTTTATAAAATATTATATATATATATATGTTTATAATTATATTATATATATAGTTTTTATATCACTTATATATAAAGTTTTTAATCATATGTTTAAATAATATTTTCTTATGTTTTTATGCTTGAAAAATAATGTTTTAACAACTAATTTTGTTTCAAGAATTTCCAAAATATATATATTGATTTAAATACTTTAAAAATGATTAAAATTAAAAAAATATAATATATATATCGACATACCATAATGCACATGTCGACATATAACCATCATATTTTTAAATTTCAAAGGAAGTGTCTTTTCACTATTTGAAACGTTTCAAAAACACTACAACCTTTGGGACACTATAAAAAGGGGTTGATTTCGAATTTTTAATCATTCTTTCTTCTCCTTCTTCACCTTCATACTTACCACCATTAAAATACATAAATTTCTTGATATTGATAATAATAAAACTTTGCGTAATTCAGCATTGTGTGGGAGTGGACGTAGGAATAATCCAAACAAAATCTGGTGCATTCTTCCCTTTTTTACATTTTATATTTACTCATATCTGTATCTGTGACTTTTTCTATGTTTGTGATCATATCTGGTGTGATAATCATTGTCTGATTTATATAGTAATTCAAGATAGTTTAAGATTTCTATAAATTCTTCATAAACACTATTCACCCCCCTCCTCTGGTGTTAATTCTGCCTTAAGATCTGTATTCCGTATTGTTGACAATTGGTATCAAAGCATAGGTTTTTAAAAGTTCATCATCTGAATTTTGGAAATACTAAATGGCAAATTTTGAAATGGTTTATAACACTAGTTTAAATTCATTCATTGCATCAGTATTAGATAGGTCTGCATTTTATTATGTTAAAAAATCAAGTTACCATAATCTGTTTTTTGAAAAGTTTAAAATAATAATTTTTTAACACTATTTTCATATGGATATGTCACATAATCATCACGATGTTATTTAAAATTACAATAAGTTATTTTAAAAAGACACTTGATTCTTTGAATAGTTGTGTTGTTTTGCAGGGAAAGAGTTATGTCTGATGACTACTGGCTGAAAGACACTAAGATGATCATTCATCGATCAAGAAGAGAAAAGTATATGAAAGCATATGACTTTTGGGCTTATAGTAGTTGAAGTGTTCATTCATTAAAAATTCTAAATTCAAATTCAAATTCAAAATTTTGGCGCCAAGTTGGTTAAACTACTAAATCATCAGTATCCTTCTCATACGGTCTTCAAACTCAGCATGTCACAATAAAGCAAATCTCATTGTCAAAATCTGAAAGATATAAATGTATGGTTCATGACAATAGAAGAACAACAAAATGGAGAATTGCAAAAAGAGATACATTTTACAATAATTTCATAATTGTCATTATATTTAGGAATATACATCTATGCACATAGTAAGATATAGAAATTTTTCTCTTTTAAAATTTTAGATAATTTGGTTCATATGTTGATACACCATAGTATACTTCTCAGTATATCAATCTAATTAAAATCTATTTCTTATTCTTTAATTTTCATTACTGTTTGATTTGGATTTGAAAATTTGAAAGGACATCTTTTCAATATGAAAATGTCAGTTCAAACTCTAATTATCAATTTTGTTTATCTACTTATGTTTCATATATTTTGTTTCAAAAATATATACATTAAAATTATATAAATCAATAAAATTATATATAGTACATAGATATATACTTGAAATAATTTAGAATTTTCAAATATATGATATTGTTATAAAATATTATCTTCTATATATAGTTTAAACATACATAGTCAAACTTATATATTTTTTACCTATGATTATATAAAGGTTTGGATTACACTGTAAATTGAATAATAATTTTTATTATCTTATTTTTATAAAATTTGTATATTTAAACTTTGGTATATAAAAGATATTTTTATAGTTTACTCTATATTACCATATTTTATCTAAAAATTTTTTTTATATAATTATAGATTTTATATTATAATAACTTTCTAATTTGAAGTTTTAACATTTTAATGGGTCTTTAGTAAATTAATTTATTCTATAGTATAAATTTATAGTTAATTTGTATTAAAAGATTGATGTATATTTCACAATACATTAATTTTTGTTATTTTTTACATATACAATTATGAATATATGTTTATATCAAAATAGTTTACTTCATATGATAAAACTTTATATTCCCTTTAAAATGATCTTCAATATTTACTATATTATTTTTAAAGAAGCACCCTACTAAGATTATTTGACTCCATATTTCTCATTGAATTATTCTAAATATTTTACCACCTATCATGAATATATTTTTAATTACCATTAAACTCTAAATTTCTTTCATTAGTATCATTAGCCTAAGTCTACAAATTCATATTACCTTTGTTTGATTGAAATAATTTATAATATATGTAGTACTTTGCATATCTTTTACCAAAATATATATCATCACCAAATCATACTGCATGTTATAATTACACATCTTCTTTCATAACATATATCATTATTATAAATTACAGTGCATCTCAAATTAAAATCATTCACATCACAAGTTGCATTTCATTCAACATATCACTTCATATAGCTTTGCATATGACATACTACATTATAACCAACACACTGCACACACAGCATTACGTGTTAACTTTAACTCCACATATTACAAGTATATTGTATGAGGAGTTTTTGTCTAATTAGAAATATATAGGATTACTAATCAAATACATAACATATTTACTTTGACTTGATTGACTTATTTGACTTGTTTGGCTTAATTGAATTGATTGGCTTGATTTACTTGTTTGGCTTGATTTACTTGTTTGGCTTGATGGATTTATTTGGTTGACTTATTTTAATTGTTTGACTTAATTGAATTGTCTGATTTGTTTGACATGAATAATTTGATTGACTTGTTTGACATGGTTGGATTTCATTAGTGGTTGATAGGTGTGCCAGAAATATACTTATGCATTTGTTGTTAATAGAAAGTTTTATAGGTTTTTTAGAATAAATAGAAGTTACAAGAAATGTTTGGCTTTATGTCTGAATTTATTTGAATTGATGTTTTATGACAACCAAACTTAAATTGATTGATTGTTTGGATTAAATTGCTTTACTTAACTTATAACATAATTTTAAGGATATCTTATTAGAATTATTTCTTAGCCTAGATTAATGTCTTATCATAGTTTTAAGGGAATTAGAGTTTAGACTAGGTTTAGTCTTGTATTAGATTAAGCAGGAGTTTTATAGTTTCCAAGCATTAGTTAAAGGTTCAAGAAGTATTTTTGTGTTGACATATATTATTTTGATTTCATCTAGATTGTTGATTTAATTGGAAAACTCTATACATAATAAGTAACATAATTAAGTATGATGTGGTTTGACTAAATTAAAACTTGAATTTAATATAACTAAGATTTAAATTTGTTTGTATTGATTGGATGCTTGTTTATATAGAAAGTTTGTATTGAATTGGTTTGACTTAATTATTGTCTGAGTATTGTCAGAACTGCTTGTTTGGCTTAAATTATACAATTTTTGTGGCTATAGATTTAGGGGAGCTATAGAAATTTATAAATTTAAGGAGAATTATAGGTTTAGGGAGAGTTATAGATTAAGTGGGACTTATATATAGAATTAGTCATTAGGATCAGTTATAGCATAGATTTAGGGGGGGTATAGTTTAGTTTAGTATGGTCTAATCTAGTATAATGTAGTCTAGTTTAGTTTGGTTTAGTTTAGTTTTAGTATAGGATAGTTTTTGATAATGGCAAAGGGGGAGAAATTATAAAATATAAAAAAGATATAGTTAAGATAGGCATAGTTTAAGGGGGAATCGGAAGGAATTCCTAATTAAAAGGGGAGTAATCAAGGACGCAGATCAATAGATAATATCACGTATGAATATTTTATAAACCAAGCATGTCATCATAAAAAAAGGAAGATTATTGGAGAATGGAATGTTGATGATGTTTTGATGACAACAACCTTGTTTCAATCATTATTAATTATAAAATATATACTTAAACTTTTATCCACAATATATATATATATTTATATATATGTATATGAAGAATTTATATGCAGATAATAAGATATTAAAGACTGTACAGTTAGGAGTTTCAAGAGTTAAGAGATTCAAGATTTCGAAGGTGAATCAAGACCCATGAGTATCAAGATATCAAGAGTCCAAGAACATCAAGGTAATAAAGTCTAGAAATTATGTAAAACTCTAAATAGCACTCGAACTCTATTTTCAAATTATCTCTTTTAAAAATTGTTTTCAAACTAACTTCAAATTGATTTCAAACTTCTCTCAAAATGATTTTTAATCATCCAAGGATTTCAAACTTATGATTTCAAATATATATTTCCTAATTTATAAGCATTTTTATTTTTATAGTTTTATTAAATCGTTTATATATATATATTACTAAGTTTATATTTGATTATAATTTTTAATATTCTTATTTAAACTCTAAGTTTTCATATAACCTTTTTGTTTATATAGTTTATAAATATCTCTTTAAAAAATCCTATATATATATATTTATAATTATATTATATATAGTTTTTATATCACTTATATATGAAGTTTTTAATCATATGTTTAAATAGTATTTTCTTATGTTTTTATACTTGAAAAATAATGTTTTAACAACTAGTTTTGATTCAAGAATATCCTGAATATATATTAGTTACTTTAAAAATGATTAAAAATTCAAAAATATAGTATATATGTTGACATACCATAATGCACATGTCGACATATAACCGTCGTGTTTTTAAATTTCAAAGTAAGTGTCTTTTCACTATTTGAAACGTTTCAGAATTGTTGCAACCTTTGGAACACTATAAAAAGGGGTTGATTTCGAATTTTTAATCACTCTTTCTTCTCCTTCTTCACCCATTTACTTACCACCGTTAAAATACATAAATTTCTTGATTTCTACACTTATACTGAAACGACCCAAACTTCCCAGTAAAGGAAAGCCTAGATTGCTTTGAGAACAACACACATCAGAGCACAAACTGAAGAACATTTTATTGCTGATTACAACAATTACATCAGAGTACAAGAATGTAACAGAGTATGAATACTTATTCCATAATAGAAATACAATAATATCAGAGTTTTAAATTACATTTAAACAGCAGCGGGAAAAATAATACAAATATACAACTGGAAGGAATACACGGATACAGAGCTTTCCGAATACCACTTCAGCTGTAAGTGTGACGGCAAGGAATTTCGCTCGGTCCGAACCAGTCGCTAAACCGACCCAGACCGTTCGAAATGCCCTATCGTTTGAGGACAGGACAAAACAGAACGCATACAGAAGAACATTTCATTGTATATTACAACAATGCATCAGATTACAAGAATATACATAGTATAAATGAATATTACACAGAAATATCAGAGATTTAAATTACATTTAAATACATCGCAGCGGAAAATAATAAAATACACAACTAGAAGAGATATACGGATACAAAGCTTTCCGGATATCATTCCAGCTGTAAACCAGGATCCTGTGAATATAAATCTGCAAAACCAAAACTACTAGCTGCCCATGTCAAAATAGGGGCACCCAGAGTTTAGGTTAAAACAATAAACTCCAGGTCAGTCATGTGACTGGTGTGAGAACTAAAACAGTTATTAATCTTTATTTTAAATCATTAGGTAAATCAAGGGACCATGCCGTATAACACGGAACGGGTTTCCTCCCAAGAATACCAGTGCATAAAACAAACAACGCAATGCTAAATAAAGAAAAATGAAGCTGTTATAAGACCCAGGTCCTATCACACAATGCAACGCAAGCCGGGGGATAGGGTTTTCCCTTATAACAGCCAAAGAATGCTTGATACGTTTTAAAACAAATCATTTGATACTATAATAAGTGCATAGTGTATAAAACAACTTCAAATCATAAGTATCAATCATAGGCGACATGAGCGTCCCATGCCACTATGTCGCCATATATAGGTTTACAAATAAAACCGCAAATGTCACGTATTTGGAAATTGGATTTCCGTCTATGAACCGAGGCAAAAGATAGTCCTCAACCGATTCGTGACTCTCTAGCCCGAGCCACAGGATCAGAACGCATCAACCCTTTAGATCGTCAGGGCCGGTCCACCGATGTGGATTATTATGCCTGAACACTACGTTTCCCCACCCTATGGGGTGTAAGTCTGGTCCGTCTGCCGACCAGAATGCATCGGCCGAAACCGATATAACCGAGGCGCCTCGCAACAGCAACAACCACATAAGTCAAACTCGTCAGGGCGTGTAAAACCACTGACGCCACTTCTAGCTAGAAAGAAACGCAAGTCCTCCCTGAGGTCCGTCTCCCGTTTTTGGTTCATACCGGGTGTGAAACTCGCGAAGTAAACGTTACACAAAGCTACGCCACAAAGGCCGTGCTTTGATCATCACCACAAGACTTTGCTTTTCAACAGAAGCCTCGATCAATTGCCACTTAGGCATGCCACACAGGCAATTCACTCCATGCGTTTGATATCCATCAATATATAACCCCTGAGCTCGTACGTCTCAGGGAAGGGCGTTAAGCAAGAGAATAAATTCTCCGCCGCCAAACAGATATATATTTAATAGAAATCAATCACACAGACTAAAATCCAATGTCAGACACACAGTCCATTTACAAGTTCGTTCTGGGTCTGAACGAAACCGGAGGCACCTAGTACCCCGCATATCCATCGATCTCCAAGCACGTCTGGACGATCACTAACTGTTTCCATCTTCTTGGGTGTACAGCCCAATCAAGATCATCAGTAATCACCCAAACGACGTGAAGACTTCCGGTCTTCGACCACCGTCTTCATCTTCGACACCACGTCGAATCAGTTATTCGGAATGGGATAAACCCGGTCTTTCTGAATAACTCGCGTATATATTATAAAAGTGTTACACAAACACAACATACGCCTTATTCCAATTCAGAATATTCTTTTATTCAAATATTCCTATACTTTGGGAAAAGTTCCCATTAATTTTATCCAAGATAAATTCTTTAAATTTATTCTTTAATCTCCTTTGAATATCAATTCAAACTAGTCGGGATTAGCGAACCACACCGAAGTAATCATTTATTTTATTTCCCAATCCCAACCTATTCATCCCATGAAGTAAAACTGGTAATACTTCATATCTAACACCACAGTGTTATCGGTAAATTCAATTACCATTTCACGTTCAAATCTAATTAAAGATTTAACCATCGCCTGGAGCAAAACTGGTGATACTCCGTTTTCGATCATTTCAATCTAATTAAAGATTCATTAAAACTCCACTTAGTTTTAATCTTTAACTGGGTTAAAGAATCAGTGTCATTTAAAACACGGTTCACGATAAACCCAAAATCACATTCCATTAATTATCGGGTTAAAGAACAAGTGTTATTTAAAACACTGTTCACGATAAACCCAAAAATCAATACCAATTCAATTCCAATTAAATATCGTTTAATTGGTACACTTCATTAAATCTAAATAAAAAGATTTAATTTTTTTTCTCAACTGGGTTCAAGAACAGTGTTAGTGAAGACACCATTCACGACAAACCCAAATCACATTTGATATTCAATACAAGGCTCTGAATAGAAAATATATCGGCTTATATTCAATATCAAATTCTACGACTAACAAATGTCGTATTGGAAATAACGATATAAATATATATCTTTCAAATTTCCATAACAACATCTGTATAATCACGAATTCCAACATCGAAATATTCCGAAGACAATTTCGATTCAAATCCACTCCAATGCAATCATTGGAAATTTTGGTTATTTTCAAAACCCTTTTCAAATTCAATTTATTTATTTAAAAATAAATAGAATTATAATTCTAGTTCAAAACTAGTTCATTTCGATAAAAATCTATTTTTATCCTTTCAAATATGGAGTTTTTCATCCCAATCCTTTCTAAATCATTTCTTATGATTTTACACAAATTATTACTATTTTTAATAATTTTATCAAGGCCCGTATAGTCGATTTCCATCAATGGCCATCGAACTGCACTTACAGCGACCTTTTTCAAATTTGATTTGGACGTAACTCCAAATCCAACCGTTAGATTTCAAATTTCTAATATTCATTAGAAAGCTCTTTTCGATACGAACCCAACGGTTCCGGTTTTAGGAGAATCCGACGGTCGGATCTCCCGAAATGTCCGTTTGAAATCAATGGTCGAAATTCGCGAACTGCCGCGGCGCGGCGCGTTCTATTCAGGCCATTATATTATATATATAATATATACTTCGTCGATTTCTATTTAAAACGAATTATATAAATAGTTTTAAAATTCATTTCAAAATCTATTTCAACTTCCATTTCAATTCAAAGCAAAATTGAATTCTTCTTTATAAATTCGTTTTAAAATTCATTTCTATTCAATTCAAATTTCAATTCAATTTGAATTCATTCCAATTCGCTTTTAATTCAATTTGAATTCGTTTTCAATTCATTTCATTTCGAAATCGTTTTCAATTCAATTCATTTCGAAATCGTTTTCAATTCAATTCATTTCGAAATCGTTTTCAATTCAATTCATTTCGAAATCGTTTTCAATTCAATTCATTTCGAAATCGTTTTCAATTCAATTCATTTCGAAATCGTTTTCAATTCAATTCATTTCGAAATCGTTTCAATTCAATTCATTTCGAAATCGTTTCAATTCAATTAATTTCGAAATCGTTTCAATTCAATTCATTTCGAAATCGTTTCAATTCAGTTCATTTCGAAATCGTTTTCAATTCAGTTCATTTCGAAATCGTTTTCAATTCAGTTCATTTCGAAATCGTTTTCAATTCAATTCATTTCGAAATCGTTTTCAATTCAATTCATTTCGAAATCGTTTTCAATTCAATTCATTTCGAAATCGTTTCAATTCAATTCATTTCGAAATCGTTTCAATTCAATTCATTTCGAAATCGTTTCAATTCAATTCATTTCGAAATCGTTTCAATTCAATTCATTTCGAAATCGTTTCAATTCAATTCATTTCGAAATCGTTTTCAATTCAATTCATTTCGAAATCGTTTTCAATTCAATTCATTTCGAAATCGTTTTCAATTCAATTCATTTCGAAATCGTTTTCAATTCAATTCATTTCGAAATCGTTTCAATTCAATTCATTTCGAAATCGTTTCAATTCAATTCATTTCGAAATCGTTTCAATTCAATTCATTTCGAAATGAATAAAATCGATATAAATATCGTTCACGTCAAAATGGCGTCAATCTAATCAACACGGCTTCATAAATTTCTATTTTCAAATATTCTATTTCAAATATTTCTTTTTCAAAATAGTTGTTATTATCAAAATATTTCGTTCAACACATGACCAATCTCAATGGATGAGTACTGTCAACACATGAACCTTTATTTTATATTATTCTTTATTTTCTAAATTGGAATGAGGCCCAATCAATCACCATATAATGTTAATTATATGGATTTTCATACATTACACACATGTAATAGCATTGAAAAATAATCAACCATCAACCAAAGTGCACTACACTGTATAAGCATCAAATATAAATATCTAACGCTTATAACAGCCTGTCAATCTATCGATCGACATATTTAATCAATCAGGATGAGTGGACTTCAAATTTCATCCCAACACCCGTGTGGGGTTTCAAACCATCAAACACAGATTTTATTTGTGCAGTTGGGCGATGTGTAAAATTTATCGACCCAATCAATATCAGTCAAATCAGTGTACATAAACAAACCGTCTGGTTTGTAAATGAATATTTTATTTTATTCACTTCACGTTAAAAATTATATTTTTAACGATAAAATATTTTATTTCAACACTTGAATTTCTATTCAGTTCATTCTTTAACTAAAATGATATTTTTATTTTTCTAACTTATTTTAGAAAATTTCGACGGCATAACGGCACGATACTAGAAACGGGACAAGGCCTAGCCTTATCCCCGGTCTAGTGAAGGCCCACGCCATTCACACATCAATCAAAATCACCAAACAACTCAATTCAAAACAAATAATCTAACCAACTACACAACCAAACAATTTAACAAACAAGCCATCCATGGTCTGTGGATGACGGGTGTCGGGTGCTACTAAGCACCGTCTGCATCCTAGTATATAAATATATCTAGAAAAGAAATTGAAAGGTGAGAAATTCTCACAGAAAGCTATCCAAGCTCCACGGCACTTCATATGCAGAAGTCTTCGTCGTTTCGCCTTTTTGTCACCTTCGTTGTCCGCTTTCACTACATATGTAAAAATCGAATTTTTACTTCGCTATTCAATATATAAAAATCGAATTTTTAGTTCGCTATTCAATATATAAAAATCGAATTTTTAGTTCGCTATTCAATATATAAAAATCGAATTTTTAGTTCGCTATTCAATATATAAAAATCGAATTTTTACTTTGCTATTCAATATATAAAAATCGAATTTTTAGTTTTTAAAGTTCAGATCCTTTCCCTTTTTAAAGTTTAAATCTTTTTCTTTTTAAATCTCAAAATAAAATCAGTTTTTCAAACCCTTTTAAAATTCAGTTTTAAACCTTTTTTTTTTTACAATTCAGTTTTAAACTTTTCAAAGATCAGTTTTTAAACTTTTCAAAAATCAGTTTTTAAACTTTTCAAAAATCAGTTTTTAAATTTTATTCAAATCAGTTTTTAAACTTTATTCAAATCAGTTTTTAAATTTTATTCAAATCAGTTTTAAAACTTTATTCAAATCAGTTTTTAAATTTTATTCAAATCAGTTTTTAAATTTTATTCAAATCAGTTTTTAAATTTTATTCAAATCAGTTTTTAAACTTTATTCAAATCAGTTTTTAAATTTTATTCAAATCAGTTTTTAAATTTTATTCAAATCAGTTTTTAAACTTTATTCAAATCAGTTTTTAAACTTTATTCAAATCAGTTTTTAAACTTTATTCAAATCAGTTTTTAAATTTTATTCAAATCAGTTTTTAAACTTTATTCAAATCAGTTTTTAAACTTTATTCAAATCAGTTTTTAAATATATTATAACTAAACTAAATAAACAAACAAACTTACATTGTTTTCAATTTCGCTGAGGAGGGGTTGCGCCGGACTTTGCAGGCCAAGGGGGAATTCACGCGGCTCGAGGTCGTCGAAGTGGGCTTCATCGCGGCGGTTAGGGTTTAGGTGAGAGGGGCGCGTCGCGAGAAGGAAAGGGGAAAGAGGAGCGGCGCGAGGAGGGGGGTTTGGACGGAGGGCGCTCGTCGGTGGAGGTCGGCGAGGCTGAGGATCGAGGGGGGGGAGCGATGGCCGGTGGTGGCCCAGGGAGGAGGCGGCGGGCGGGTCTCCATCTTCGTTCGTTCGGGTTTTTTTTTTTTCTATTTTGATCGAAATAATGATTTTGGTGGGTAGGGGCCAGAAGATAAGGAAAAAAAAGGGGGGTTTTTATTTTATTTAATTATTAATTAATTATTTTAATTCAACCTAAAGTTGACTTTTACATAGGACCTCTAAACGGGGCCCACCGCCTGTCGTCCATAGCGTATTACCCCCATTCCGAACACAATGGGATATATATCGTAGGCTGATTCGGCTGTTACAATCAGTTTCCGTTAAATTTACATTTAAATCACTATATTGAATTTTAAACGTACATTTCAAATTACCGGGGTCACATACTAACTAGAAAAATTCCCGAAAAATATTTTCTAGCTTCGTATTGACGATACGGTCCTAACAAAACTAGTTTCGTCGAATTCTGAGGCCGTTGGAAAAATGGCCATTTTCCAGTCGATTAAAATCAACTAAAACTGGTCAAACGCGTTTTCCTTTGCCACGCTCACATATTGATTCGAAAAATTATGAAATTTGAAACCTAGTAATAACTTTACATCCCGGACCCAACAAAACTAGTTTCATCGAAATCCGAGGTCGTTTGCAAAATGTCCATTTTTTTAAGGGCCTGAATTCCATAGCGACTATTCAGAATTTTCAACTGGACATATCTTTTGATTCCCGCTACGAACTTTTGATTTTTCGGATTCGTTGGAAAGATATTCACTATTAGATTCCATTATTTTTGGTTTCACTAAAATCCGGATTGTTTTGCACCCGGTACATTCAATTGAAGTTTGAAATCGAATTATCGAACTACCGCGCCATTTTCAATTCTATTTATAATTATATATAATTTTTATATTCTAACGACGACGCGTATAATATATACGTTCGAATTATATTCAAAATAAATTTCTCGTCGATATTATTTAAAATAATTCATTTTAAATAATCAAAATTCGCTAAAATGGCCAAAATAAAAATTTTAAACTGGCCCAGATTTTCCGGGTTATTACAATCTCCCCCACTTAAAACTTTTCGTCCCCGAAAAGGAACAAAGTCGAAAGTGGTTTGATTAATCAACTCTACGTTCGGTCTGGCTTTCATTCTCCAACTTTTCAGTTTCTGAGAATTTTCAAAATTTCAAAAATTTGGCTAACACCCTAAATTTTCGAAAAATTTCGCCATAACCTCCCTTGCAATGGGAGCATCGGGAAATTTCAAATAGCTTCCCCGGTCCTTCAGATCTCAAAAAGAAAAAGAAAAAGCCAAGCGGCTAGCCAATAGGCTCATAAAATCATCATCACCCAAACAAAACAGTAAATTATGTAGTAAACATGTACCTATTTGTCGGGCAAACAAATTTTATTCTCTGGCTCTAGCCTCCTTGCTATGACCTGTTCAAAAGATATACATGTATGCAAGCAAATGCGACCAATTTTCAATATAGTTCAATATTTGGTTCGATTAGGCATAATGGTTCAAAATTATCAAACAACTAAACAAACAACACAAACATCAATCAATTAGTGAATTAGAGTTTCAAATTCATAATTTTGATACATATACAAAAATCAGATTTTTGATGCCAAATCACAACAATAAGCCCTATCTAATTTTGGTTCTCACACCAATCAATAGGAAATATATAGAAAGTCCACTTTCGTCACTCGAACATAAATTCGGATGATGATCGATCAATCATCAGAATCACCCCCGGGCGACTAGAGTGTAATTCTATATCTATCCAGTATATTAAAACTTCAAATACACGTTTGCAAGGCGTATATGCAAAATCTTTATATACTGGACTGTCCAAATCAATATAAATAAATAATCAAATACGAATAGTTGATTTAGATTTTCAAAACAAAAATTGTTTTCATTTGAAAAATATACTCTTCACACTCGTTCTAGGATACTACTGATCCTATCTCTAACAAGTCATTTTAATTGGATATTACTAATCCGTTATCTGATGAATTCTTTCATATGTTTCTAATGTGTCTTGTTCTCTGAGCTTTGTAAACCAAAGCTCTGATACCAACTGTGACGGCAAGGAATTTCGCTCGGTCCGAACCAGTCGCTAAACCGACCCAGACCGTTCGAAATGCCCTATCGTTTGAGGACAGGACAAAACAGAACGCATACAGAAGAACATTTCATTGTATATTACAACAATGCATCAGATTACAAGAATATACAGAGTATAAATGAATATTACACAGAAATATCAGAGATTTAAATTACATTTAAATACATCGCAGCGGAAAATAATAAAATACACAACTAGAAGAGATATACGGATACAAAGCTTTCCGGATATCATTCCAGCTGTAAACCAGGATCCTGTGAATATAAATCTGCAAAACCAAAACTACTAGCTGCCCATGTCAAAATAGGGGCACCCAGAGTTTAGGTTAAAACAATAAACTCCAGGTCAGTCATGTGACTGGTGTGAGAACTAAAACAGTTATTAATCTTTATTTTAAATCATTAGGTAAATCAAGGGACCACGCCGTATAACACGGAACGGGTTTCCTCCCAAGAATACCAGTGCATAAAACAAACAGCGCAATGCTAAATAAAGAAAAATGAAGCTGTTATAAGACCCAAGTCCTATCACACAATGCAACGCAAGCCGGGGGATAGGGTTTTCCCTTATAACAGCCAAAGAATGCTTGATACGTTTTAAAACAAATCATTTGATACTATAATAAGTGCATAGTGTATAAAACAACTTCAAATCATAAGTATCAATCATAGGCGATATGAGCGTCCCATGCCACTATGTCGCCATATATAGGTTTACAAATAAAACCGCAAATGTCACGTATTTGGAAATTGGATTTCCGTCTATGAACCGAGGAAAAAGATAGTCCTCAACCAATTCGTGACTCTCTAGCCCGAGCCACAGGATCAGAACGCATCAACCCTTTAGATCGTCAGGGCCGGTCCACCGATGTGGATTATTATGCCTGAACACTACGTTTCCCCACCCTATGGGGTGTAAGTCTGGTCCGTCTGCCGACCAGAATGCATCGGCCGAAACCGATATAACCGAGGCGCCTCGCAACAGCAACAACCACATAAGTCAAACTCGTCAGGGCGTGTAAAACCACTGACGCCACTTCTAGCTAGAAAGAAACGCAAGTCCTCCCTGAGGTCCGTCTCCCGTTTTTGGTTCATACCGGGTGTGAAACTCGCGAAGTAAACGTTACACAAAGCTACGCCACAAAGGCCGTGCTTTGATCATCACCACAAGACTTTGCTTTTCAACAGAAGCCTCGATCAATTGCCACTTAGGCATGCCACACAGGCAATTCACTCCATGCGTTTGATATCCATCAATATATAACCCCTGAGCTCGTACGTCTCAGGGAAGGGCGTTAAGCAAGAGAATAAATTCTCCGCCGCCAAACAGATATATATTTAATAGAAATCAATCACACAGACTAAAATCCAATGTCAGACACACAGTCCATTTACAAGTTCGTTCTGGGTCTGAACGAAACCGGAGGCACCTAGTACCCCGCATATCCATCGATCTCCAAGCACGTCTGGACGATCACTAACTGTTTCCATCTTCTTGGGTGTACAGCCCAATCAAGATCATCAGTAATCACCCAAACGACGTGAAGACTTCCGGTCTTCGACCACCGTCTTCATCTTCGACACCACGTCGAATCAGTTATTCAGAATGGGATAAACTCGGTCTTTCTGAATAACTCGCGTATATATTATAAAAGTGTTACACAAACACAACATACGCCTTATTCCAATTCAGAATATTCTTTTATTCAAATATTCCTATACTTTGGGAAAAGTTCCCATTAATTTTATCCAAGATAAATTCTTTAAATTTATTCTTTAATCTCCTTTGAATATCAATTCAAACTAGTCGGGATTAGCGAACCACACCGAAGTAATCATTTATTTTATTTCCCAATCCCAACCTATTCATCCCATGAAGTAAAACTGGTAATACTTCATATCTAACACCACAGTGTTATCGGTAAATTCAATTACCATTTCACGTTCAAATCTAATTAAAGATTTAACCATCGCCTGGAGCAAAACTGGTGATACTCCATTTTCGATCATTTCAATCTAATTAAAGATTCATTAAAACTCCACTTAGTTTTAATCTTTAACTGGGTTAAAGAATCAGTGTCATTTAAAACACGGTTCACGATAAACCCAAAATCACATTCCATTAATTATCGGGTTAAAGAACAAGTGTTATTTAAAACACTGTTCACGATAAACCCAAAAATCAATACCAATTCAATTCCAATTAAATATCGTTTAATTGGTACACTTCATTAAATCTAAATAAAAAGATTTAATTTTTTTTCTCAACTGGGTTCAAGAACAGTGTTAGTGAAGACACCATTCACGACAAACCCAAATCACATTTGATATTCAATACAAGGCTCTGAATAGAAAATATATCGGCTTATATTCAATATCAAATTCTACGACTAACAAATGTCGTATTGGAAATAACGATATAAATATATATCTTTCAAATTTCCATAACAACATCTGTATAATCACGAATTCCAACATCGAAATATTCCGAAGACAATTTCGATTCAAATCCACTCCAATGCAATCATTGGAAATTTTGGTTATTTTCAAAACCCTTTTCAAATTCAATTTATTTATTTAAAAATAAATAGAATTATAATTCTAGTTCAAAACTAGTTCATTTCGATAAAAATCTATTTTTATCCTTTCAAATATAGAGTTTTTCATCCCAATCCTTTCTAAATCATTTCTTATGATTTTACACAAATTATTACTATTTTTAATAATTTTATCAAGGCCCGTATAGTCGATTTCCATCAATGGCCATCGAACTTCACTTACAGCGACCTTTTTCAAATTTGATTTGGACGTAACTCCAAATCCAACCGTTAGATTTCAAATTTCTAATATTCATTAGAAAGCTCTTATCGATACGAACCCAACGGTTCCGGTTTTAGGAGAATCCGACGGTCGGATCTCCCGAAATGTCCGTTTGAAATCAATGGTCGAAATTCGCGAACTGCCGCGGCGCGGCGCGTTCTATTCAGGCCATTATATTATATATATAATATATACTTCGTCGATTTCTATTTAAAACGAATTATATAAATAGTTTTAAAATTCGTTTCAAAATCTATTTCAACTTCCATTTCAATTCAAAGAAAAATTGAATTCTTCTTTATATATTCGTTTTAAAATTCATTTCTATTCAATTCAAATTTCAATTCAATTTGAATTCATTCCAATTCGCTTTTAATTCAATTTGAATTCGTTTTCAATTCATTTCATTTCGAAATCGTTTTCAATTCAATTCATTTCGAAATCGTTTTCAATTCAATTCATTTCGAAATTGTTTTCAATTCAATTCATTTCGAAATCGTTTTCAATTCAATTCATTTCGAAATCGTTTTCAATTCAATTCATTTCGAAATCGTTTTCAATTCAATTCATTTCGAAATCGTTTTCAATTCAATTCATTTCGAAATCGTTTTCAATTCAATTCATTTCGAAATCGTTTCAATTCAATTCATTTCGAAATCGTTTCAATTCAATTCATTTCGAAATCGTTTCAATTCAATTCATTTCGAAATCGTTTCAATTCAATTCATTTCGAAATCGTTTTCAATTCAATTCATTTCGAAATCGTTTTCAATTCAATTCATTTCGAAATCGTTTTCAATTCAATTCATTTCGAAATCGGTTTCAATTCAATTCATTTCGAAATCGTTTCAATTCAATTCATTTCGAAATCGTTTCAATTCAATTCATTTCGAAATCGTTTCAATTCAATTCATTTCGAAATCGTTTCAATTCAATTCATTTCGAAATCGTTTCAATTCAATTCATTTCGAAATCGTTTTCAATTCAATTCATTTCGAAATCGTTTTCAATTCAATTCATTTCGAAATCGTTTTCAATTCAATTCATTTCGAAATCGTTTTCAATTCAATTCATTTCGAAATCGTTTCAATTCAATTCATTTCGAAATCGTTTCAATTCAATTCATTTCGAAATGAATAAAATCGATATAAATATCGTTCACGTCAAAATGGCGTCAATCTAATCAACACGGCTTCATAAATTTCTATTTTCAAATATTCTATTTCAAATATTTCTTTTTCAAAATAGTTGTTATTATCAAAATATTTCGTTCAACACATGACCAATCTCAATGGATGAGTACTGTCAACACATGAACCTTTATTTTATATTATTCTTTATTTTCTAAATTGGAATGAGGCCCAATCAATCACCATATAATGTTAATTATATGGATTTTCATACATTACACACATGTAATAGCATTGAAAAATAATCAACCATCAACCAAAGTGCACTACACTGTATAAGCATCAAATATAAATATCTAACGCTTATAACAGCCTGTCAATCTATCGATCGACATATTTAATCAATCAGGATGAGTGGACTTCAAATTTCATCCCAACACCCGTGTGGGGTTTCAAACCATCAAACACAGATTTTATTTGTGCAGTTGGGCGATGTGTAAAATTTATCGACCCAATCAATATCAGTCAAATCAGTGTACATAAACAAACCGTCTGGTTTGTAAATGAATATTTTATTTTATTCACTTCACGTTAAAAATTATATTTTTAACGATAAAATATTTTATTTCAACACTTGAATTTCTATTCAGTTCATTCTTTAACTAAAATGATATTTTTATTTTTCTAACTTATTTTAGAAAATTTCGGCGGCATAACGGCACGATACTAGAAACGGGACAAGGCCTAGCCTTATCCCCGGTCTAGTGAAGGCCCACGCCATTCACACATCAATCAAAATCACCAAACAACTCAATTCAAAACAAATAATCTAACCAACTACACAACCAAACAATTTAACAAACAAGCCATCCATGGTCTGTGGATGACGGGTGTCGGGTGCTACTAAGCACCGTCTGCATCCTAGTATATAAATATATCTAGAAAAGAAATTGAAAGGTGAGAAATTCTCACAGAAAGCTATCCAAGCTCCACGGCACTTCATTTGCAGAAGTCTTCGTCGTTACGCCTTTTTGTCACCTTCGTTGTCCGCTTTCACTACATATGTAAAAATCGAATTTTTACTTCGCTATTCAATATATAAAAATCGAATTTTTAGTTCGCTATTCAATATATAAAAATCGAATTTTTAGTTCGCTATTCAATATATAAAAATCGAATTTTTAGTTCGCTATTCAATATATAAAAATCGAATTTTTACTTTGCTATTCAATATATAAAAATCGAATTTTTAGTTTTTAAAGTTCAGATCCTTTCCCTTTTTAAAGTTTAAATCTTTTTCTTTTTAAATCTCAAAATAAAATCAGTTTTTCAAACCCTTTTAAAATTCAGTTTTAAACCTTTTTTTTTTTACAATTCAGTTTTAAACTTTTCAAAGATCAGTTTTTAAACTTTTCAAAAATCAGTTTTTAAACTTTTCAAAAATCAGTTTTTAAATTTTATTCAAATCAGTTTTTAAACTTTATTCAAATCAGTTTTTAAATTTTATTCAAATCAGTTTTTAAACTTTATTCAAATCAGTTTTTAAATTTTATTCAAATCAGTTTTTAAATTTTATTCAAATCAGTTTTTAAATTTTATTCAAATCAGTTTTTAAACTTTATTCAAATCAGTTTTTAAATTTTATTCAAATCAGTTTTTAAATTTTATTCAAATCAGTTTTTAAACTTTATTCAAATCAGTTTTTAAACTTTATTCAAATCAGTTTTTAAACTTTATTCAAATCAGTTTTTAAATTTTATTCAAATCAGTTTTTAAACTTTATTCAAATCAGTTTTTAAACTTTATTCAAATTAGTTTTTAAATATATTATAACTAAACTAAATAAACAAACAAACTTACATTGTTTTCAATTTCGCTGAGGAGGGGTTGCGCCGGACTTTGCAGGCCAAGGGGGAATTCACGCGGCTCGAGGTCGTCGAAGTGGGCTTCATCGCGGCGGTTAGGGTTTAGGTGAGAGGGGCGCGTCGCGAGAAGGAAAGGGGAAAGAGGAGCGGCGCGAGGAGGGGGGTTTGGACGGAGGGCGCTCGTCGGTGGAGGTCGGCGAGGCTGAGGATCGAGGGGGGGGAGCGATGGCCGGTGGTGGCCCAGGGAGGAGGCGGCGGGCGGGTCTCCTTCTTCGTTCGTTCGGGTTTTTTTTTTCTATTTTGATCGAAATAATGATTTTGGTGGGGAGGGGCCAGAAGATAAGGAAAAAAAAGGGGGGTTTTTATTTTATTTAATTATTAATTAATTATTTTAATTCAACCTAAAGTTGACTTTTACATAGGACCTCTAAACGGGGCCCACCGCCTGTCGTCCATAGCGTATTACCCCCATTCCGAACACAATGGGATATATATCGTAGGCTGATTCGGCTGTTACAATCAGTTTCCGTTAAATTTACATTTAAATCACTATATTGAATTTTAAACGTACATTTCAAATTACCGGGGTCACATACTAACTAGAAAAATTCCCGAAAAATATTTTCTAGCTTCGTATTGACGATACGGTCCTAACAAAACTAGTTTCGTCGAATTCTGAGGCCGTTGGAAAAATGGCCATTTTCCAGTCGATTAAAATCAACTAAAACTGGTCAAACGCGTTTTCCTTTGCCACGCTCACATATTGATTCGAAAAATTATGAAATTTGAAACCTAGTAATAACTTTACATCCCGGACCCAACAAAACTGGTTTCATCGAAATCCGAGGTCGTTTGCAAAATGTCCATTTTTTTAAGGGCCTGAATTCCATAGCGACTATTCAGAATTTTCAACTGGACATATCTTTTGATTCCCGCTACGAACTTTTGATTTTTCGGATTCGTTGGAAAGATATTCACTATTAGATTCCATTATTTTTGGTTTCACTAAAATCCGGATTGTTTTGCACCCGGTACATTCAATTGAAGTTTGAAATCGAACTATCGAACTACCGCGCCATTTTCACTTCTATTTATAATTATATATAATTATTTATATTCTAACGACGACGCGTATAATATATACGTTCGAATTATATTCAAAATAAATTTCTCGTCGATATTATTTAAAATAATTCATTTTAAATAATCAAAATTCGCTAAAATGACCAAAATAAAAATTTTAAACTGGCCCAGATTTTCCGGGTTATTACAGTAAGCCAGGATCCTGTAAAAATCTGCAAAAAGCTACTCGACTGCCCGTGTGGAAAATATGGGCACCCGAGTTTGCCAGTGAAACAAACTATAGGTCAGTCATGGGACTGGTATGAGAAATCTTAACTTAACTATCTAATAATAAGGCTAATCACAGGACCACGCCGCTAACGCGGAACGGGTTTACTCCATTGGATTGCCAGTGCATAAAATAACGTAATTCGTTAAACAACGCAATGCTTTTTAGAAAAATGAAACCATTATAAGACCCAAGTCCCATCACACAATGCAACGCAAACCGGAGGATAGGGTTTTACCTTATAATGGTCAAAAGATGTTTGATACGATAAAACGGATTTAATATTAGTGTGTATATATATGGGTAAATATATATTTCAAAAACAATTTCAATCATAATGTATTAATCATAGACGGCATAGTACCCCATCCTACTATGTCGCCATACTAGTTCTACAATCAAAAACCGCGAGGTCGTATTGGAAATTGGATTTCCATCATGAGTCGAGGCTAGGGGCAAGCTCCTCTCCGATTCGAGACACTCTAGCAAATGCCTCAGGATCCCCCGCAGTGAACCCTTGGATCTTCAGGGTCGGTCCCTACCTAAGGGTAGTGGATTAATTATGCCTGAACACACGATTCCCGGTCCCTTTGGACCTATAGTATGACCACTAACGGCCTATAAAAATCCAAGGCGCCTCAAAATACATCATCCACATAAGTAAAATGCCAGCCAGTTTAAGACCACTAGCTAGAAAGAAACGTGTGCACTCCCTGCAGTCCTACTCCCGTTTTTGACTCATACCGGGGGTGTAAGGCTCGCGAAGTCACGATATACACAAAGCTAAGCCGTAATAGGCTATACTTGGATCATCCCACAAGGCCCTGCTTTTCAACAAAAGCCTTGATCAATTGCATCTTGGCGTGCCACACTGACAATCCACGCCATGCGATCAATCACTAGTAACATATACCAGGGTGTTAAGTAGAGAAAAAATCCTTCACCACCAAACAGACATACATTAACAAAAATCGATTTAATTCACATGGAACAAAATCCAATGTCAGACACGCATCCATTTACTGGCTTATGCCCTGGGTCTGAGCGAAAACCAAATCCGAACAATCAACAATAGTCCGTACGGTCACCACTGAGGCCCCTTCAAGGTAGCTACTCCCATCAAGGGTCTCTGTAGCAACACATCCATTCGATGTGAAGATCGTCGGTCTTCAACCACCATCTTCATCTCCGATTCTTCATCGTCGTAGTAATTATTCGAAATGGGTTAAACCCGGTATTCCCGAATAACTCACGTATTTTATAATTAAAAATCAAGTACTATAAAAACACATCCAACGCCTCATTCCAATTCAGAATATTCTTCTAATAAAATATTCGCATTATTTTATCGAAGATAAACTCTTTAAATTATTCTTAAATCTTACTTTTAAAGATTTATTAAGAACCCAATTTGGTTTTAAATATCACAAATCATTATTCAATGATTAGTTAAATTTAAGAAATTAATCTTATCTTTAACTGGGTTAAAGAACTAATGTCATTTTAAAACACCGTTCACGATAAACCCAAAATCGACTTCCATTAAATAGGGAATCTTCACAGAAATCAAATCAATATATAATCGTTATAAATTTCTGTATCCGATCAATAATATAAATGGAATAACGGCAAAGCCTCTTAAACTCCATATGTAGTATCGATCTTCTTTTACAGAAGCTTATCTCGGTTATTATTAATTCGAATTCCATTCAATTCCAGTTTAATGTATTAAATTGGAAAACTTTACTTTTGGAAATTTCCCATTTAAATCTTGATACAAGATTTATAAATTCCAAATCATATTCTTACTATTAGTTGAGTTAAAGAACAGATGTCATTTAAAAACATTGTTCACGATAAACTCAATTCACAAATCATTTTTATTCCAATTACAAAATATAGTTTGAAACTCTAGTAATCTTAATTTAAAGATTTGTTCTTTTCAACTGGGTTTAAAAAAGGTGTTATTGAAGACACCATTCACGACAACCCAAAATCCAATTTATTTAATTTAATTTCAATTTAATATTCTCTAATTGGAAAACTTCATTAAATCTTAATTTAATGATCTATTCTAGTTAATAACTAGTTCATTTAAATAAAAATGTATTTTTCCAAAATATATTTTTTCTAAAATATTTTTATCTTTTTGTCCATTCAAGAACGGACATAGAAATCATCGTTTCATTATTGGTTAAATATTATATAATAACATTCTATATATAAAAAGATTCTTTATATAAATTATCCTTTATAGTACGGTATTCTTTATTTTAAAAGATATTTATATTACAATGTTCTTTTTCTAATTATTCCTTATTTTAAAAGATATTATTTATTTAAAAGAAATCTTGCATTGGAATGTGACTCAATCATTTATCATATAACTTTGTTATATGGATTTCATACATTGAATGTGTATAACCGTAATGATAAATATCATCAAACCATCCATTCACATCCCGATTGCAATCTATAACTGTGTGAGCATTAAAACGAAATAATAACACTCATCGCAGCCTGTCGATCGTTCGATCGACATACAAATAAATATTTGGATTAGTGTAAGTCGATTTTCATCCCAATACCCGTGTGGGGTTTTCAGCCAACAAACAGTTCATAAAATAAATGATTGGTTAAAGGATTTAACCAATCCAATTCTGCTAGCAAGTTGATGATAATGAACCATCATGTAATTTATTTCTAATGTCGAATAAAAATGTATTTTTATTCGTAAAATTTTCCTATACAATTCTAATGTCACATAAACTGTGATTTATTTATATGGCATTATTGGGGATGACAACTACAAGATACGTTTATTTGGTTTATATTTCCAATATATAATCTAACACATAAAAATGTGAATTTTAAGTCGCCCACAGATTCTAATGTATGCATTAATATATAAAAATTGTCACTTTAGTTCACCTACACATTCTAATGTATGTTTTGACCAAAAATATGATTCCTATATTTGAATATAATTTCTAATGTAGATTCGCAAATAAAAATGATCTTTATATTTACTTATAAAACCAATTTCATGTTATGCAAATAAAAATAATTATTATATTTACATATACATTTTATTCCAACAAAATGTACAAGAAATGTTACTTCTACTTTGAGGTAACACAAACCCATTTTACAAAATGCTATTTATGTTTAATTCTTTATTTAATCAAAAATGTGATTTTTGTTTTATTCTAAATTTAATTAACAAAATGTAATTTTGCTTCAACTATTATATCTTGACAAAATAAATATATTAGTTCAATTAATCTATTTGGTCAAATAATAAAAATATTGACTTTGTTTTGTCAACAAATCTATTCCGACAAAACAAATAAAAGTGATGTGTTTGTTTAATCAAAAATTTTAAATTTATCAAACAGATAAAAGTGATATATTTGTTTTGTCAAAACTTATGCACCAAAATAATGATCATGTTTGTTTTTAACTTTTGCAAATTGGCAAAGAGACCAATTTGTTTTAACAAGTATAAATTGACAAAGGAGAATAATTATATTTAACTATTATAAATTGATAAAGGTGAACAATTTGTATTTTAATTCTAATTTAACATACAAGTGCTATATTTTGTTACCTTCTTTTGATTTAGACAAAAATGAGTATTTTTGTCTACTTCTACTTTAATGATAAAAATATGAATGTTTAATTATTCATTCTTTTACCATAGCTAAAATAAACAATTTCAATTCATTCTTTTAAAGTGATCAAAATTACTCTTTTTATTTCCTATAACATATTTGACAAAATGACTCTTTTCATTTCACATAAAATTTCAATAAGAAATAAAATTCTAAAATCTATGCTTCCTATTGTCTTTTAAATGAAAATAAATGAAACATTAATTCTTACCATTTTTTACTACAACTAGAATGTAACTAAAATATAACTTTTAAATCCTATCTTTTATTTACATCTGAAAATGTGAATAAAAAGGTAATTCTTAATTTGAAAGTAAAATGAGAGATTTAATTCATGTTTTATTTGCATTAAAGGATGCAAAAAAAATGCAACTCTCAAAATGACATTTTATTTACATCAAAAATGTAATCAAAATGTAACTTACATTCTGATGTTTTGTTTGCATTTAGAATTGCAAACAAAAGTAAAAACTTAATTTTTAATGTTTTATTTGCAATAAGGAATGCAAATAAAAGAACAAATTTTATTTTTAATGAATATTTGCATTAATGGATGCAAATAAAAATGCAACTAATTTTATTTTCAATGAATATTTACATTTGTGAATGCAAATAAAAGGACAAAATTTAATTTCCAATGTATATTTGCATTTGTGGATGCAAATAAAAGAAATATTTTCATTTCAAGGTATATTTGCATTAGTGAATGCAGATAAAAGAACAAGTCCTAATTTCAATGTATATTTGCATTAGTAAATGCAGATAAAGGAATAAATTTTTGTTTTTAATAAATCAAGTTCTAACAAAAGTGTTAATTTTTTTTTCGTTCCACTACTTATGTTTTAACAAAAATGTTACCTTTAATTCACTAATCATAATTGACAAAAATGTTATTATTTTATTCAATGTATAAAAATGTATATTTTTGACAAATTCTATTCAAGGTATAAGAATGTGATATATTTGCGTTGGTGCATATAGATAAAAGAATAAACTTTAGTTTCATTTTATATTTGCATTTGTAAATGCAAATAAAAGAATAAACTTTAATTTCAATGCATATTTGCATTGATAAATGCAAATAAAGGAATAAACTTTATTTTCAAATATATGTACTTGCATTGGTGAGTGCAAATGAAAGAATAATTTGTTTCAATATATATTTGCATTGGTAAATGCAAATAAAGAACAATTTCTATTTTTCGATATATATTTGCATTGGTGAATGCAAATAAAAGGATAGATTTTGTTTTTAAAGTTTATTTGCATTAGTGAATGCAAATAAAAGAATAAATTATATTTAAAATATATTTGCATTAGTAGGTGCAAAATAAAAGTATAATTTTCATTTCAGTATATATTTGCATCTGTGGATGCAAAAAAAAAAAAGGATCGAACTTTAATTTCAAACTATCATTGCATTTGTAAACGCAAATAAAAGGATAAACTTCGAGTTCAATGAATATCTGCATTTGTAAATGCAAATAAAAGAGTAACTTTTTAATTCCAATGCAAATAAAATGTAAATTTGGTCTTCATCCTTTTAAAGTAAACCAAAAAGGAATATTTCTAATTCTATATTTTAATCGATGTAAATCTAAATCTTACCAAACAACAATCATCATCATCAAACAACTAATACAACTCAGCAATCGTCATCACAGAACAAATCAACATTGCAATAATTATATATACAATCATGAATATGAAATAAATATAAATTTCAAATTTAATTAAATAATTAATTTTAAATTTAAATAGATATCTCACCTAGAAATTGTTCGTGCTCAAATTTTGCTGAAATTTCAAAGTGATTGTTTTCAGATCCGGTCAGCTCCATGTTGTAGCTTTCGACAATACGAATCCAACGCAATTCGTTTTACTGAATTCTGACGACGTACGAAGAAGTTATGATATTAAATATATTCGATTATATAATTAAATTAAATAAATAAAAATTCTTTACATTGACTACATCAGCAAAGAAAGGGTCGATCCTTTCTTCTTCTTCATCGTGAATTGCTGTTCAGTAAAACCCATACTCGCCGTCCTCTCTCCTCCTACGCGCGCCACCACACTCCACCAGGACTCAATCCAATACCACCACTCTGAAGCTCGTACTACCACCTCCTAGAGCCACCAATACCATGAAGCTCGCCCCCCCCCCCCCCCCGTAGCCTCAAAAACCGCCCCAAAGGCGTTGCATTTGCAGCTCCAAATCGGCCTCTTCGCTCACCTAAAACCGATCATGTCCGTATATAAATGAAGAGGAAGAGATTCTCTTCAATCTTGGATTTGAATTCATGGTTTAATTCAGTATAATTAGTGAGAAATTGATGGATCAAATTGGGGTATTTTCAGCCATGAATGAAGAACGGCGGCTGCACAATTGAGTTAGGGTTTGGCGTATTGGGAACCATATTTATAGAGTATACCTAGCGTATTTTATATAATTTAATTCAAAAATTCCTATTTATCAATACGAACACCAAATTCAACCCAACGAGTGTCGCCCCTAGCTAAGAACCCCCATCCCGGACACAATGGAACATGTTTCGTAACCCAATTCGGCTGTTACAATATGTTTTTCTTTAAATTTAATTATAAATCATTTAATTATTAAATTTCAACATACATTTTAAATTACCGGGGCCACATACTAACTCAGAAAATTACAGAAAAAATATTTCTAGCTATGTTTTGATGATACGGTTCTAACGAGACTAATTTCGTCGAATTCTGAGACTGTTTGAAAATGGCCATTTTCAAGTCGATTAAATTTGACTTTAATTGACAAAACACGTTTTCCTTTGCCACGCTCACATATTAATTCGAAAAATTATGAAAATTGAAACCTAGAAATAGTTTGACATTCCGGTTCCAACAAAAGTGGTTTCGCCGAAAACCGAGATCGTTTGAAAAATGACTATTTTTAAGGCCAATATATTATATTAAAATATAAATATAAATTCTACAGCGATTTTCTAAATTTTAAACTGGACATAAATTTTGATTTATAAAGTGAAATTTCATTTTTCAGATTCGTTAGAAAGATATGATTAAACAGATTAAAATATTTCTGGTTTCGCTCAATTCTGAATTAAAATGAATCCTGTACATTCAGTCAAAGTTCAAATTCAAATTTTCAAACTGCAGCGCTGTTTTAAACTCCTTTTATAATTAAATTGAATTTATTCGTTTTAAAATAAATTTTTCATCGTTATTATTTAAAATAAGTTGTTTTAAACATCCTAAATTCATTAAAATTTCTAAAATAAAAATTTTAAATTGGCCCCAAAATTCTAGGTTGTTACAATCGCCCCCACTTAAAATCTTTTCGTCCTTGAAAAGGAACGAAGCTAAAAAATTGTTTAATTAACTAACTCAACTTTAATTTTATTTGTTTAATTAATTATCACTCTAATATTCTAATTAGTGAAACTAATTATCAGACATCACAACCAACAATCAATTAGGTGATTAACTTTTCAAATATATTTCTTTTATATATAGTCAAAAATCATATTTCTAGTGCAAATCACAGCAATGTGTCCTAACTAAGTTTTGCTTCTCATACCAGTTAACGGAAATATATAGAAATCCCACTTTCGATACTCGAACATAAATACTGATGATGGTGCACCGATCACCAGAATTATCTCCGGGCAACTGGAGTGTGATTCTATATCTATCCAGTATATTAAAACTTCGAATATCCGTTAATTACTCGCATATTTGAAATCGTTATATACTCGATTGTCCACATTAAAATAATAATATACTTAAATACGTATTTTTAGATAAAATTTTCAAAACCAAATTTGTTTTTATTTTTATTTTTAAAGAAAATAATACTCTTCACACTCGTTCTAGGACACTACTGATCCCAACTCTAACGAGTTATTCTTATTGGATATTACTAATCCAATCTCTGATGAATTCTTTCATTCGGTTCTAATGTGTCTTGTTCTCGAGCTCTGTAAACCAAAGCTTTGATACCAAATGAAACGACCCAAACTTCCCAGTAAAGGAAAGCCTAGATTGCTTTGAGAACAACACACATCAGAGCACAAACTGAAGAACATTTTATTGCTGATTACAACAATTACATTAGAGTACAAGAATGTAACAGAGTATGAATACTTATTCCATAATAGAAATACAATAATATCAGAGTTTTAAATTACATTTAAATAACAGCGGGAAAAATAATACAAATATACAACTGGAAGGAATACACGGATACAGAGCTTTCCGAATACCACTTCAGCTGTAAGCCAGGATCCTGTAAAAATCTGCAAAAAGCTACTCGACTGCCTGTGTGGAAAATATGGGCACCCGAGTTTGCCAGTGAAACAAACTACAGGTCAGTCATGGGACTGGTATGAGAAATCTTAACTAAACTATCTAATAATAAGCCTAATCATAGGACCACGCCGCTAACGCGGAACGGGTTTACTCCATTGGATTGTCAGTGCATAAAATAACGTAATTCGTTAAACAACGCAATGCTTTTTAGAAAAATGAAACCATTATAAGACCCAAGTCCCATCACACAATGCAACGCAAACCGGAGGATAGGGTTTTACCTTATAATGGTCAAAAGATGTTTGATACGATAAAACAGATTTAATATTAGTGTGTATATATATGGGTAAATATATATTTCAAAAACAATTTCAATCATAATGTATTAATCATAGACGGCATAGTACCCCATCCTACTATGTCGCCATACTAGTTCTACAATCAAAAACCGCGAGGTCGTATTGGAAATTGGATTTCCATCATGAGTCGAGGCTAGGGGCAAGCTCCTCTCCGATTCGAGACAATCTAGCAAATGCCTCAGGATCCCCCGCAGTGAACCCTTGGATCTTCAGGGTCGGTCCCTACCTAAGGGTAGTGGATTAATTATGCCTGAACACACGCTTCCCGGTCCTTTTGGACCTATAGTATGACCACTAACGGCCTATAAAAATCCAAGGCGCCTCAAAATACATCATCCACATAAGTAAAATGCCAGCCAGTTTAAGCACTGACACTACCACTAGCTAGAAAGAAACGTGTGCACTTCGTGCAGTCCTACTCCCGTTTTTGACTCGTACCGGGGGTGTGAGGCTCGCGAAGTCACGATATACACAAAGCTAAGCCGTAATAGGCTATACTTTGATCATCCCACAAGGCCCTGCTTTTCAACAAAAGCCTTGATCAATTGCATCTTGGCGTGCCACATTGACAATCCACGTCATGCGATCAATCACTATTGACATATACCAGGGTGTTAAGTAGAGAATAAATCCTTCACCACCAAACAGACATACATTAACAAAAATCGATTTAATTCACATGGAACAAAATCCAATGTTAGACACGCATCCATTTACTAGCTTATGCCCTGGGTCTGAGCGAAAACCAAATCCGAACAATCAACAATAGTCCGGACGGTCACCACTGAGGCCCCTTCAAGGTAGCTACTCCTATCAAGGGTCTCTGTAGCAACACATCCATTCGATGTGAAGATCGTCAGTCTTCAACCACCATCTTCATCTTCGACTCTTCATCGTCGTAGTAATTATTCGGAATGGATTAAACCCGGCCTTCCCGAATAACTCACGTATTTTATAATTAAAAATCAAGTACTATAAAAACACATCCAACGCCTCATTCCAATTCAGAATATTCTTCTAATAAAATATTCGCATAATTTTTTCGAAGATAATTATTCTTAAATCTTACTTTTAAAGATTTATTAAGAACCCAATTTGGTTTTAAATATCGTAAATCATTATTCAATGATTAATTAAATTTAAGAAATTAATCTTATCTTTAACTGGGTTAAAGAACTAATGTCATTTTAAAACACCGTTCACGATAAACCCAAAATTGACTTCCATTAAATATGGAATCTTCACAGAAATCAAATCAATATATAATCGTTATAAATTTCTGTATCCGATCAATAATATAAATGGAATAACGGCAAAGCCTCTTAAACTCCATATGTAGTATCGATCTTCTTTTACAGAAGCTTATCTCGATTATTATTGATTCGAATTCCATTCAATTCCAGTTTAATGTATTAAATTGGAAAACTTAACTTTTGGAAAATTCCCATTTAAATCTTGATACAAGATTTATAAATTCCAAATCATATTCTTACTGTTAATTGAGTTAAAGAACAAACGTCGTTTAAAAACATTGTTCACGATAAACTCAATTCACAAATCATTTTTATTCCAATTACAAAATATAGTTTGAAACTCTAGTAATCTTAATTTAAAGATTTGTTCTTTTCAACTGGGTTTAAAAAAGGTGTTATTGAAGACACCATTCACGACAACCCAAAATCCAATTTATTTAATTTAATTTCAATTTAATATTCTCTAATTGGAAAACTTCATTAAATCTTAATTTAATGATCTATTCTAGTTAATAACTAGTTCATTTAAATAAAAATATATTTTTCCAAAATATATTTTTTCTAAAATATTTTTATCTTTTTGTCCATTCAAGAACGGACATAGAAATCATCGTTTCATTATTGGTTAAATATTATATAATAATATTCTTTATATAAAAAGATTCTTTATATAAATTATCCTTTATAGTACGGTATTCTTTATTTTAAAAGATATTTATATTACAATGTTCTTTTTCTAATTATTCCTTATTTTAAAAGATATTCTTTATTTAAAAGAAATCCTGCATTGGAATGCGACTCAATCATTTACCATATAACTTTGTTATATGGATTTCATACATTGAATGTGTATAACCGTAATGATAAATATCATCAAACCATCCATTCACATCCCGAGTGCAATCTATAACTGTGTGAGCATTAAAACGAAATAATAATGCTCATCGCAGCCTGTCGATCGTTCGATCGACATACAAATAAATATTGGGATTAGTGTAAGTCGATTTTCATCCCAACACCCGTGTGGGGTTTTCAGCCAACAAACAGTTCATAAAATAAATGATTGGTTAAAGGATTTAACCAATCCAATTCTGCTAGCAAGTTGATGATAATGAACCATCATGTAATTTATTTCTAATGTCGAATAAAAATGTATTTTTATTCGTAAAATTTTCCTATACAATTCTAATGTCACATAAACTGTGATTTATTTATACGGCATTATTGGGGATGACAACTACAAGATACGTTTATTTGGTTTATATTTCCAATATATAATCTAACACATAAAAATGTGAATTTTAAGTCGCCCACAAATTCTAATGTATGAATTAATATATAAAAATTGTCACTTTAGTTCACCTACACATTCTAATGTATGTTTTGACCAAAAATATGATTCCTATATTTGAATATAATTTCTAATGTAGATTCGCAAATAAAAATGATCTTTATATTTACTTATAAAACCAATTTCATGTTATGCAAATAAAAATAATTATTATATTTACATATACGTTTTATTCCAACAAAATGTACAAGAAATGTTACTTCTACTTTGAGGTAACACAAACCCATTTTACAAAATGCTATTTGTGTTTAACTCTTTATTTAATCAAAAACGTGATTTTTGTTTTATTCTAAATTTAATTAACAAAATGTAATTTTACTTCAACTATTATATCTTGACAAAATAAATATATTGGTTCAATTAATCTGTTTGGTCAAACAATAAAAATAATGACTTTGTTTTGTCGACAAATCTATTCCGACAAAACAAATAAAAGTGATGTGTTTGTTTAATCGAAAATTTTAAATTTATCAAACAGATAAAAGTGATATATTTGTTTTGTCAAAACTTATACACCAAAATAATGATCATGTTTGTTTTTAACTATTGCAATTTGGCAAAGAGACCAATTTTTTTAACAAGTATAAATTGACAAAGGAGAATAATTATATTTAACTATTATAAATTGATAAAGGTGAACAATTTGTATTTTAATTATAATTTAACATACAAGTGCTATATTTTGTTACCTTCTTTTGATTTAGACAAAAATGAGTATTTTTGTCTACTTCTACTTTAATGATAAAAATATGAATGTTTAATTATTCATTCTTTTACCATAGCTAAAATAAAAAATTTCAATTCATTCTTTTAAAGTGATCAAAAGGACTCTTTTTATTTCCTATAACATATTTGACAAAATGACTCTTTTCATTTCACATAAAATTTCAATAAGAAATGAAATGCTAAAATCTATGCTTCCTATTGTCTTTTAAATGAAAATAAATGAAACATTAATTCTTACCATTTTTTTACTACAACTAGAATGTAACTAAAATGTTACTTTTAAATCCTATCTTTTATTTACATCTGAAAATGTGAATAAAAAGGTAATTCTTAATTTGAAAGTAAAATGAGAGATTTAATTCAATTTTTATTTGCATTAAAGGATGCAAAAAAAAAAAAAAAAAAAAAAAGCAACTCTCAAAATGACATTTTATTTACATCAAAAATGTAATCAAAATGTAACTTACATTTTGATGTTTTGTTTGCATTTAGAATTGCAAACAAAAGTAAAACCTTAATTTTTAATGTTTTATTTGCAATAAGGAATGCAAATAAAAGAACAAATCCTATTTTTAATGAATATTTGCATTATTGGTTGCAAATAAAAATGCAACTAATTTTATTTTCAATGAATATTTACATTTGTGAATGCAAATAAAAGGACAAATTTTAATTTCCAATGTATATTTGCATTTGTGGATGCAAATAAAAGAAATATTTTCATTTCATAGTATATTTGCATTAGTGAATGCTGATAAAAGAATAAGTCCTAATTTCAATGTATATTTGCACTAGTAAATGCAGATAAAGGAATATATTTTTGTTTTCAATAAATCAAGTTCTAACAAAAGTGTTATTTTTTTTCGTTCCACTTCTTATGTTTTAACAAAAAATGTTACCTTTAATTCACTAATCATAATTTGACAAAAATGTTATTATTTTATTCAATGTATAAAAATGTATATTTTTGACAAATTCTATTCAAGGTATAAGAATGTGATATATTTGCATTGGTGCATATAGATAAAAGAATAAACTTTAGTTTCATTTTATATTTGCATATGTAAATGCAAATAAAAGAATAAACTTTAATTTCAATGCATATTTGCATTGATAAATGCAAATAAAGGATAAACTTTATTTTCAAATATATGTACTTGCATTGGTGAGTGCAAATGAAAGAATAATTTGTTTCAATATATATTTGCATTGGTAAATGCAAATAAAGAACAATTTCTATTTTTCAATATATATTTGCATTGGTGAATGCAAATAAAAGGATAGATTTTGTTTTTAAAGTTTATTTGCATTAGTGAATGCAAATAAAAGAATAAATTATATTTAAAATATATTTGCATTAGTAGGTGCAAAATAAAAGTATAATTTTCATTTCAGTATATATTTGCATCTGTGGATGCAAAAAAAAAAAAAAAAAGGATCGAACTTTAATTTCAAACTATAATTGCATTTGTAAATGCAAATAAAAGGATAAACTTCGACTTCAATGAATATCTGCATTTGTAAATGCAAATAAAAGAGTAACTTTAATTCCAATGCAAATAAAATGTAAATTTGGTCTTCATCCTTTTAAAGTAAACCAAAAAGGAATATTTCTAATTCTATATTTTAATCGATGTAAATATAAATCTAACCAAACAACAATCATCATCATCAAACAACTAATACAACTCAGCAATCGTCATCACATAACAAATCAACATTGCAATAATTATATATACAATCATGAATATGAAATAAATATAAATTTCAAATTTAATTAAATAATTAATTTTAAATTTAAATAGATATCTCACCTAGAAATTTTTAGTGCTCAAATTTTGCTGAAATTTCAAAGTGATTATTTTCAGATCCGGTCAGCTCCATGTTGTAGCTTTCGACAATACGAATCCAACGCAATTCGTTTTACTAAATTCTAACGACGTACGAAGAAGTTATGATATTAAATATATTCGATTATATAATTAAATTAAATAAATAAAAATTCTTTACATTGACTACATCAGCAAAGAAAGGGCCGATCCTTTCTTCTTCTTCATCGTGAATTGTTGTTCAGTAAAACCCATACTCGCTGTCCTCTCTCCTCCTACGCGCGCCACCACACTCCACCAGGAGTCAATCCAATACCACCACTCTGAAGCTTGTACTACCACCTCCTAGAGCCGCCAATACCATGAAGCTCGGCCCCCCTGTAGCCTCGAAAACCGCCCCAAAGACGCTGCGTTTGCAGCTCCAAATCGGCCTCTTCGCTCACCTAAAACCGATCATGTCCGTATAGAAGTGAAGAGGAAGAGATTCCCTTCAATCTTGGATTTGAATTCATGGTTTAATTCAGTATAATTAGTGAGAAATTGATGGATCAAATTGGGGTATTTTCAGCCATGAATGAAGAACGGCGGCTGCACAATTGGGTTAGGGTTTGGCGTATTGGGAACCGTATTTATAGAGTATACCTAGCGTATTTTATATAATTTAATTCAAAAATTCCTATTTATCAATACGAACACCAAATTCAACCCAACGAGTGTCGCCCCTAGCTAATAAACCCCATCCCGGACACAATGGAACATGTTTCGTAACCCAATTCGGCTATTACAATATGTTTTTCTTTAAATTTAATTATAAATCATTCAATTATTAAATTTCAACGTACATTTTAAATTACCGGGGCCACATACTAACTCAGAAAATTACAGAAAAATTATTTCTAGCTATGTTTTGACGATACGGTTCTAAAGTGACTAATTTCGTCGAATTCTGAGACTGTTTGAAAAATGGCCATTTTCAAGTCGATTAAATTTGACTGCAATTGACAAAACACGTTTTCTTTTGCCACGCTCACATATTAATTCGAAAAATTATGAAAATTGAAACCTAACAACAGTTTGACATTCCAGTTCCAACAAAAGTGGATTCATCGAAAACCGAGGTCGTTTGAAAAATGACTATTTTTAAGGCCAATATATTATATTAAAATATGTATAAAAATTCTACAGCGACTTTTTTAAATTTTAAACTGGACATAACTTTTGATTTATAAAGTGAAATTTCAGTTTTTCAGATTCGTTAGAAAGATATGATTAAACAGATTAAAATATTTCTGGTTTTGCTCAATTCTGATTTAAAATGAATCCTGTACATTCAGTCAAAGTTCAAATTCAAATTTTCAAACTGCAGCGCTGTTTTAAACTCCTTTTATAATTAAATTGAATTTATTCGTTTTAAAATAAATTTTTCATTGTTATTATTTAAAATAAGCTATTTTAAACATCCTAAATTCATTAAAATTTCTAAAATAAAAATTTTAAATTGGCCCCAAAATTCCGGGTTGTTACATATACTCTGCCGATTTCAACAAAATTTATATTATTCTTCTACTTCTCAATCTCAATCAACTACTATCTGTTTATAGTGCTATTGAAAAGTTTTAGGGTTGTTGTAATCATTTGGGAATTATTTGGAAAAGGGTGTGTTCCTTGTAGCCCTGAAATGAAGGAAAGGGAGCAGTGTTAATCTTGTAGCCATGCAATCAAGGGTGGTTGAATCGATGTTAACCTTATAGTAGTGAAGTCAAGGGTGGTGGAATCGGTGTTAACCTTATAGCCGTGAAATCAAGGTTGTAGTACTTGGATATCGATAATAATAAAACTCTGTGCAATTCAGCGTTGTGTGTGGTTGGACATAGGAGTAATCCGAACCAGTATAAAATCTAGTGTGTTCTTTCCTTTTCTGCATTTTATATTTACTTATATCTATGTCTGTGACTTTTTCTGTGTTTGTGATCATTTCTAGTGTGATAATCATTGTGCGAGTCATATAGTAATTCAAGATAGCTTCAGATTTCTATAAATTCCTCGTAAACATTGTTCATCCCCCCCTCTAGCGTTAATTCTGCCTTAAGATCCGTATTCCACATCCTTTACATTATTTGCACCTATGATTATTGATTGTATTTATCGATTAAACCAAATTTCATTTAAAATTAACTCAATAAATAATAAATTAATCTATGTATTTTAAATTTTGTAAAACGTATATACCTTACTGCTATGCCAACTTCTCGACTTATCCATGAAATATCTTCCAACAGCCCTCAATACACTACAGACAGCCTCTCTAAAAAAAATCAAATACTGGATCCCCCTTCTTTATTGCGAGAACCCATCAACACAGACCTAAAA
Source organism: Allium sativum (assembly GCA_030737875.1). NCBI lineage: Eukaryota > Viridiplantae > Streptophyta > Magnoliopsida > Asparagales > Amaryllidaceae > Allium > Allium sativum. Next base: position 950,287,890 of record CM060926.1, on the reverse strand, counting down.
CTGTCGAACAACAACTCCCCAAAACTCCTCACCATACTTATCTTAATTCTGCCAATTTCTACCATCTTCAGTAACTCACAACCCCTCTAATCGACAGCCCTCCACTCACGAACCCCCAGTCTTCACGATAGCCTTCACCCCAAACAGTACAAAGACAGTATTCGAATGATTTCCCACGATCGTGTATCCTACATTCAGTCGCACCTCAACAAAGCCAACATCCCCTTCTTCCCAAAATTAATCACCCTAAACCGCGATATAACCTTGAACCGCACGTACCAGAAAATTGGTGCGATACATTTTTTTTACCCTTCCATCGTGCATTTCCTGGTTCCATTCATCGCGCACTAACTCGCCTTATATACACATTCGAAATCAATTTCCCCCTTTTTCCCGATGTTTTAAAGTGGAGGATTTCATTTAGAAGCAAAAGAAGAAGCAGCGGCCTTCGCTGTTTTGGTTTGCAAGAGATGGAAAGGTATATCGGCTTGTTTAAGTAGTCAGCCTAAATTTGTTTTAAACAAAGGAGAGGGCGACCATTTTAATTTCCTTCTAAAGCTTTGATTTTGTGAAAGAGAAAGTTTTGGTGATGCACGAAATGGAAAATAAACAAGGGGGGATCGCGATGTATTTATAAACTAAGGGAGAAAACAGAAGTACGTATGCCATTAAATTGGTGTTTTCCCTGATATTGAAGGTAGGAGATTGATTTTTTTGCTCGGGGAAACAATCAGGCGGGAGAATTTAAAGTATGGGTCGGCTGGAAAGAATATATATATATATATATATATATATTTTGATTCGATTTCGATTTTATCCATTTAATTTTATAATAACATATTTCGCAGTTCCGAACTCCAATCAAGACGCAACAACCGACATTCTTAGGGTTTAACCGTTATTCTAAATACACTTGAATATGTTTCGAAGCTTCATTTGATGGTATGGAGAAGATCAATTTAAATATAAGTTAAATTAAAATCAATCAAATTCATCGATAACAAATTATTATTATCATTCTAATTCAATATAGAATTTATATTAATCGATAGAATCATTTCGATTCAGTTTTAATTTTGAATTCAATTGTTTATCGTTTTAGTATTACGATAAATCAATATATTCGATATTAATTCAATGACTTCACATTAAAAATCCATTTATATTTCTAATTCAACATTTAAACAATTTAAATATTCAGTATTAAATGACTAAAAATCCGGGACCTTACATTCATGGACCCAAAATACTTGTAGCTGATTTGAGTTGTTAAGACATGTATTCAAACTTAAAGGATAAATTATGAAATCTGAGCGAGCATATATAAATATAACACATTGTACTCTTTTTCTTTACCAAGATTTCTCTCATTGGATTTTTCTTAGTAATGTTTTAATGAGGCATTATCTTGATAAAAAAAAATATCAAATATCTTTGATGTAATAAACTAGTGAAATATGTAACATTATATTTATTCCTTATCCTTCAATGAGATATTTTTCGACTAAGAGCCATTATCATGATCTAAAAGTACCAAACTTATTTTGATGAAATAAAATACCAAAATATGTTATTGTACTTATTTTCTCTCCTAAAATTATTCCTACTCGATGTTTATTTGAAGGTTTTATTGAGGTATTATTCTGAACTTGAAAGTATCAAATCTTTAAGGAATAACTTTTCTATTTGATATTTACGGTTCCACATGTTGCATTTTTTTCCTCATTAAATGTTTTTTTATTGCCCACACGAACGTTTTTTAATGAGGTGATAAACAATATTTATATTGTGAATATATATATATATATATGTATGTGTGTGTGTGTGTGTGTGTGTGTGTGTGTGTGTGTGTGTGTGTATGTATGTATGTATATGTGTGTGTGTCTGTATCTGTGTGTACGTGCGCGTGTGTGCATGCGCGCACGCGCATGTTGAATAATGTTGAAAACTTCAATTGATAATTCAAACAAAACATAAGCTTAATTTTATTATAGTGGAATATCTTCTTCTCGAAAGAAACTTTTTATAAGATATGTTTACATCATAACATTTTCTATTTTCAACGTATTTTGTTAATTTGTAGTACTTGCACATATGAGCATTTTTTATTTTTCAGTATAAATATAAAACATAAAGTAAGATGATTACATGTGTGTTTTGCATGGCAGCTGCATTGATGAATACTTATTTTTAACTTTGGAGGTGTAATATTGTCAAAATAGTCATTTATGTTCATACAACAAATTTCTAATCAAAATGTAAACAAACAACAGTTTAAATATTCAACAATTATTTTATCATTTTAAATAAACAGTACCTAAGGTACCATTCGCAGCCAATTGGTGCACCGTTACCGTCGCGTTCGCATTGGACGCGTCGGGTGCCTGAATGTGAAATTGTATGTTCAACCACTTCAACAGTGAACGTTAAAAAATGATCCGTTGGCGTCAGACGCCTCTGATCAAATAGATCATTTTTCAGCATTCCTCCCTAACGGCTTTTCTTATCCTCCCTTATATAACTCTCTCTACTTCCTTCACTTTTAACTCATCATCTTTCTCTTCTTCTTCTTCTTCTTCAAAATAAATGTCTACCTTCGATTCGTCCTCCGATTCGGGTGATTTACTTGATCTATATGGGATATCATTGTGCCAGAATTCATGAATGAATCATATGACCTGAATTAATACTTCAGAGTATACCAATTTAGCTTGGATCAACGATATTTTGAACGACCAACAACAACGTTGTCAAAATAATTTTCGTATGAAAAGACTTTGTTTCTACTCGTTATGTAACAAAGTACAACATCATGGTCTTTCTTCAACGACAGAAATTTATGTTAATGAAATGGTTGGTATTTTCATTTACACAATGACTACTAGGCTCTCAAACAGACAACTTACCGAGAAAATTCAAAGAGAAGGTATCATAATTTTCGTCTGTTTTCATGTTGTTTTAAACGTTTTTCAATTACTTGCTGTTGACATAATAAAGCCAGACGATCCACAATTTACTATTGTCCCAGATCACATCGGTAGTTCAACCTGGTACTATCCATATTTTAAAAACTGTATTGGTGCTATAGATAGTACACACGTATCTACACACTTATCTGTTGCTCAAGTTATCTCATGCATTGAAAGAGAAGGTTATGATACGTACAATATATTAGCGGTATGCTCTTTTGATTTTCAATTTACTTATGTTATAGTTGGTTGGGAAGGGACTGCATATGATAGTAGAATTTTTAATTCGGTTATAAATGATAGAAACTCCAACTTTCTTAAACCTCCAGCTAGACAGTATTATTTGGTCGATTTTGGATATCCACTTCAGATTAGATATTTACCGCCTTATTGAAATATGAGGTATCATATTCCGCATTTTCGTGAGACCGTGAATCAACCAAAATCGGTCAATGAAGTGTTTGATTTATACCATTCGAGTTCACGGATGACTGTTGAAAGAACTTTCGGTATTTGGAAAAAAAAGTTTGCCATTTTGAAGAGTATGTCAACATATTCATTTGAAACTTAAGTCAAAGTTGTCGTAACTACAATGACCTTACACAACTACATAAGCAAATATAATAGTGGTGATCTAGATTTTATGGCTTTTGATGATATTCTGAGCCTATTCCTGATGAATACTTAGAGGAATATTATGCTTTGAGAAATGCGACGAAAAGAGGCACTAAACAGGTATAGCGAAATGGATATTAAGAAATGTCAGCATTTCAAGATCTTGACCTAAACGGGTATAGCGAAATGTTTTGATCCACAAACGTATGAAGACAGTTGATAACATTTATTATTCCATCTTACTGTTTATTTTCCTAAGAAGAAAACGTTAGTTACATTGCGTCCTTGATAACTTTATAAAATGTTTACTATCTAAAGTTGTCAAGTACAAGTCAGATCTTGACCTTATATAGATAATGAAGTGAAATATTTGAAATTTACCATCATTTTCTATATAAAGAATAGATAAATATTTGATATAGATGTAGATACAAATGTCTCCTCATTAGAAGATATTCTTACAGCCATTGTTAAGATTATAATTTTATAAACTTAAACATTTTAATACAATGAAAGACATGGCCGGATCTATGTTAGGATCACATAGGGCGGTGACACCATCTAAACCAGAAAATTTTTAATTGAAATTTCAAAAAAAAATTTTAAAAAAAAAAAAAAAAAAAGACAAACAAAACGATGTTTGGCCATGGCTAAAAAACCACTTTGGCTCTATCTAACGCAAATACTACAGTTTTACAGCTACAAGCAAAGCCTTTTCTTTTGGTGTGGGGCTAGAAGAAATAATTTTAATCTTTTCTAATTTATTTTGGTATAACGCGAACTCCAAGGCTGCCCCCGTCACTGATGACAGAAACGTGTTTATCCCTTTATTATATTATTAATCTGTATTACATACATTCAACACATATATGTCAGTCAAAAAAAATATAAATTATCATTCAATTTTCACATTTTCAATTTATGATTTTGATTTATCAAACTCAAAAATATTGGATCCGACACGATGCACGGTGACCTAATCCAACATTCGGTTATAGACTGATCGAATTTTGTCGAGTTCGAACCGAACATTTCAAACGCGTAGATTCAATTCGAACTTCAGTTCAAATGAGATCCGTTTGAATTGATTCTGATTCGGTTTGAGTAATAACTTCAAAATTGCTTATATTTAATTTTCTTTGGGTTCTGCAGCTTGTTTTATTGTACTTTTCACCATGCAAATCTGACTGGAGACTCGCTCACTCATCTGTGTTCACTTTAGTTTCAGATCTGTTAGAATTAGTTCATTTTTTGGGCTAATGGTCCTAATTGCCATTAAATAAGCGGGTCCTTCTTGCGTTTTCCATCGCCTTGGAGTCCACGGCGGGTGCCCGTTTTAAAGGCATGGTTGGTTGGTTTAAACTTTAAAGAAGACAATTTTGACTTTTATTTATTATTCGCAGCCTTAATTAACAACACTTTCCAAAACATCCAATGAACCAAAGGACAGGAAAGCAGGTTGATTTTCTCTGGTTATCACTCTTCTTGATCAGAATAAAGGACGGACCTACGAGGATGATCTGACATTCTATAAATAAATTGGGCGAAAGCCCGGCCCAAATATGATTATCCTGATTTTCATATTAACACGTATTGCCTTTGGTTTGGGTTGGTCAATGCTGGGCACTGGTCTAAGACCTGGCTGGTTTAAAGAAGACTATTTTAACTTTTAGTGTTTTGCAGCCTTAATTAATTAACTCCATTCCCCCAAAGCATCCAATATACTAATGGACAAGAAAGTTTACAGATGTTTTGAAGTTTTTGGTAATTTTAGCATACCATTTTTAGTTTTCAATTTTTAGTTCATTAGTTGTTTAAGATATGCACATGACACATGCATGTTATAAAAAAAAAAAAAAAAAAAGATCAATTAGAAAAGCAAAATAAATAACAGCTTTTACTATAATTTTTGGTGTTGTGGACAATAAGGAAAGCACAATCCCATCTTCTTTTATCAACTCCATCTTCATTCCATTGTTTCGCCATTTCGATATTCAATACTTCATATTTTATAATTAACGTTGAAAACTATTAAAAAAAGATGGGAGAAACAAAATAAATTAAATGGGTCTTAAGTTTTAGATGTCATGCCCTGAGGCCCCTTTTGGATTCATTTAGGGTTTTAGTTTGAGTTTTGAACTTGCACTATGAAACACTAAGAAATAGGATAAAGCTACATAATCCCAAGTCATTCCAACGACTAACAGATAATGTTTCTTTTATTGTTTCTCATGCTTTCATTGTCTCCCAAAGCAACAAAAAGGAAAATGGTGTAAAAAAAATTATATTCTATAAGTTAAATCCTATATCTCAAAATTATTTGTTTGATTAACACATATGTAGCGCGTATTTTTTGTTTATAGGGAAACTTAAAACTAAAATCCAAAAACCATCAGGATTTTTATTTTTTATTTTTTTTCTTTCAACAATTTCCTCCATTCTTTCTTATATGTTGTTTGTAGATAACATCTTTTTGAAATATACGAGTTGAAGGTTCAAAAAGAATGGACATGGCACATTATACGTGCATTAACCGAAGTAACAGGATAACAACCAATAGACTTAAATATAACACAATTTTTTAATATGATTACTGCTCATTGTAATTTGTATAGTACATATGAATCGTATTAAGAAACCCAAATAATCATAAGAAAATATTTGGCATTATTATTCAGTTTCTACTATAAGGTGCTTAAAACATTTTTCAGAAATTTTGAACTATTTATTTAGAGAAGATTTGATATTATTTGTTTGATCGTTCATGGTCTAGTCTAACATTTTAGGTTGTTTTACATCACAAATGTAAACGGGTTGGACTGAACCGAACAGATGTGTGTCTAAACTCTGTTCTATAAGATATTCAGACGGACGCAGACTAGACAATCATTAAACTCGAAAACTATTCATACGAGTCGGACAACAGACGGAGGACGTTCAGACAATAGAATAATATCGAAAATTTTAAATCGGACTGCATCCTGGTATATCCAAGCTATGTCCTATAAGAGAGTCGGACGGACACAGACCGGACACTTTATATCTTCGGACTGAGTCGGACAACGGACTGTCATATCCGATATACAGCCCTATTTTACATGGAATGCCCATTACACTTGGCCAACTCATGCTTAAGAGTTGAACTGTCTCGGGTCGTAGGCCATGAGCTCCAACCAACTCAGCAAAATAACATCCCTGCTGCAAACTATATATTCAATGCAATAATGCATTCAATTTCGGTAGTACAAAATAATTATAGTAGTTACGAGGAGAAAGAATATCTTGGTTGTCATCATTTAATAACTGAGATTTGACTAATATACATTTGAATGTGAAGAGTGGGGGCACCTGTCAAAATTAGACAGTACTGACTGTCACGCATGATAAATCATTCTCATATGCTGCGGTTTTCGTTTCTTTACTCATGTAACCTAGTGCTACTCTCTCCTCTCGTGTGCCTTCTTTCTCATTGATTGATACAGATAATACATGGCCAATGCCACGGACATATGCTCGTGTTCATTCCAAATCCTTTTGACTATTTTTGCTCGAATGTTCGTGTCCGTAATCGAAATATGTCCATACGACTCCGTTCGATTTTCATTTAAGACACGAGTTAGAATAACAAAATTTATATGAGAATAAATCACGTTCGGTACATGTTCGTTCAAATTCGTCTAAATTCTTTGTAATTTAATATATAGTTTAGAGAAAATCTAGTAAAAAAATATAAATTATAATATAAATAGACATGCTTCATCCTGTCCGTTTGTGTTCGTGTTCGAAAAATATATGTGAGTATCCAACTGATTTTATTTAAAATAACACAATTTGTTCAAGAAATTTTTTCTTTATATCCGTGCTCGATCCAATGTTTTTGAAATAGAAACTGAACAAGCCCCTCCGACCCAACCGATTTACACTTATATTCGCTAGTAGTGTTTAAATACAAATCTACATATATAATTGTTAAGGTATTTCTGCCTCACACGTTGTGTTATATCTTTGTTAAAGTGACGCCTAAAAGCTATAGCTCACCAGTTTACCTTTGTAGGTTTTACATCTGTTAAGAGTTAAGACCGCATTATAAATGCTGTTGCTTTTGCAGCTCATTATACTACTAAAAGCATCCTCTCAACAAACTTTGGATTGGAATAATCCAAGTTTTCACGTAGTGATGATTACCGTTATTTTATAAAACATTATACGAAAGTGATGTGAATGTTGCACCATAAATATAAAACTTTAACGCTACAAAAGTTTGATTTTTAGTTCTAAAAAATTAGTTGTGATAGGTTACCTTTAAATTAGACACAAAAGTTCATTCCGGGAGGAAAAGAAAACAAAGAACAATTTATTTACTAGTCAAATATATGTTTTTAAAGTTGTATTTTGAAAGAAATGCCATTAATTATAAGAAAGTTAAAAGTGCAAAATTGTGTGAAGCTTTGCACAATAGAAAATTGCTGTCTAAATCAAGTAACCGTTGTTGATGCGCAAAATTGGCACAACACTCAAAATTTTCCAAATTAATGAAAATGGAGTTTTACGTAAGGAAAATATGCTGAAAGTAATGAACACAATGTTTAGGGAGGATCGGTTCAAATTAAACGTACTTCGTTTTGAAGTCTTTGCTAATTTTATTCACTCTTGTTGAAATATAATGGTGGACATCATCATTACAAGTGATTACAAAGGTAATGATGATAGTTTAGTTCTAATAAGTCCAAATATGGAGTTATATCCTTTGTTTCCGTAATTCCTTTGTTGCAATGGAGTTGAAATCTTTGAGAAGTATGCAATTTCTCCCTTTCAAAAGTTCAAGGTGCTCTAATAGTGTCCAATGTCAAGAATTCCTCTTCGAAGTGTCAAATCAACAAGTTGCCAACTCTTTCTCGTTATTGGCCAGTGACTATTTATAGGTAGTGTAGTAGGTGGGAGAAGGTGGGGAGTGGGTCCCACCTCCAATCTTTGTACTACAGGATCGATACGTAACCCGGGGTTTCTCTCCATTGTGCTTTGCCTTGAAGTCCTTCGCACTTTCCTCTTCTTGCCATTTTTTGTATCCATTGCCTTCAGTGATTTTGTATTCTTAGAAAGCATCGATCTTTATACTTGGTCTTGGGGATTCGAACAAACGGAATACAAAAAGTGGGTGAAGTCGGGGTACGAAGAACAAGGTGAAACAGGGGTACAAAAAACTGGGATATGAAAATAGTAGTTTGTGGAGTTTTGAGAAAGTATAGGGCCTAGGATACAAAATCATCGTATACCTTCGGGATACGAAATTGGAAATGTGGTTTTTTGTGGAGGTGACGAAGTTGTAGGATACGAATTTGGTGGTGAAGCTTGATGCCGATCCCGAGGAGTTATCCTTAGTTTGAGTAGCTTCGACGAGTCATGACGACCATACTTGTGCAAATCCATCCGTACTTGTTAACGATTTCATGCGATACGATCGAAGTTTATAACGAAATGTAACCAAAATAATACGTTTCGGGTTTATGGTCGCGCTAGTTTGTTTTGGAAAACGTTGTCGAATTGGTAAGCCAATCGCTTGGCATGAGCTCTCTAATTATCTAAACTCGAAAGCGCATCGAGTTGGCATCGACACTTGGAGTTTCGATAACATGTTTACATGGTCGTAGCTGAAGTTAGGAATTAGAAACTTCACCGAGTTAGAGAGTGTTGAGTCTTGTGCTTCCTCCTTTCCTCCCCCTCTCTTCTCTTCACTATTTTTGTTTTTTTTGGGGATCGGTACCGATCCTAGGACTAAGAGAAATTTCTCTGAGTTTCCTGGAATCTCCCCTACCTTCCTACATAAGCCAGAGCCAGATTCGTACCCCTTCATTTTCCTTACTTCGTATTCGTTGACTTAGAAAACTTTTCGAGAACCCGAAAAACTTCAGAACACCTCAAACACCACCGCCTCGCTTTGTCCTAGCTCAGGTGGTTCATTGAATCAAATACGATTCACTTAGGGGTTTTCCTTTTTGATGAGTGTGGAGTTGGGTCGAAGGAGGGGGTGAGGCCGCGGTACCTGGTCGATGGCTATGACGATGGAAGTTCGGGAGAAGGAGTGCGATCAGAAGAATGTCAGTTGGGGAGAACGAATTCTAGGAGTAGATGGATTGAAATGCTAAAGTGCGGGGTTATGAATCTGATTTTGTATCCTAAGGGAGCTTCGCGTTTTTCATATCCCCAAAGGGACAGATGGTGAGTACGAAATTTTCGAGGGAGGTGGAAGAAGCGTGAAGTTCAGGGATAAGAAAAACAGATTTCATATCCCTTTGGAGCTCCTCACATTGTGTACTGCATCGTGGGACTAATGGGAATTTCCCAAGTCTATGGATACGAAAATAGGGAAATGAAAACAGTTTCCGTATTCGTGGACTTAATTAGGAAAAATCTCATGTCTCCCGGGTGGGATATGAAAATGAAAAGGAGGGTGACATAAAACCTAGGATCAGTGATGATGGTGGGAGACAAAAAAGAAGTGTTGGGATATGGAATTTGAAATTTCGTAACCTGGAACTTAAAAAAAATTTGGCCCTCGATGATTGAGTTTGCGAGTCCAAATCTGTAACAACCTGCATTTTACGTATTGGAGGATTGTAAAATATTTTTATTTAATTCCTTGAGGGTTGGATCATTCTCATATTTTGATATGTTGGTTATGGGGATGTGAGACATGTCCATAAAATTTACCAATTTTATTTGTAATCATTTTGCCCCTATCAGTTTTGTACAAGGCATTACTTTTGAGTAGCATCGAATCAGATGTTGAGATTGATTTCATTGGAAAGGAAATGGTGTTGCCAATTTCGTAGAGTGGTCACATTAAAGATTTGGTTCAGCATTTGGGAGGAATCGTTGTTTTAGTGTTTCACAATTTTTGTTCAGGTTTGTTATGTCATTGATTTGTTGATTTGGTGTATCCCATTAGTGGGCTAGTGGGAGGCTATAATAGGGGGTTAGAGGCACGGTGAATAGTTTACTTTCTTCATTCTCTCATTTGGTTGAGCTCGTGATCCTCCTTACTCAATCAAATACACCTTTCCACCATTAAAATTCTAGATCTACATATGAAGATTGAAGATCTACATCAAACAAATCTAGATCTACATCAAGTGAAGGGAGATTGCATCAAATTGAGAGGTTTGGAGATAATTCTACGATGTCCGAATTGAGAATTCAGTTCTTTCAAGTGATTTCGAAGAATTAGTGAGTGATAAGCATCTCTCACACGGATTCAATCAAGTATATGGGTTGTTTGATCTTATTTTCATCATTTTAAGTCGTTTTCACCAAGATCTACATCATGGTAAGTATATTTCCATTTGAATCACTATAGGATCTAATCTAGCAACTTAAATCGTTAATTCTTATGTTAATTCATATGTTTATGCAAGTTTATATCCATTGTTTTTGTTTATTCATTGATTTATCATGATTCGGTGAATTCTACATGGTTGTTGATGAATAATTGTCATTTTAGTGTTGTTGATGATTTCATAAAGTGTTGATGGTTGAATTGGATGATTTGGTTGAGTTGTTTGCATTGATGTGGTCGTTTGGTGATGATTTGGTCAAGATTGGAAGTAGATTGGTTAGATCGGGAGTCAGGTCGTTTTTTGATGGGTCGCTGGCTTGTGCTCCAAGAAATGAAGGTCGAGTCTGCTAACCGGCCTTTTGGTCTGGTTCCCAAAAGTATGCAAGACATGCTCTACTCAACATACTGCGTGATATTACAGCCCAGAGGCGTTGCCAGTATCATCCGGGGTCCAGTACCAGAAGACCTGAGTCGCCACTAGCAGAATGTCGCATCCCTCGAATGCGACCTCCATTAGTATTCGTCCGCAGCCGAGCCGAAGGCGAGCCGTCCAGCGGGTCCGGGAGCAGCGCCGATGGGGGTCTGGAGCCCCCATAGTCCCTGCAGGCCAGAATTTCGCACCCCTTGCGAGGTGCGAATTTCGCACCCCACGAGGTGTGAAATTCGCACCCCGGGGGCGGCGTGCGAAAATCTGGCATGCATGCGAGCCAGTTGCGAATTTCTGGGCGTGAGAGTCCATTTTCACTTACTCCTACCTAGTCCCACCTACTCCTACCTAATCCTTGTCCTATAAATACCCCCACAGCCTCACACTTCAAAGGGGTTGGATTTTGTGACCTTGAGACTTCATGAGAGCTCCATTAATGGCATCTCCACTTCAAGGAAGAGGAAGGGCAAAAGTGTCTTTTTCCTATATTCCTTAATATATGCCAATTATGACATCGTATATGAGATGTCATGTGATGAGCTCAACCTTGTAATCTTTTGTGATCAATAATATTCCAACAATGCTTCAAAGTGGACATAGGCCCCTCACGAGGTCGAACCACTATAACTCTCTCGTGTTATTTACTGCTTTCCACTCTTGTCTATGCAACCAAATTAACTATTCCTAGTAATTGGAATCTTTGGTGTTTACGACATTTTTTGCCGTCAACAGAGTCGTTAAAGAGTTTCGGGTCGCTGGAGTCAGGTCACTGTCACAAGGCCGGGTTGTCCAGAATGGATGGATCATGTAGCATCTGAGTTGAAGTCAAGTTGCCCAAAGTTGGGTCGGGTTGTCCTTGGGCAGGTCGTTCGTGACCCAGTGAGTCAAGTCGTTCGTAACCCAGTGAGTCAGGTCGTTCGTGTGTTAGGTTGTTTTTTGACCCGGTCTGTTAGGTCGTTTTTGACCTGGTCTGTTAGTTTTGACCTAGTCCGTTAGGTCGTTTTTTACCTGGTCAATCAGGTCGTCTTTGACCTGGCCTGTTAAGTCATTTTTGACATGGTCGGTTAGGTCGTTTTTGACTTGGTCAGTTAAGTCGTTTTTGACTTGGTCAGTTAGGTCGTTTTTAACCTGGTCTATTAGGTCGTTTTTTTAACTGATGAGTCGTGTCGTTTATAACCTGATGAGTTGGGTCATTCATGACCTGATGAGTCGGGTCGTTTTTTTGGATTGAATGTCGACCAAAAATAATGATTATTTTGGTTCGAGAATGGACGTAGCTTCAAAGTGAATTCAAGTAGGAACGTTCGAAATGTTATGGTGTGTTCATTGATCATCATAATGCAACGAATTTGAAGACAACTCAAGGTGGTAAGTTCGGGGATAATGGTTGCTTGAGAAGTGGCTTGAGCTTATGAATAGTCATCAGGTTGGATGGCTAGGGATACTGAAGGCCAAGGGATTAACGTTGTCGTAGGTTCTAGCGAATTAAAAGCAGGGGTACAGTAGGGGTGCCTAAAAGACTAGAAGTGATTGGTCGAGTACCCTGGGCAGCTCTACGGGCCTAGATACGTTTTGTTGTATGACGTATGGAGTTTTGCTGGAACCAAGGTTTACCATTAACCCTTGAAGGACGACTGTGTTGAGTTGGTCATACGATTAACGATGGTTTCAAAGTAAGATTGGCGGTGATAGCCAGAATCATGGATGATGATTGTTTGCTTTTATCTTCTTGTGTAGATTATTCAACATTGAAGGAGATATCTCTTAGGTGCTTGTCTAATGTTGGGTTAGGCCTTTGGGGCTTGTGCTTGGGAGATGTCAATATCAATTAGTATGCTCTATTCTTGATAACTGATTGGAGTGTACTATTGTTTCTAAATGCTTGCTTGTAAAGGCTATCACCGTCGGATGTGGCGAAGACGGGTTTGGGTTCTTCTCTAGTTAGCTGGTAGATTGGTTGATTAATTTGCCTATTCCCGTATACTTTATTGATGATGTTAGATAGCAGTTTTATCGCTTACTAAGACAGTTGTCTGATTCAAGGTTCTATGTTTCCCTCTTATTACCTTAGGTTGTTCATCTTGATGCGCAGACTGGGTAGTAGGTAACAAGCAATAGATCTTAGTGGACGATGCTGCAGATCGATGACGAGCTGGAGGCTTGCGTACCAATTTTCTATTGTACATATTATGATGTTTTCCGATATTTGATGTATTCTCTGAGTGTTGTAGTGAAGCCTTTTGTACATAGTTTGATGATGTAATCCAACAATTTTATGAATATTCCTTGATGATATGGAAATTTAAAATTATGTGCGATTATGCTTTACTATTATTGCCTATTGTATATGTTCCATTATAATTTATCCTTGTGCTATGAGTTATACGACATGTTTCGCTTGTGTTATCTTACCTTGATGATTGTCCATGGCTGCCTGGCACACCTTTTAGCGCATTATTTCCCTTGTTAAGTGTAGAAGTTGTGGGTGGTCATCACATTTGGTATCAGAGCCAGGTTATCGATTTTAGCCGAAGCTCAAAGACGTAATTACATATGAGAGACATATTTGTAGATTTCTGATGGATGTATACTATATAGTAGTGTATATTATAATAGCATTTGAACTCCATTTGTAGTTTTCTCGTGCATGGACTAATCATTCTATATTACATATTTAGAATGAGTCGTCGACCATCGAGACACGCTACTAGGGAGGAGACTGTTCCTATAGGGGGTATTGACGGTATACCAGACTACCCAGCTATGTTCGAGGCAATGATGGCAGCGATCATGAGGAGGGTACCCGCTCAAGAGACAGTCGCGGTAGATGTAGGAGTTCAAGTGCATGTGCCTAGAGCTGTGGATTTCGCAAAGCTGTGCGAAGATTTCACTACTCTAGGAGGGAAGAAGTTTAAGGGGGCATAACCGACTGGAGAAATTCAAGGGTGGCTTGATACTTGCATTCAGATCTTTGGAGACTTGGGAATTGATGATGTGACGAAGAGGAAGCTTGCATCAAGACAGCTACAAGGCAGAGCTATGGATTGGTGGAACTCTGTCACTCTAGAAACTCCAGAAGATGATATTACATGGGAGCTATTCCAAGTCTAGTTTGAGATGAAGTTTATCTCTACCATTCAGAAGTCTTTTCTGTTTAAGAGGTTTGTCGATCTTAAGCAGAATGGTTGACCAATGTTGGAGTATGTTTCTGACTTCGAAGCTTTGTCAATGTATGCTCGTTCATACGTCGAGACTCCTTATCATAAGAATGAGAAGTTTGTCATGAGCTTGGATAAATACCTTGGGAATCAGCTGGTTGATCATCTAGATGATACTTATGAGAAGATTGTCGAGAAAGCTCTAAGGCCCGAGAGTTTGTTTCCCAAGAAAGAGACTATTGTTGTAGCTAAGGAAGAATCGAAACCACAACAGGGTGGTAATAACAAAATGAGGAAGCAGCAGCAACAGAAAGGGAAGGATGGTCAGAAAAAGTAGAAAGGCAAAGTGACTTGCTATAACTACTGGCAGAAGGGTCGTTATTCCAAGGATTGTAAGATCCAAAAGCTGAAAGGAAGTGCTTTAAGTGTGAAAAGCCTGGGCATGATAAGAAGGATTTTCCAAAACTAGCCAAGGGTAATCAGGTTGTGAAGGCATATGAAGTTGTGCCATCGTCATCAAGGGCTCCTACTGCGGAATAGAAAGGAAAGAGTGTTGTTATTCAAGGTATTTTTCTGTTAGAGATGTTTCAGTTCTTATGTTGTTTGATACTGGAGCATCACATTCATTTATTTGTAATGAGCTTGTGTGTCGTTTGGGTTTGGAACCTGAGATTTGTGATAGACCTTTTGTTGTGACTAATCTAGTTGGGGGTTCATCCAGTTTGTGTATGATTTGTCGTGGTCTAGTGTTGTCGAGTCATGGTTGCTTCTTTGTGTGTGATTGTTTTCTTTTGAACTTCGCTGGGTTTGGGATTATTTTGGGTATAGACTGACTCAAGAGGTATGCGACAAAAGTGGATTGGGAGAAGCTGGGAGTGATAGTCGGGAATGTGGAAAGGCGAATGGTTGTGATTCGATGTAAGCCCGAAGATGGTGTCTTCGTGAGCTATTTATATTCTCTTATGATTCCACGGGAATACTTGTCATCAGTGCCTATCGCAAGTGAGTTTGATGATGTCTTTGAAGAGGTCAAATGGTTGCCACCGTATCGTGAGACTGAGTTCAGAATCGATTTGGTCGAGGGTGCTAGACCTATCGTTATGCCCCTTAGGCGGATGGCGCCTTAGGCACAGCGAGAGTTAGAGGTGCAAGTATGTGACCTTTTGGGAAAAGGATTCATTCGAAGAAATGCATCCGAATGGGGTGCACCAGTTGTATTTGCAACCAAGGCAGATGGATCTTTGAGATTGTGTGTGGATTATTGTGAGCCGAACAAGGTGACAAAAAAGAACAAGTGTCCATTGCCAAGGATTGATGACTTTTTCGATCAGCTTCACAAAGCCAAGATATTTTCTCATATGGATTTGGCAACGGGATTCCACCAGTTGAGGGTGGCAAAGGATAATGTGCCGAAGACTGCTTTTATGACACCATCCGATTTCTTCAAATGGTTGGTGATGCCATTTGGGTTGACTAACACGTCACCGTATTTCGTGGATCTTATGAATAGAGTGTTCACATATCAGTTGAACAAGTTCGTGCTTGTGTTCATGGGTGATATTCTGGTTTATTCCCGGAATGAGGAAGAGCATAAGACGCACTTGAGAGTTGATTTGGAAATCTTGCGAAAGCATAAGCTAAGAGCCAAGTTTTCAAAGTATCACTTTTAGAAGAGCGAAGTGAGGTTCTTAGGCCATGTTGTTTCAGGAAATGGAATAGCGGTTGACCCCGCTAAAGTGGCAACAATGCAGGACTGGGATAGACCTAAGAATGCGACAGATGTTCGGAGTTTCCTTGGGTTGGCAGGATATTATAGCCGTTTTGTAAAAGATTTCTCCAAGATAGCTGCACCATTAACAGGACTGACGAAGAAGAACCAAGTTTTCACCTGGGATGTAAAGTGCGAGAAAGCTTTTGGAATCCTGAAAGAGAGACTGACAAGTTCTCCAGTTTTGATGATTCTGAGTGGGAATAAAGAGATTGTGGTATACATCAATGCATGTGGAACTGGACTTGGAGCAGTGTTGATGCAGAAGGATAAAGTTGTGGCCTTCGCAAGTCGATAGCTGAAGTCGCACGAGAGGAATTATCCTACTCATGATTTGGAGTTTGCGGCAATCGTGTTTGCTCTGAAGATGTGGAGACATTACCTGTTGGGAGTTCGATTCGAGTTGTTTACGGATCACAAATCATTAAAGTAACTTTTCCCCCAAAAGGATTTAAATCCTCGGTGGAGACGGTGGTTAGAGTTTCAGGCATCGTATTACTTTGGTATAACCTATACTCCTGGTAAAGGTAATGTAGTGGCGGATGCGTTGAGTTGAAAACATGCAAGTTTTGGAGAGATATTTTCGGAATGGAAGCACCTCGAGTACTTGGTAGGATTTGATTTCAGACCACCGTGTGAGTTGAAACCTAAAATGTTGGCAAGTTTATTGATAAGACCTACTCTTATCGAAAGGATTGACGAGGGCCAAAAGCGTGATGCAAAGCTTATCGAGATTATCTAGAAGTCGGAAATACAAGATAAAGAGTTCGGGGTCGATCGAGAAGGTTGGCATCGAAAGCAAAGACAACTGGTTGTTCCTGATATCGACGGATTGAGAAATGAGGTTCTGAGAGAATGTCATCACTCGAAGTTGATGATTCATCCCAGTGGTAATAAGATGTATTAGTACATGAAGCGAGCCTAATATTGGGAAGGTATGAAATGGGATGTTGAAATGTTCATTTCCAAGTGTATGAACTGTCATTTGGTGAAAGCTAAACAAAAGAAGCAAAGCGGATTGCTTCAGCCATTGGAAGTTCCTACATGGGAGTGGGAGCAGATATCGATGGATTTTATCGATGGACTACCTAAAACCAGTGCAGTAAACGAAGGAAATTGGGTCATCGTGGATCGCTTGACCAAAAGTGCAAGGTTTATTCCTGTCAAATCGACTAGGACAACATCGGAGTTGGCTGGACTTTATATAAAATGGATAGTTTGATTCCATGGTATCCCAAAGAGTATAGTCAGTGATCGAGATCCATTGTTCATGAGTGGATTTTGGAAGAGTCTGCAAAAGACTTTGGGAATCGAGTAGTGTTTGAGTACGGCTTATCATCCCCAGACTGATGGTCAAACCGAGAGGGTTAACCGAGCTTTGGAATATCTCCTAAGAGCTTTTGTTTTGGACTTCAGGGTCATGGGAAGACCATCTACATCTAGTTGAGTTTGCATATAACAATAGCTGCCAGTCGAGCATTGGGATGGCATAAAACGAGACGTTGTATGGTAAACCGTGTAATTCTCCGGCTTTTTTGGTTAGAAACTGGAGATAAGTTGATATTTGGGCACGAGATGATAAGAGAAACATTGGATTGTATCGAGATCATTCAACAACGAATGAAGGCAGCCCAAGACCATAAAAAAGTTATGCCGATAATCATCGAATAGATTTGGAATTCGATGTTGGTGACATGGTTTTCATGAAGATTTCACCGTTAAAGCATGCTGTTCAATTTGGAAGTAAAGGAAAGTTGGCCCCAAGGTTTGTTAGACCATTTCCGAGAGTCGAGTGAATTGGAAAGCTCGCGTATAGATTGGATTTACCTGAGAAGATGTCGAGTGTGAACAATGTTTTCCATGTGTCATTTCTACGAAAGTGTGTGCATGATTAAAATGTGGTGGTATCTTCAGAACAGTACGAAGACTTAGAAGTCGAGACCATAGTTACGAAACATCGTAAGGCGCTTCGCATTGTGGGGAATGACACGAAATAACTTAAGAGGAAGACGATTAAGCTAGTCAAGGTGCAATAGAGTTAAGATGATGACGATTGTATGTCAAAGACATAAGAGAGTATGAAGACACCCCATCCAGAACTCTTCGTCGGTATGACCCATTAATGTCGTGTCACCTTACATCATTGTAGCATGTACTATCGTTGTTAGAATTCTGCATGTTTGGTTAAGGCTCTGGATGCGTGGCTTGATGAATGCTAGTTTGGATGGTAAATTGGTTGCACGTGGATGGCATGCGAAATTGTTTTGGTTGCTCGTGTTTGCTTGGGACATCGAGGGCGAAATTCGAAATGGGAGGGAGAATGTAACAACACGCATTTTACGTATCGGAGTATCGTAAAATATATTTATTTAATACCTTGAGAGTTGGATTATTCTCATATTTTTATATGTTGGTTATGAGGATGTGAGACATGTCAATAATTTTTACCAATTTTATTTATGACCATTTTGCCCCTATCAATTTTGTACAGCGAATAACTTTTGACTAGGAACGAATTAGGTGTTGAGATCGATTTCATTGAAAAGGAAGTGGTGTTGCCAATTCTGTAGATTGGTCACATTAAAGATTTGGTTTAGCGGTTTGGGAGGAATCGTTGTTTTAGTGTTTCATAATTTCTTTTTAGGTTTTATAAGCTATTGATGGGCTGATTTGGTGTGCCCTTTAGTGGACTGGTGGGATGCTATAAATAGGGGGTTAGAGGCATGAGAATAGTTTACTTTCTTCATTCACTCATTCGGTAGAGCTCGCGATCCTCCTTGCTCAATCAAATACATCTTTCCACCATTAAAATCCTAGATCTACATGTGAAGATTGAAGATCCACATCAAACAAATCTAGATCTACATAAATTGAAGGGAGATTGCATCAAATTGACAGTTCTGGAGATAATTCTTCACTTTCCGGATTGAGAATTTAGTGCTTTCAAGTGATTTCGAAGAATCGGTGCGTGATAGGCATCTCTCACACAAATTCAATCAAGTATACGGGTTGTCTGATCTTATTTTCATCATTTTAAGTTGTTTTCACCAAGATCTACATCATGTTAAGTATATTTTTGTTTGAATCACAATAGGATCTAACCTAGCAATTTAAATCGGTAATTCTTATGTTAATTCATATGTACATGCAAGTTTAGATTAATTGTTTTTGTTTATTCACTGATTTATTATGATTTGGTGAATTCTATATGATTGTTGATGAATAATTGTCATTTTAGTGTTGTTGATGATTTCATAAAGTGTTAATGGTTGAATTGGATAATTTGGATGAGTTGTTTGCATCGATGTAGTCGTTTGGTGATGATTTGGTCAAGATTAGAGGTAGATTGGTCAGATCTGGAGTCGTTTCGTTTTTGGGTGAGTTGTTGGCTTGTGCTTCAAGAAATGAAGGTCGGGTCATTAAAGAGCTTTGGGTCATTGGAGTCAAGTCGCTGACTTAAGGTCAGCTTGTCCAGAATGGATGGGTCATGGAGCATCTAATTTGAACTCAAGTCGTCTGAAGTTGGGTCGGGTCGTCCTTAGGCAGGTCGTTCGTGACCCAGTGAGTCAGGTCGTTCGTGACCCAGTGTGTTAAGTTGTTTTTGACCTGGTCTATTAGGTCATTTTTGACCTGGTCAGTTAGGTCATTTTTGGCCTGGTCAGATAGGTCGTTTTTGACCTGGCCTGTTATGTTGTTTTTTTGACCTGATGAGTCGGTTCGTTTATGACCAAATGAGTCGGGTCGTTCATGACCTGATGAATCGGTTCGTTTTTTTTGTATTGAATGTTGACCAAAAATGATGATTATTTTGGTCCGAGAATGGACGTAGCTTCGAAGTAAATTCAAGTAGGAATGTTTGAAATGTTGTGGTGTGTTCGTTGATTATCATAATGCAACGAATGTGAAGAAGACATAAGGTGGTGAGTTTGTGGATAATGGTTGCTCGAGAAGTGGCCTGAGCTTATGAATAGTCATCTGGTTGGTGACCAGAGATGCTGAAGGCCGAGAGCATATCGTTGTCATAGGTTTTAGCGGACTTAAAGCTTGGGTATAATATGGATGCCTAAAAGACTAGAAGTGCCCGATCGAGTACCCTGGGCAGCTCGAAAAGGGCCTAGATACGTTTCGTTGTATAGAATATGGAGTTTTGCTAGGAATGGGGTTTACTATTAGCCCTTGACGAATGACCAGGTGTTGAGTCGGTCATACGATTAATGATGGTTTCAAAGCAGGATTGGCGGTGATAGCCAGAGTCATGGATAATGATTGTTTGCTTGTATCGTCTTGTGCAGATTATTCGACATGTCGAAGGAGATATCTCTTGGGTGCTTGTCTAATATTGGTTTAGGTCTTCGGGGCTTGTGTAGATTTTTCGATGTGTCGAAGGAGATATCTCTTGGGTGCTTGTCTAATGTTGGTTTAGGCCTTCGGGGTTTGTGCCTTAGAGATGTCGATATCGATTAAGATGGTCTATGCTCGATAACTAATTGCAATGAATGTACTGTTATTTCTAAATGCTTTTTTTGTAAAGGCTACAACTGTCGGATGTGGGAAGACGGGCTTAGTTCTTCTCTGATGAACTAGAAGATTGGTTGATTAATCTGCCTATTCTCATATACTTTATTGATGATGTTAGATAGTTGTTTTATCGCTCACTAAGACTGTTGTCTGACTCAAGGTTTTATGTTTCCCTCTTATTACCTTGGGTTGTTCATCCATTGTGTGGATGGGTAGACTGAGTAGCAGGTAACATGTAGTAGATCTTAGTGGACGATGCTACAGATCAATGACAAGCTAGAGGCTTGCGTACGAATTTTCTACTATACATATTCTGATGTTTTCCGATGTTTGATGTATTCTCTGAGTGTTGTAGTGAGC
This sequence comes from Allium sativum, assembly GCA_030737875.1. NCBI lineage: Eukaryota > Viridiplantae > Streptophyta > Magnoliopsida > Asparagales > Amaryllidaceae > Allium > Allium sativum. Next base: position 950,266,742 of record CM060926.1, on the reverse strand, counting down.
CCTTTTTTTACAGAGTTTGATGATGTAATCCAACGATGTTATGGATATTCCTTGATGATATGGAAGTTTAAAATTCTGTTCAATTATGCTTTTCTATTATTGCGTGTTGTTTATGTTCTATTATAATTTATCCTTGCACTGTGAGTTATATGATAGGTTCTGCTTGTGTTATCTTACCTTGATGATCGTCCATGGCTACCTGGCACACCTTTCAGCGCATTATTTCCCTTGTTAGGTGCAGGAGTTATGGGCGGTCATCACAAAATCACTTCGTGATGTCGTACCAAATGTATTGACCTAATGCATTGACATTTGAATAGCAAAACTGCATGGACTAATAATTTAGACATACATATAGGATTAAAGCATAGACTCAGACTATGAATATATGACTGAATTACCGATTCTATGATCTGATTTTCAATCCGATCCGGACGTAATTGCGACTGGATGCGAAATCAACAATTTCGATCAGCGACGACGATGGTTTAAGTTGATGAAATAGGGAACCGTTGTAGCGTTCGAACAAGTTATTCTGTTCCACCATGTTTTATTGCACTTGCATTAGCACACATGACACTGCACTTCCACATTATTTTACACCAACACAAGAGGATAGGTTTTGGTGCAACTACTGACACAACTATCTTGATAGTATTCTTTGCAATGGTCTTAAGAAGCTCAAGTAGGGTGCAAGACTTGGAAGCCGAAACCGTGGAATTATCGTCCATACCAAGTGGGTCATACTACGATTCAATCCTGACAAGCAACGAGCTTAAGACTTTCAGACCTTCTTCCCTTACCGAGCAAGTAGGCCCGATCAACTCCCTTGACCAAGAGGGGAAACCCGAAGGATCACACCATTTAGCCGACCATATGGACAAACTGGAGATGCTGGAAGAGGAAGAAATGGCGGTTGGCTCACAAGAGAAAGAGGATGTGGATGACAAGCCTAAAGGTGTTCCCGAGGCACCATATATGATAGAAAATGTTGCCATTCTTGAGAATTCGTCGAGTTCGATTGTCTCACGAGTCGATGAAATTGCATTGAGATGCATCTGCAAGAAGTATGGAATATCTGGGAATGAATTGCTAGTTCCTAGAAGGGAGGATAGAGCACATACGCCAATGGAAGGGTACACTTCCTGAAATAGGCACATGTGCACTGTCGGATGCGCGCCTCCGTCTTTCCCATTCATCCGAGATATGTTGTGCTTCTTTCGGTTAGCGCCGACACAGCTTCATCCAAATGAGTATGTCTTCATGCTCGCCATCTATATCGTGTTCATCGAAAACTTAGGTCTAGAGCCAACCAGAGAAGACATTTACCTTTTCTTCGTAAAGAAGAGGGCTTTCGCTGCATCTTCACTCATTTACCTGGAGGCACAAGCCAATACTTGTTTTGTCCTGATGGCATGGAACAAGCTAAGTTACTTGAAACACAATGGGTTCTACATTTTATGCCCTCGACGATTTACGAGCAGAGGGCTTGTTGGACATAAGTATTCCATGCTCGGATTGTGGTTTAAGTTGATCGAGTCGTAAGCTCTAGACTAACTTAAAAGTTTTGATGTAATAAGTATCCCTCGGATCCAAAGAGACGATGTTTTCTTTGAGCTCCTTGCGGCGCCGATGGATTTTCAAACAGTGTTTTGTGATGCCTGGTCATTGTTGATAGATCGCCTCCTTCATTGTCTGGATTTCATTCGGGGGGTTGTTCGACTGGTTGCCCGAACGAAGATGACGAGGAAGATGAGGCGGAAGCTAAGGGAGGAACTACTCCTCTAGGTTTGTATGTGGAAGTGCCCCATGTTTTTTCTACTATTGTGCCCCTACCGAAGAAGAGGTTGCAGGAGCTCAGGGGGATTCCGGCATTCATGATGACGGTGATGAGAAGATCCATACAGGAGGGGATGATTTATCAGCCACTCCCGCTCCATTTTCGACAGTGGAGACGAGGTTTAGAAGGTCACCCAAACCAACTTCCCCAATTACGACCTCTGGGCCCACCGTGTCGATAGAGGCGGAAGGCCAACTTAAGGATTTGGACAAGATTCCGATCGATTTATCTCTGTCAGGGCCAAGCGACAGTAATGTTGAGAGATTTATGCTGAGCATTGAGGATGTCATCCCTTCAATCAGGCAGACATCTGTTCCATGGAGAGAACACTTAGGACACACACACTCATAAACATTACATGACACAACATTTATTTGTGTGTGTAAGATGCTCAATTCTGACTCAAATTTTGTTTCATGCAGGCGCTATGTCTCAAGAAGGTGACAGAGATCATGATCGGAGACATTCTCTACGGTCGAAGAGACGTGTTATGGGAGATTTCTTTAGAAGTAAAGAACTGCACACAAGGAAGAAATCCTACGAGTTTGAAAGAAGCCGTAGTCGAGAATATTCCCAGCGTACGGAGCCTTTGCTAGCAAGAATGAGACCAACAGATGCTAGAAGAGGAACCGAAATAATAAAAACGAGGCAGTGGTGGTCCAACCTCCCTACTTTTCGATCCCTGCACCGATGACAACAACTGTAGGCAAGGACATGCTCGTTGAAAGACGGTCGGGACCGGTGGAAGGGATGTTAGAACACGAGGCCCGATAATGCCTGATATGTCGGTGATTCCCAAATTAAGTAACGGGGAGAAAAAGGAAATATATAAGAAACCATTCCCTGGCTTTTACTTCGAAAATTTATTGTAACTACCAGACATTCATCAGATCCCACTACACATTGACGAAGATACTTGGCCGCGGGTATACACCATCTATTACAAATATTAGGAGTTATACAAATATGCAAGGAGACTCTCGGAAATTATTTTATATAAGAATGGGGAGATATAAGGCTTGCAAATCGAGGTTAAGCTGAACGGGAGAGCCTCGCAACGCAGGATGCCAAAATGCATAAAACAAATTCAATTAACATCTATTTCCACGTATTTCTAGTAATACTTTATGTCTAACTCTCTGTTGCCAAAATAGATGCTCTAAAGAAGGAGTTGGCGGATGCGAAAGTGGCCACGGCTGGGGCTCAAGAGTAGTACAAAGAAGTGTTATCCTACACATTGACCCAAGCCACCGCACTGAAGAAGGACAACAAGGTTGTGTCAGAGGAAAACCTTCGGCTGTAGGAAGAGAATAATGCGGTGCAGCAGCTCAGGTCGGATAACCAGGCATTGATAGAAGAGAAAGAAAAGCTCTGGAAAGAGAACGAAGTGGCTCAATGCTTAATGAAGGAGAACGAGGAGCTCAGGAAAGAGCTTACAACAAACCGCGTTGATCTCGAACAGGTCGGAAAGGAGAAGGAGGTGAAGAGGATAAGAAAGAATAAGGATGAGCTACCCAAGACCGAATCTGAGAAGAAGAAGGGGAAGTGGGGTAGCTCTCTCAGTGATTGTTGTAGAGAAGTCTTTATTTTTTATTGGCCGATAGAATGTATGAGTGCAACCCTTGCTTTTTGGAGGGATAATGTGGTTTTGATGTACATCGTGTAATTAGTAAAAGCTTGTATTTTGACCATTGAATGAAAGTTTGTTTACTTTGCTTACATCACATGTAGCTCTAAGTGTTCAAGCACTCTTCACATTTTCTAGCATTGTACTTATGTAAATTAACTTAGTATTACACTTAGATTTGACTTTGTTGGAGGATTCTCGAGAACTCGAGAATTCGTAGTTGCACTGTGAAAACACAACATCTTGTGGCAAGTGCGCGGTGATACGAATTTTTAACTTCTCCTGCCATGACTTAGCCAATTTTTCCTGTTTTTCTGGGAGTTGGAAGTTGAATTGTTTGCTTCGATCCCGAGTTCGATTTGGCAAGGTTGTATAGTCGTGCAACGTCGAGCAATTGGATTTAGATTAAAGTCGATGTGACACAGCTAATTGGTGCGATGCTCAAGAAGCGAACTTGTTTAACCGATTACTCAAATTCAGATATAAGATGTGGTCGTATAATTGAGTCGTCAATTCCAAGATTCAATTCTTGGCTCAATCACGTCGTGACTGCGATTTGTTCCAAGTATTGCATTTGCGATCAAGGACGACTATGATTCTAGTTATGGGCTAAAGGTTATCGCCGCATTTCAGAATGGTTTGTTGTTGTTAGATCTAAAAGTGGATCTAATACCCAAATTATCTAAATAAGCAGAGATTTATATTTAGAAATGCAAGAAAACGCAGAAAACACACAAGATTTATAGTGGTTTGGCGTTAATGAGCCTACGTCCACTTTATATCTATGATTATACGTTAGATTCGAGTACAATCAATGATATTTCTCTCAATCTCACTTGTACAATGATGATTCACTCAATAATTTCGGGCTAAGACCGATAAGAAATTGTAAGATACTAATAATGGTGGAAACTGTACTTAGAACTGCCAGAAGATCCCCAAAAATGCCAAGTCTGGGGCTATTTATAGCTGATATCTGCAGGTGGATCGTGGTCACATATGGCACAAATCCCGAAGATCTCGGACTGGTTCGTGGCTTGATGGAGAAATAGTCAATATGGCCGTTATGGATAGGTGTCGTTGGATCCTGCATTCGCGGATCGTGGTAGAATTAGTCGTGGCCTCCATCTCTCAGCCTCAAAAATCGGATCGTGGTAAGGGTTCAGGCGCGAATGGATCAGGTTGTGATAGGGAGTCGTGATCAGGGGGTCGTAGTTGTAGCGTCACGATCCACAGAACACCTAGTGACCACGAACGGGATTTGGTGGCTTCTGGGAGTGAAACTTCATATTGAACATACGTGTGAATCTTGGTGGCTTGATCCAAAAGCTAGCCAACATTTTGCTCCCTCGAAGTATGTTTTATCAAGGATGAAATATGCTTCGAAACTTCTGAATGAAACTTCTCAGGAGGTTGCGTCCTTTGACTGAAATGTCGTACTGCTTCAGGAGGTTGCGTCCTTTGACTGGTATACATACCGGGTTAAATCATCCATCATTTCTTTGTTCATTGGGTAGTTTTCATCTCTGGAGTTTTTTGAAGACATTGTCATCAAATTACCGAGTAAGTCTTAAAACTTTTTAAGTTCTGTCTTTCCAATCCATTGATCACGTTAGTGCTCGGATCGCCTCTTCAATCCACGGGCCATGGCAGACTGTCCAACACCTTCAAGCAGAGTTGTCCTTTAGACCTCGGACCGTTGTCTTGAGGGCCCGTGCGCGAACCCTGGTGGGCTTTCCACATGCTCACGGCCCACCATGGCCTGGCGAGTCATATAAGATAAAGAAGGGAAGACCAAAAGTCTTGTCTTCGGCTATATAAGCCGTTTTTACCCCTCCCCATTTTACCTTCTTTATTTCTTACTGGCTGCCGTTTTTGCTTCTCTTCATTAAACCCATAGCCGAAACCTCCAAAAATCAGTTTCTTCCTTAATTTGATAAGACAAGGTAATTATAGTGATCTCGACTATGATTTTATTTCTCTGTCGCCTTTCTTTACTTCCATCGTACCTCTTGCAAGCTTCTGATGCTATTGCTGACAATTAATGGCGATGGTTACGGGATTTGTGGAGTTAGGATCATGGGGAAGGGAAGCGCATCGAAGGGTTTCAGCTCATTTACTCGGATAGAAGGAGTGTTTTGGTAGATGGAAGAGGAAGTTTCCTAGGCGAGAGGCTCTAGCAGCTTCATTCGTGAGCAGGGGCGCTGTTCGGTTTGTGGTGATGGCGAGGCAATGGGAGAAGAAATGAAGATGAAGTGTTAATTTGACCAGCGGATCGGGTCGTGGGAATTGATGAGCATCGGCTCTTGGCAAGTGGAAGTAAAGAGGATCGTGGAGGGGTTGTCACGATCCGTTGAGGTAAAGCATGAGGGCCCAAGAACTCCAGCATCCCGCGAGCCGGTGCCTTTCCACGAGCCGGTGCTTTCTCACGAGCCAGAACTTGCTTCACGAACCAAGGACGTACCACAATCTGATTCCTGTCTCACGAGCCAATTTTGTATCACGAGCCACCTTGGCCGATGATTTGATACTCTTATTGACTAAAAAATATAATGTAACGCTGATATACTAATGGACAGTTAGGTTAGAGCCTTCAAGACGAATTTTCTGCACTGGACAATTGCATAACCTAATAGCATATAATGGCTATTATTACGCTTATTTAACTGACTTCATGCTTTTCTTCCATGTATGCATAAGCACACACTTGCACTTACACACACGGGGTATGGGTAATTGTGTTCTAACTTCTCACGTTTTCTGCCAACACAGTTATGTCAGATATGCAGTCAACCAAAATGTTAGAAAGAGATACAGAATCAGAGTCGTCAAAGCATTATAATCTGATGTGCTTCCCATAGACTCAAATTGGGAAGATTCCGACTCCGATTATAAGACCGACATCGATATTGAATCGACGATTTCTGAAAGTACATCTCTTGGACGAGGAAGAAGAAGATGATCGGGCCCCCGATGAGACCCCAGGTGTTGAGGAAGTTAAGGAAGAGAAACTCACTGACTCTTTGGCTTCCAAGTTGGATGACATGAAGCTTAAGAAAATATGCTTAAGACACGGGATTCCCTAGGATGATGTTAAGACTCCTGGAAGTGAGGATAGACCTCATTCTGCCCCGCCAGGGTATATGACTGTTAGTAGGTTAATGTGCTGGGTAGGCGCTATTCCTCCCTTTCCACTAATCGTTGTCGAGACCTTAAGACGCTTGCGCATTGCCCCTATGCAGCTTCATCCTAATGCTTATGCAGCCTTGTACACTTTCTGTATTGCATATGCGGAGATTCTAAAGACTGAGATCACTTTCAAAGACTTGAAATTCTATTATCTCTTCAAACATCGCTCCGACTCCAAACTTCTCTTTCTTTGAATCGGTAGCCAATAGGAAGGTTTTATCGGAGGGTCATAGCAGCATAGGAGATCCCAAAGCCGATTGGTTCTATATAAAACACCAAGCGGGGTGTGCAAAGAAGTGGCTAAAATCAAGTAAGCTTTAAGCCTCTAGATGTGTAACCTGATTTTGTAACCAAAGCACTAACATGTTTCTCTTCTCTGTACAGATCATAGCTTCCCAAAAACGGAAGGCTCGGAATATGAAGATCGACTATCCCGCCTTCTCAAGAGCAAATCGGACTTCTTAAAAACCAAGAAATGTATCACCGACGAGAATCTTTACAGGCACCGTCTTCTGGATATAAGGTTCAGACTTGGTGCGGGCGACATTCCATTTAAATATCTGCCCCCGACTGAAGGTGAAGGGACCTCGGGGGTCACGAAGACCACTGAACTTCGCAAGAGCCCCTCACCAATGATCAATCAGGATGATGAAGATTTGAATGTATACAAAGGAGGCGAGGTTCGAGCCGATGAGCCAAAGGAAGTCCCAGAGTCTGAGGGACAATCTCCTTTAAGGATTTCACCACCAGCTGAGCCTCCTACTCATGATGAATTAGCAGAGGAACAGATATTCGGGGAATTAAGCAAGATTCCTCTACTGGACGATATTTACACACAAGAAGACTTCGAAGAGGAACCATTCTTTCCTACCTCTGAGAAAGTGAATGTTCCAGTTGGGGAAAAAGAAGACACGCAGACAAGCCAGACTCTAGGCCTTGGTCTGTTAGTGGGGATTATACGGGATGCACGAATCACTTGCACCACTCGTCACAACACTTCTACATCACCAGTATTCATGATTCTGATACACATTCGTTCTCTTTGCAGGGAAAATGCCTCGTAAACAATCCTATTCTTATCGCTCTCTCCGAGCAAGCACGTCGAGGCTCCTTTCTGATCATGAGCAAGCCCGCAGTGACAGTTGAGGGAGAAATAGTTACCGACCTCGTGACTCTTATCAATCTCATTCTACAAGGTTTCGTTCTCCATCAAGGCAAGACGCTGGGAAGTCCCATAGTCATCCAGTGCCACCGGTAGGAGGTAAACAGATTCCCAAAGACTTGACTCCTCCGAAGAGTACACCCTCTCATAGCAAGTCTTCCAAAAAAAAAACACCATAAGCCGAAAGATAAAGGCAAAGATCTGAACAAGGATTTAGAAAAGGAGAAGATAGCTATTGTCCCCTCTAGCCAGCGTGATTTGGATACTACCGCTGCGCAGGATGTTGTCTATACTACTGAGAATCTGGTCAAGCTAGAGCGTTTGCGGAAGCAGTTTCCTGATATCTTCTTTGAAAGGATGATGTTTGTTCCAGATCTTGAACTGGTTCCTGAGAACTGGGATGTAGAAATCATAGGGCAGGTGAGTTACGTGGCCAAACAATATAGGTTGATGAAGAAGCATGCCGCCACACTTTCTACTGCCATCCGCTACCTAGAGACGGAAGCAGCCAGAACCAGAGTGAAGATTGATAATGATGGTAGGGCCAGGAGCAGAATGGAAAAGGAACTAGAGGATACACAAGCTCAGCTCGCTCTAGCTCGGCGGGATGCGGAAAATTACAAATCAGAGCTAGAGAGTGCTAGGAAGTGTTTTCACATTGAGCTCGACTCAAATAGCCAAGAACGTTTGGCTTTGAAAAAAGAAGCGGAGGATCTCAAGACAATCAATACTGAATTGAAGACAGCACATGAACACTTTGCTGCTGAGAAGGCTTCCTGGGAGAAAGAGAAGGCGAGCTTAAAAGACAGTCTCGTTCTTGTTGAAAAAGAGAAGGCAACTCTGAATGATCGACTTGTCCAAGCCAAAGAGCGCTCAGCCCTTGCTGAAAGTAATGCTAACAATGCTCTTGAATCGGCCTCCGCCACAGCTGATGCGCTGGCTACAACCAAAAAAGAGATAGAGGGTTTCTAAGAACTTCTATTCGACTTCTTTGACCAAGTTATTAAGACCCGAGGCATCTCGTGGATTCAGGATTTTCACTTTACTTTGGCCAATGTGTGGGATATGATCGTTGAGGGCAAAAAGCGTCGATTGGAAACCAAAGAAGTTAATGAGAAATGGCTCATACAGACTTATCAAAGGTGAAGTGCATGAGGCTTTGGAGATAGGAAGACGTCTGATTCACGAGGAAATCAAGAAAGAGAGAACAAAACTCAAGGGCAAGGATAAAATTGAGGAAGGCTCTAGCTCGATTGTGGATCCCAAGGCCTCCGAAATTGAGGAATACAATCCTGATGATCCATTGATTCCCTTGGCTCCCACTCCTTCAGTTGTCGGAGTTGTTATCACGAATCTGGGCGAGGAGTCGGCTGAAGGTATCTCCATATTCTCTCCACAGTTCGTCAAAGCGGTTATAACTTGTCATCGTATCGCGGGACAGACAACTGAGATGACCACGTTGTACCCCAAATCACTAACATTTGCTGCTCATGACATAGGTAATAAGCCGATCGAGAAGGATGTGGAAGAGAAAGCAGAGGTGGAGAAAGTTAGTGTCCCCTCAAGTGTTAGTGCTGAAGTCTCTGAGGTTGCAAAGCAAACCAAGGATACAACAAGTGAGAAGACTATTGTGCCATCTAGCACCGATGCTCTTGCAGATGCCGAAGTCATTGGGGCTTTGCAAGACACCGATGGTGGTCATGGAGATGAAGAGGATGACATAGTCATCACAGAAGAAACAAGGATGACGATAGCGAGACCTTGGTTGGTGTGTAGGCTAGGAGAGAGAAACGATTGGCTTTGCAGAAGGAGGGGCAAGACCCTCTATATGTGCCTCCTATCTCAGAAATCGATCCCAAGACTGGGTTCATTATAAGATTCTCTTCCAAATCAATAACTGCACAGCTTCCCTCCCAGCCTCCTAATTCTCCCTAGGAGTCTCTTGTTGATAAGAGGAAGAAAGGTGACCGCTTCGATGCTGACAAGGAGGAGTTGGAGAAACGGAAGAAGGAGAAGAAATCAAAATCGTCTCCCAAGCGTAAATAGGATGCACTTATTAGCTCATATTTTGCTTTTAGGCTTTCCACTGGCCAAGAAATATAGTTGTGAGAATGGCCCTCAATTTTGATTAGCTTTACTCTTGTAATTCCGCACTTGGCTACTGAAAATTCGTTTCTTTTGTATCTTTGCGTACCTGCAAGTTTACTATGTCTGCAGAGTTTATTATTCTGAATCACAAAACTTAAAGATAATCATAACTAAATACTGAAGCCATGAATGATAATCATTGAAAAGTTCGTGGGCTAAGTAAACGCGTAGTGTTCACAAATGCAAAGTGTCGTATGTATATGCCCGCAATCAATCGTCATTATGATGCCTGACCAAGGCTTATTGGCGGTTGATTAGAGTCGCGTTCGTACTGCCCCTCACGTTCGGAAATGAGGGGTTTATGTCATTTGGCGGCATACATTGCTGCACCTTTATACTTTCCCGACCCTTTGGTTGGGATATGAATTCTTGTGGCGCTAAGTCTCTAGCGCCATTATACTCTCCTGATCCTTCAGCGGGTTAGAGTTCGAGCTCGGTTCTTAGTCTGCTCACCGATCCTTTAGTGGGGCTGAAGTTTTGGGGGCGCTAAGTCTCTAGCGCCTTTATACTCTCCCGATCCTTCAGCGGGGTAGAGTGTTATCAAGGCGGTTTTATCATGGTGCACCTTCATGCCTTGGGGACATTATCTTCGCATCCTTTATACTCTCTCCCTAATCTCGAGAGATAGAGTGCAAGCAGTAGTGTGATTTACCTCGCCGCACCTTTTAGAACTTTGAATTAGGTGTTTCGAAATCGCTGCATCGTTTATAACAAATCTCGAAATGATAATGATTGATGTTAGTCAAAAATAAAAGAGCAGATAAGAAACGGTGCAGTAAAGGTAAATGACACATGATATTTTTATGGTGGTTCGGTCGAATCATGACCTACGTCCACTTTATAATCTTTTTCCCAAGTAACCAGACTGTTCTAGGCAAGTCGTGCCTTTTTACATGGTCCTAAAAACAAAATAGTAAAACTGACAATTTCACGTCAGATAAGGCCGTAAATGTTGGGCATTCCACACTCTGGGGATTTCATCTCCATCCACGGTTGGTAGCTTGAAGGTTCCATTGTCAAGCTTTCATAAAATGGAGTATGGTCCTTCCCATATCGGGCCCATATGCACCGGGGGTGGAAAGACGCGTTTTAGGACCAAATCTTCGGGTTTAAAGCTTCGAGCTCGGACTTTTTTGTTATGATACTGATCGACCTGTTGCTTGTGTCTCAAGGCACGTAGATTGGCTTCGTCCCTCTTTTCTTCAATCATATCTAGAGACTCAAGGAGCAACTCATTGTTGATCATCGGGCCATAATAAGTGATTCGATGATATGGTACTTCTAACTCAACTGGGATGACCGCTTCGGCTCCAAAAACGAGGGAAAAGGGTGTGTGACTCGTTGCCGACTTGTATGTTGTCCTATAGGCCCATAGTGCTAAGGGTAATTCATCAACTCACATGGCTTTGGCCTGCTTCAATCTTTTCTTCAGAATAGACTTGATCACTTTGTTTGCCGCCTCGACCTGCCCGTTCGATTGCGGGTGTGCCATAGAGGTGTATCTTTTCTTGATATGATACTTCTGGCAGAAATCTCGAAACTCGGTGCTATCAAACTGAGTTACGTTATCAGTTATGACGACTTTCGGAATCCCAAATCGGCATATAATGTTCCTAACGACAAAGGTGATCACTCGCTTAGTTGTGATCGTGGTCAATGGCTCAGCCTCGACCCATTTGGTGAAGTAATCCACGGTCACAATGGCGAATTTTGCTCCGCCCTTAGCTATGGGGAGGCTTCCAATAATATCGATTCCCCAAACAGCAAAGGTCCATGGGGTCATCATCGTCTTCAGCTGGCCAGGAGGTGCCCTGGGGATCTTGGAAAGCTTCTAACACGCATCACAACGTCGTGCATACTTGGCTGCATCCTTGTTTATGGTGGGCCAAAAATAGCCATATCGCAATATCTTCTTTGCCAATGTTTGGCCTCCAGTGTGGTCGCCACATTCACCTTCGTGGACCTCTTTCAGTACACGCTTGATGTTTTCATGGGCGATGCATCGAAGGAGGGGCATCGAGAAACCCGGTCTATACAGGACTTCGCCTTGCAGCACATATCAGGATTCCTTCCGGATAACTACATGCCTCTCACTTTTCTTTGTTGGAAGCGTTGCATTCATCAAAAAATTCTTTATAGGGGTCATCCATGACTCCTTCCCGGGTTCAATCTCTAGTACCGGATCAATTTCCATCTGATCTATACTAGGGGACTGTAGCACTTCAATCGGGACTAGCTCCGTATTTTCAGGATTATCAGAGCTAGCCATCTTCGCTAACTTGTCTTCCTTTTGATTCTCTGTTCGAGGAATATGAGATATGCTATGGTGATCAAAACCGTCCAACAACTTCTCCACTTTCTCCAAATATGATATCAGCCTCGGACTCTTGGCCTGAAACTTTCCAGTGACCTGGTTCACGACTATCTTGGAATCGCAAAAGATGTCCAGCTTTGTGATCTCCAACTCCTTTGTGAGCTTCAGCCCGGCAATTAGGGATTCATATTCAGAGTCGTTATTAGTGGCATGGAACTCCAATCTCAGAGCATAGTATATTAGTCGTTTCTCTGGAGTCTCAAGGTCCACTCTGGCACCAGATCGTCTGTCGTTCTAGCTCCATCAGTGTATAATTTCCAGGCACTGGGGTCAAGGAGTAGTTTTGGTGGGTCATCTTCTTCACTTACTACATCATCCTCCGGGATAGTAAATTATGCTATAAAATCTGCCAGTACTTGCCCCCTTATCGACCTTCGGGACAGGAAGTTCAAGTCGAATTGACTCAACTCAATGTTCCACTTGAGCAGTCTTCCTGATGCTTTTGGCCTTTGCAGAACATGTTTGAGTGGGTGATCGGTGTACACAGTAATGGGATGAGCCTGGAAGTAGTGGCGAAGTTTTCTAGATGTGATCAGTAAGCTATACGCATGCTTTTCTATCTTTGGATAATTTCACTCTGCGGCCGCTAATTTCTTACTCACATAGTACACCGGTCTTTGCACCTTATCTTCCTCTCTTACCAAAGCCGAACTGATCGCGTGGGATGACACTGGCAAGTACACAAATAAATCCTCGTGATCCACGGGTTTAGACAATATTGGGGGTCTTTCTAGATGATTCAATAGATTCTGGAATGCTTCTATACAATTAGGAGTCCATTTAAAGTTGCGCTTGCCTCGCTTTATCAGCTCGAAAAACGGGATGCATTTATCCGTAGCTTTGGAGATAAATCTACTCAGCGCTGCCACTTTTCCAGCGAGGCTTTGTACATCTTTAATTTTCTTTGGTTCTTGAATATTTTGGATAGCTGTAATCTGATCTGGATTGATTTCAATTCCATGCGAGCTAACGATGAATCCTAGGAATTTTCCAGATGCTACCCCAAATGAGCATTTCAAGGATTTAGTTTCATCCGTATTTCTGGAGAATCTCAAACATTTCTGCTAAATCGGCAGTATGGTCGGATGATCGTCTGGACTTTACCAACATGTCATCGACGTATACCTCCATCGTTTTCCCGATTTGGTTGTAGAACATCCTATTCACCAATCGCTGATACGTAGCACCGGCATTCTTCAGACTGAAAGGCATCACTTCGTAACAGTATAATCCCAGATCGGTAATGAAGCTGGTATGCTCTTGGTCCGCGACGTGCATGGAGATTTGGTTGTACCCTGTGTAGGCATCCATTAAAGAAAGAAGCTCATGACCCGCCGTCGAATCCACGAGCTGATCGATTCTAGGTAATGGAAAGCTATCCTTTGGGCAGACTTTGTTTAGATCTGAGAAGTCAATGCATGTGCGCCACTTTACATTGGCCTTCTTCACCAAAACCAGGTTTGAAATCCAGTCAGGGTATGTTGAATCTTTAATAAACCCATTGCTTCTCAGCTTTTCGACTTCTTCCTTCAAGGCAGTAGACCTTTCTGGGCCAAGCGTTCGCCTTTTCTGTTTGACGGGAGGATGTTTTGGGTTGATGTTTAAGGAATGACTCATAATTGAGGGAGATATTCCACACATGTCCGCATGGGTCTAGGCGAATACATCCAAGTTAGCTTTCAAGAAATTTGTTAATTCTTTGGCTCGAACAGGGTCCAACTAGGATCCAATCTTCAGGACATTCTCTGGGTCACTATCATCGATTGGTACATCCATAGTTGCTTCATTGGGAGTTGCCATTCTGCCCCCAGGCTCTTCATCCTCTCTGGGATCTATATCCTCGGGCAACTCTCTGGGCGACTCTCCCAGAGTTATTTTCTTTAGTTGCTAGGACGTTTCCTCCCTTAGGAGGGAAGAAGCGTCCTTTGTTTCTACATCTCTTCCTTTATGGAGCAACTTCGGCTCTGCTATGTAGCATGCTCGTGCAACAACTTGATCTCCTCTGACTATACCTACACCGGCATCCGTCGGGAACTTCAACAACAAACACCAGGGTGCAATGCATGCCCTGAATTTAGCTAGGGCCGGTCGGCCCAAAAAGGCATTATATGGCGACTTAATATCCAGGACTACAAAGGGAAGGATTCTCACTCTCTGGCGTTCTCCTTCCCCAAGGGTTACTGACAGTTCCACGTATCCCATCGGAGCGGTTGAGGCTCCATTAAATCCACGTATCCAACCCTCTCATGGTTTTAAATCCTTCGGTTCGAGTTTCATTTGGTCGAATGTTTTCTTAAACAGAATGTTAACTGAACTACCATTATCCACTAGAACTTTGTGGACTGTTGCTGGACCAATGGCGACGGTGATCACTAATGGGTCCTCGGTTGGGGAGTGGACCCCAATACTCTCCCGATCGCGAAATATGATGTCATCAAACATAATCTTCTGTTGCTTAATCGGGGCATTATCCTTGGGATTACTACATTCTCCCACTTCAAAATGTTGTTTAACTGCGTTAACGTACTGATCCATAGCCCTGAAACTGTGCCAGGCCAGATAAAGCCCACCAACTATGGTATTGATAACGATATTTTTTCCTTTTTGCTGAGTCGTTGGTTTGGCAGCAGGTTGGCTTTGGTTCGGGGCTTGCGCGGCTTGTCCCCTGTCTCTAGGTGTCACCTTATACTCATCGAGTTTTCCTTCCTGAAGTATCTTTTCAACCACATCTCTCAGATGATGACATTCGTTTGTAGTGTGGCCATGAGTCTGGTGAAAAAGGCAAAATTTCCCAGTCTCACGTTCCTTTTCTGTCAAGTCTCTCGGAGGAGGCCTCTTATACCGGAGGAGGTTGTACATATCCAGGAAGATATTCTCCAACGTATCGTTTAACAGTGTAAAACTCTCAAATGGCCTAGGCCGAGATCTCCTCTGAGAATCATTCCCTCGATTTCTCTTCCGATTATTGTTATTATTATTCCCTGATTGGCGACCATTGCCTTGATTCTTGTTCCCGACATTAACTTAACCTTTCCTGAGCTATCTCATGTCTGCTTGGCGGCCACATTACTTTGGATATCCTCCTTATCAGTAACATTCCTCTTTTTGTTGGCATAAATTTCCTCTCGATGCAGGCGGATGTTGGCCTTTTCGTAAAATATTTATTTGGTCAACGGTGGTTTACCGGCCAGGTATCTCCCAAACTCGGTGTCCTAATCCACTCCGTCAATCCAGGCCATCAAAACAGTTTGTTTATGGGGATCTCTAACCTCCGTGACTGCTAGATTGAAGCGATCTAGACATGACCTCGAAGATTCGTCTGGGCATTGCTTAATGAGGGATAATTCGATGACATTCTTAGATCTCTGATTATGCAACCGGAATTGATTCATGAACTGTTCGCTTAATTCCTTGAAACTGGAGATCGATCGCGCTGGCAAGCGAGTAAACCACATTAGCTCTGTATCTTCCAGGAATATCGGAAATGCCTTACATTTTACAGCGTCGGAGGCAGCAGCTGCATTCATGTACCATGAATATCTCATTAGGTGTTGGACTGGATCCGCCCTTCCTGCATAGAAGTTTATAGGAGGCACGTAGAATTTCCTGGGGAATCGAACCTCTAATATGTCATCCTTGAAGGGCGTATGATTGCGGCCTATACCCCAATCCTCATTTGTTTGTCCGCGGTTTTCTACAATCGCTCGTCCAATCATGGCCTCAACATTTGCATGGGTCAGGGTGGATTCAGGATCAACACTTCTTGCCCTGTGGGCTTCTCTAGCATTTCTTTGACGCACTGCTGCAAGGTCTGGGGCCTGAGCAGAACTCCCTTGCCCCTATTACCGTGTTCAGTCACGCGACAAGCAGGAAGAATTGGTTGATTTTGAGCAGGGTCAATGACGTCTCCATTCCTAGGTGGTAGGACAGGCTCATTTAAGTTACGATAATTAGTTCCCTGATTAAGCACCTCTTCTTCTCGAGAAGGGAATGTCCCAAATTGAAGCTGCCCTATATTTTCAGCTCTTTCTAATGGAGGCCATAGCCGGTTTCTTCGAGGTTCTTCAGACAAGGATGTGTGTTCCAAATAAAGAGAGTGAGCTGGAGGTGGCGAAACCTGCCTCTGGATATCATCAATTCGTCTTCTTAGGGCAGTAATATTCTGACGCAGCAACGAGCTCTCCCGCCTTTAGGCAGCCAATTCATCATTTTGTCTGTCCAATGCTTCAATTATGTGATAGAGATCTCCTTCGGTAGCTAAGGTAGAAGGGTTGAAATGATCATCATCATCTTCTCTCATACGCAAAGAACTTGAGCCAGGTCGAGAAGAGGTACCAGCACGAGCGGAACGAGCCCTAATCTCCTTCCCAGGTCAAGTAGTGGTCTGATTGTCATTTCGGATCATGGTCCCCCAAGGATGATGGCTCGTGGTACCCTCTTGGCGTCGGTTCGTGGTGGTCCCCTGGGTTCGGATCGTGGGAGCATTGGTAGGATGGAGGGTGGCATTCTCTTGAGAAATGGTCGTTATGCCCTCCGTCACACGGTTCGTGGCACCTCCAGTGGGTCGGATCGCCCCCTCTTCACGATCCGAGAATCATCCTCGACCTATTCCTGAATGTTGTCATCAAGAGCTTCGTTTGTTACTTCATCGGCCTGTGAAGCTCGTGCATCCTTGGACTTCTTTCCAGCCATAATACTTTGGATTTGCTGAAATCTTCAAAGATCAAAACAGTGGGGTTTTGGACTGTTTTCTTCGGATCTGACTGCCCAAACAATAGAACAACAATCCAATATGCTGAGACTTCGTTCTCAGTGAAAGCACCAAAATGTTAGATCCAAAAGTGGGTCTAACACCCAAATTATCTGAATAGGCAGAGATTTATATTTAGAAACGCAAGAAAACGCAGAAAACACACAAGATTTATAGTGGTTTGGCGTTAACGAGCCTACGTCCACTTTATATCTATGATTATACGTTAGATTCAAGTACAATCAATGATATTTCTCTCAATCTCACTTGTACAATGATGATTCACTCAATAATTTCGGGCTAAGACTGATAAGAAATTGTAAGATACTAATAATGGTGGAAATAGTACTTAGAACTGCCAAAAGATCCCCAAAAAGCCAAATCTAGGGCTGTTTATAGCTGATATCTGCAGGTGGCTCGTGGTCACACATGGCACAAATCCTGAGCATCTCGGACTGGTTCGTGGCTTGATGGAGAAATAGTCAATATGGCCGTTATGGACAAGTGTCGTTGGATCCTGCATTCGCGGATCATGATAGACTTAGTCGTGGCCTCCATCTCTTAGGCTCAAAAATTGGATCGTGGTAAGGGTTCAGGCGCGAATGGATCGGGTCGCGATAGGGAGTCGCGATCGGAGGGTCGTAGCTATAGCGTCACGATTTGGAGAACACCTAGTGACCACGAACGGGATTTGGTGGCTTCTGGGAGTGAAACTTCATATTGAACATACGTGTGAATCTTGGTGGCTTGATCCAAAAGCTAGCCAACAATTGTAGAGAGTCTTCTCCTCGAGGGACGTCACAGACAAATTTTTTTGATGCTAAGAATTTGTTTTTAGACCATCTTCCTTGTGTGGTAGGTTTGATTCCAAAAGGTTGCTTTGCGGTTCGCGGAGAAGATGGTAGTAGTGAGAATGTAGGAACTGGTAGGAGTGTGGTGCCTTTTAGCCTACTCTCTGTAGTATGCCTCTGGTAGTTCTTCCCGACATGCCCCCAACTCTCTGGGAGGTGGCTGAAGCTCAAGTGGAGGCAGAAGGTCACGACAATAGTGAAGAGGAGGTGTCCATTGGTGAACGAGGATTTGCTTCTCATTCTCGTTTCGTCTCTTGACAAAAGGAGGGAAAGGTGGGAGTGAGTCTCAAACTAATTTCTCAAGTGACGACCTCAGAGTCCACTGCATCGATAGAGAGGTTATAGGAATTGGTAAAGGACTAGTATCCTCAGGCCCGCTTCCATATGTGCCTTCGGTAGTGCTTCCTGACGTGCCCTTGGCTGACTGGGAGGTGGCCAAAGCTCAAGTGGAGGTGGAAGATCACGACGACGATAAAGAGGATGTGTTAATTGAAGAATGACGGTTTTATGCTCATTCCCACTTCGTCTCTGATGAAGGAGTGAAAGGTGGGTGTTAATAGCAAAGCGGTTTCTCTAGTGATGACCTCATGGTCCACTGCATTGATGGAGACTGTTGCGGGAACTAGTGAAGGAGTGGTGCCCCCAGGACTGCTTATGGATGTGCCTCCGGTAGTACTTCCCGACGTTCCCCGAAGCTAATTGGAAGGTGGTCGGAGCTGAGGTGGAGGAGGATGGCCATGATGACAACAATGATGAGGTACGCGCTGGAGAAGAGGATTTTCTTTTGATTCTTGTCTCGTCCTCGATGAGGGAGATATTCACAAACCGATTTATTCGGTGATGACCTTTGAGACCACTGTGTCGAGGAGATGGTTATGGAATCTAGGGGAGGAGTGATGCCTCCAGGACTGGCTCTGAGTGTGCCTTCGGTATTGCTTCCGAATGCGCCCCTAGCTGGCATGGAGGTGGCCAGAGCTTAGTGGAGGCGGAAGATCACAATGACAACAAAGAGGAGGTGTGCGTTGGAAAAGAGGGTTTTCTTTTGACTCTCGTCTCGTCTCTGACGAGGAAAACAAAGTTGAGATCGAGTTGCAATCCGATTTCTTTGGTGATGACCTTAGTGACTACCGCATCGTGGAGGCAGTCGTGGGAACTGGTGCCTCCAGGCCCGGTTCTTTGTGTGACTCCGGTAGTGCTTCCCAACTCCCCCGGTTGACTTGGAGGTGGACGGAAATTAGGTGGAGGTGTAAGATCACAACAACAATGAGGAGTAGTGTTCATTAGAGAACGATGGCTTGCTTCTCATTCCACTTTCTCCACCTAACGAAGGAGATAAATGTGGGAGCGAATCGCAAACCAGTTTCTTCGGTAACAACCTCAAAGTCCACTACATCGATGGAGATGGTTGCAGGAACCGGTGGAGGACTAGCGCCCCCAGACCCGCTTTCGTATGTGCTTCCATTAGTGGTTCATGATGTGCCCCCAGTTTACTGGGTGGTGGACGGATCTTAGGTGGAGGCATAAGATCACAACGACAGCGAAGAGGAGGTGTCTATTAGAGAACGAGGGTTTTGTTGCTCATTCTCGTTTCGTCTCCCAACAGAAGAGAGAAAGGTGGGAGAGAATCGCAAACCGGTTTCCCCCATGATAACTTCAGAGTCCACTGCATCCATGGACATGGTTGCAGGAACTGGTGGAGGACTGGTGCTCCCGGACCAATGTGCATCTGGTAGTGCTTTCTGATGCACCCCAGTTGACTGGGAGGTGGCAGGAGCTCAGGTGGAGGCGGAAGATCATGATGACAGTGAAGAGGAGGTGTACATAAAGAATGAGGGTTTTCTTCTTATTCTTGTTTCATCTCCGATGAAGAAGAGACAAGTTGGAGTGGATTACAAACCATTTTCTCCGGTGATGCCCTCAAAGTCTACTACGCCATGGAAATTTCTGTTTTAAGTACTCAAGTATCTTTTACACTTTTCGAAAGTTGTACTCATGTAACGTAATGCGGTTCCGCACTTAGATTCTGGTCGGTCGAAACTCCACTCTTGAGAAACTCAAGTCTTGCAGAGTTCGAGGAGACTGGTTCCACTCTCAAGACTGCCTTTCGATTATCCAATCTTGAGGCATTGTTGAGTCAGTAGTGGACGTCGTTAGTTTGAAATTTTTATACTCGAATCTGATTCTAAGGACCAGAGTTAGTGAAGGGAGCGATCGGTATAAAACTTGTTTGACTGGCACCAATGGATAGACAGCCAAACATGCCTTAACATAGATAAATCATGTACTAACCATCGGCCTTAGTGGTGGTGTTAACAGATCACCATTAGAGTGCGACAGAGAGTAGGTAGGTCGGACTAAATCCGTTGGATTTAGAGTGCTTTCCCTCAGGTTCGAGTGTAAGTATGGTTGTGTTGGTTTGATTGCATTTGAGATAGCGTACTCTAGCAATCCTCAGATGAATCTCGAAGTTATAGGCTAATGTTTTGACGCTTCGTACAAGGTTTACAACTAGTTCGGCTGTAAGACAACCTAAGCAACTTGTCGAAATTAAGGTATATAATCAAACTACCAATAGGAATATGTAAAAATATGTTCATACAAGGTGTAACTTTAGCAAGATGAATCATGAGGTGCAGCTTTGATGTCCAAGCCGCTTATATCTACTGCAGTTTTGTTGAATCGAAAGGATGATCCCAAGGCATCTAGTTGCGAGGTGAGTTCCTGATTGGTTGAAATTCTTAGTGAGCGTTGGACGGCTCGTAAATTTCATGCGGGGGACCTTATGTGTAACTCTCAATCTTTCCTTGACGAAATTTTTTCCGACTTTGTCCTTTGGGAGGGGTATTCGTTCGTGTCATGACCGCGGACACTGTGGAACTAGCATTATTTTTCAGTTTTTCTCTTTTTGTCTGACGACCCACTTAGAACGGGCATCTTTTATTATCGGACTTTGCAGGTCTCGATGTAAATGTTCTCAAGGGAGTCATTGAGCAGAGTGTAGTCGCGGAATGATGTAAGTATGAGACGTTTCCTCTTCTTGTTGCGACTACCTTCGTTGTTGCTAGCTTGAGCAGGTTTGCTTGGAGCATTGGGACTGGAGTCGTTAGAGCTTTAAACCTCATCTTGAGGTAAGTTGTCGTAACGAGGATCTCGATTCCTTTGCGTAGGAAATTATTGGCTTTATTATAGAAGAATTTCAAAGTCTTTGATGGCTTTCGGTTAATCCACACTCCAAATTTGTATTCAGGACGAATGCCTTTGGAAAGTTGGGATAAGACAGTGCAGGGATTAGGGTCATCAACATCTGCTAATGCGTTGTCGAATCTTTCGAGATAGCTCTTCAGACTTCCCTGCTGCCTTGGGAGATGTGCATACCGAACTGTCCTATCAAGTCTCTTGCGAGTTGATCAAAGGTTGAGATGGTTCTCGGCAGAAGTCGTGTGAATCATAAAAGAGGCATGCTCTCTCGGAAGACAAGGAAGCAGTTTCAATACACGACATCTGTGGAATGGGTGGAATCCATAACAATTCATATCGGATTAATAAGTCTCGAGGGTTTGATTTTCTTAAGTAAGCTTCTATCTGTGGCATGTTGAAGTGTTTGGGCCATTCGGCATTGAGCACATCTTCGGTGTAGGGGTTCCGTCTCGCACTGGTTTCTCAATCGTCGGAGACGTGACCCGAGATTCATTCATGATGCTGCGAACCAAGTTGGAGGGAACGGGGATTTGGATCTCCGCTATATTACTTCGGTGTGATCCGACTTGGGAGTGCATAGCCTTGGACATCTTCTTAGATAAATGTCGTCTTCATCTAAAGAATCTTCGACCTTAGTTGTTTGACTTTGCGGAGATTGATAAGCGGGAACTTGGGCATGGTTTACCATTTGAGGCATGGTTGCCAAGTTTCAAATTGCAATAGGCTGATCTTGTCGAGTGAGGGTTGATCACTAATACTTTGATCAAGATTAGACCCGAGCCGGGAATGGTTGAAACAACGCGTTCCCGCTTCGACGGTGATTCTGGCACCATTACGGTTAATGGTATGATGTTGGATTCGATTACGGTGAAGAGGAACGGGAGCGGAGCCTGAGGAGACAAAATTTGGAATAGGCTGAGTGCTTATGTTTGCTCGAAGGCGAAGGATGTCTCATGAAGTATAATCTCGAAGCCTTTGCGTTAATTCAATATTTTTCTTGATTTTTTTTACCAAGGCTTATTTGGGTTTCTCTTAATTTTCTCTCCACATGTACTAGTTGAGTTCGGGCGAGCCAAAGGATCGGAGGAAGTAGTGATTTCCAAATTGGTAGGAACTTCGGTGAGTTGAGACTGAGAAGGGTTTTTCAAGTTAGGATCAACTGTAAAAGGTTCGAAGATGATAGTCTTTCCTTTAGTAACCATTATCGGCAAACTTGGTTGGTAAGTCTTTGCAAGACCTAAGTCGTGCTTCCAAGTTTGGGTAAAGAATGGTACGAAAGGCGAAGTCTTTAGTTTCTCCATGTAAGCATCTAAATGTTGTTGCAGAAAATTGGTACAACACCCAAAGATTTCTGAATTAATGAAAATTGAGTTTCGCACAAGGAAAACATACAGAAAGTAATGAACATAGTGTTTATAGTGGTTCGGTTAGAATTGAACCTATGTCCACTTTGAAGGCTTTTCTAATATTATTCTCTCTTGTTGAAGTACAATGTTGGACATCATCATTACAAGTGATTACAAAGGTAATGGTGGTAACTAAATTCTAAGAAGTCCAAACATGGAGTTATAACCCTTATTCCCGAAATTCCTTTGATATTTGGGAGTTGAAATCTTTGAGAAGTACGCAATTTATTCTTCCTAAAGCTTCAAGGGTCTTTAATGGTGTCCTAGGTTAAGAATTCCTCCTAGAAGTGTCAAATCAGCATGCTGCCAACTTCTTTCTCATTGCTGGCGAGCAGTTATTTATAGGTAGTGGAGTAGATGGGAGATGGTGAAGAGTTGGGCCCACCTCCAATCTTCGTACCCGAGATCGGTACCGATCCCGCGATCGGTACGAATCTCGGGGTTTCTCTCCCTTGTGCTTTCCCTTGAAGTCCTTTGAACTTTCCACTTCTTGTCACTTTTCATATACGTTGCCTTAACTGATTTCATATTCCTAGAAAGCACCGATCTCCATACTTGGTCTTGGGGATTCGAACGAACAGGAACCGAAAAGTGGGTGATGTCAGGTTATGAAGAACAAGGTGAAGCTAGTGTACGAATAACTGGGATATGAAAATAGGAGTTTGTAGTGTATTGAGAAAGTGCAAGTCCTAGGATACGAAATCCTTGTATACCCTAAGGGATACGAAATTGGCCTTGTGGGTTTTTGTGGAGGTCACAAAGTCATGGGATATGGATTTGGTGGTGAAGCTTGATGTCAATCCTGAGGACTTGGCCTTCGTTTGAGTAGCTTTGACGAGTCGTGACCACTACACTTATGCAAATCCATCCGTCTTAGTTCCTAGGTATCTTAGCGACACTTCAGGCAGTTTAACCATGCAATGGGCTGAGTCGTGTGGGCTTGAATTGCTTTTACGAACCAGGCCCAAAAGTCTGGTTAACACTTGAGTTCGAGGTTTGAGCTTTGCATTCTTGCATGTATCATAAAAATTAGCACTCAAACTCATAGATGTCATGACTTATAGCAGACAAAAGTTACTCAATTTTTTGCTTTGGATTTACATGCCCGTCGATTTCTTATGAGTAGATATAATAAAAAGGTATACAAGATGGTGAAGATAGTTATGCATATGAGGGTTGTAACAACCCTTGTTTTGGATACTCGGTAAAAACAAATTTTAACGAGTTTTGTAATTTTAAACCTGAGAAGGTTAGAATACGGGTTCGGGAGTCTAACTCCTATAAAAATTCAAGAATGAAATTAAGAAATTATGGTTTATGAGAAATTTTGTGTTTATTGGAATAAATTAAATTCATTCAGAATTATAAGAAAATTTATTCCAATTCGTGTTAGTATAACTATATTTTGTTGGTTTAAATGAATATTGAAAATAAAAAATATTAATTGATGATCAAAATTTAAGTAAAAAATATATTTTCCATATGAAGTATTTGATCCAACAAGATAATTAATAATTTATGAATATGTGTTTGAAAAATGTAAGTTGTCGAAAAAATAAAAAAAATGTAAATATTGCTAAAAATCAATATTTATGTGTCAAAATAAATTTATTATGGTTGTGTAAGTAAATTGTGTCAAAACATTGTTACAACCTTCATTTTAAGATATTCTGATTGTGGCAACTAAGTAAATTGTGTCTAAACATTGTTACAACCTCCATTTTAAGATATTTTGATTGTGACAACTATATATGTTGATATTCTCATATACTAACTATTATTGCAGGAAAAATATTGAAGAACATAATTCAGAAGCATTAATCATTGAAGAACATATTCCAAGAGCATCAACTGCTATATTATATTTATTTGAGTCTGTATTTAATCATTAGAAATTGTTAAAATCTCTCCCGAATGATATATAGCACGACACTTCATATATATATATATATATATATATATATAATAGTGTGCACAAAGCTTGGTTGTGCATTCAACCGACTGAATGTCGGGTCTTTCATATTTTTATATGAATGATTAGCCAGTTGAATGAGTATATTCAGCCAGTTGAAAGTAGTAAAAAATACACTATTTCTTTGTTCCCTTTATTTTAATCCAATTCAGCCAGTTGAAGAAAATTTTTAGTCAGTTGAACGACTATTTTTTGAAAGCATGCCTCTCTTTAATGAAAAGATATAACTCTCGATCAAGAGTTATATCTGTTTCCATTAATCAAAACTATTGGTGAAAAGAAACAACTTGTGATACTATATATAATAAATTTAGAATCATTTGTTTCAATCATGTAATCTAATTATCTAGTTCTTACTACCTACTTACTCCCTGATTTTCAATTGCATCATCTAACCTCTTGTAATTAATAATCATCATTCTCTTCCATATTTTTCCCGTACAATACACTATATATCATCAAGGGGGGGTCATAATCAGAGTGACTTACTTGTGCTAATTTAAGAGCACGTTGCAGTCAAACTATTTTTATCTATTTTAAGGAAGTCCTAATCATTTATTCAGACTGGAAAAAAATAATCTTATTTCAGTTACTTCAAGTATTCAAAGTAACTATTCCTCCGGGTTAAGTGAGGCTTGTTGATAATTATAATTAAAGAAAGAGTCTGGGACTAGACGTAGGACGAAGCTCCGAACTAGCACAAAAATTCCTGATATCCTTTACTTTTTATTACTACTTTTACATTGTTTATTATATCTTCCGCACTTTGTCTAAATTACTGTGCATTTCTATATTACTTGATCCTTTGCGACTTTCGGTTGGTATCAAATCCTTGACTTCTTATAACCGTAAAGTAATTATTTGATATCTTGTTAATATGGAAAACAACACCTGTATTATTGCTAACGCTAGTTCTGTAAAGGGTCAATCTGTTGCACAACCACCACTATTTAATGGAATGAACAATAATTATTGGGCTACTATGAGAATTTATATACAAACAACTTGTTATGAAACTTGGAACGTTATGTTAAAAGAATATCTCTTTCCTACTACCGGATATTCAGAATGGCATAATACAAAAAAAATGCTACTGCTAATGCTAAAGCTATGAATAGGTTATATTGTGCATTAGTCAAGAATAAGTATAATAGGGTAAGCATGTGTAAATCAGCTTATGATATTTGGCATACACTTAAGATTACACATAAATGTACTAAAAAGCTGATAAAGAAAAGTGAAATTTGTATGATTAAGATTCAGTTTCAAAATTTCAAAATGAACTATTAGTGAAATGTACTCTAGGTTCTAGGATATATGTCATTCTCTATTAGGATTAGGAGAAACTTTAAAGAATCGATGTTGTTTCAAAAATCCTTAACTCTTTAACGGATGAGTAAAAAAAAAGTCTTAGCAATTGAAGAAAGCTAATGACATTTCGACAATAAAATTAGAAGAGTTGATAGGAATTCTAACGTTTTATGAAGTTAATCTTTAGAAAAAATGAGTACAGTCTCAGGATAAGAGAATATAACATTCCAAGCAACACAAGAATAATCAGATTCTGATAAAGAAGATATGACATTCATTGCTAAAAGTTTCAAAAATAATTGAAATTTAGGAAGAGCGACATATTTAGAAGCAACTAGAATAGTTCTAGCAACAACAACAAGACATCATCAGTTTAGAATGTTATGAGGGTTACAAGAAAGGCATTATGAAGAAAGACTATCCTAATCAAAATAAATATAGATCTAAACATAAGAAAGACATATTCAAGAAGAAACTCTTCTCTATCACTTGGGACGATTCAGAATCATATTCATCATCAGATAATTATCCTGATAGTGATGCAGAATAAGTCAACGTTTGTCTTATGGCCACAAAGACGATGTAAGTGATTTAATTTTTGATGATCTTATGGAAATAAGATTTGAACTACTTGATAAATTAAAGGATACCAAAAGGAAAAATAAAGAAAATCTTTTAAAAAACATACTTCAAATAGAAGTAGAAATATGCTTACAGATGAAAAGAAAATCTTACGAACTTGAAATTGCTCAAGAATCTTGTTCTAATATGACATCTCATTTCAATTCTAAGTCAAGAAATAGAAACTCAAAAAGAAAAGAATGATGCCTTAATATTTGAAAATCATGATTTAAAAAAGAAAAATATCAAAATTTTAGAACTAGATAAGTTTAACCTTAAGACCAAGTTAGATGATATCACTAAAAATATCTCTAATTAAAATAAACGCACAGAAAATCTTTCTAACATTTTGGAAAATTCTCAGGCTATTTCAAATAAAAAGGGGTTAGAATATAAGAAAGTTTCAAATTTTGCTTCTAAGAATAGTGACTCTGTATATAGTAAAAAGAGTAGTGACGCTATTGCAAAGCCAATTCCTAAAAAAACTTCTAAATCTATTAATATTTGGGTACCTAAAGCAAATAACTCATTGATTAGGAATAAATATATTAAATCTTTTATAGAAAATATTCATAAAAGAAATTTACTTACAAAAGAAATACTAAACCCGTTTGGATTTAGATTCCTAAGACCAAACTCTTAGGACCATAACAAAAAGGTGGATACTAATGTTTTATTTATATCCTTGCAGGTACCACCTAAGAAAAGAGGAAATGGATTTTAGATAGTGATTGCTCAAAATATATGACAGGAAGCAAAGACATGCTAACAAACATTATATGCTCATATGGAGCTCTATCACATTTGGAGACAATTCCAAATGATATTCAATCTGCAAAGGCAATGTGAGCAATAACAGGATGGCTAAACAACAATCAAGAAGGCATTCTGCAACCCGCCGAGAAAAAAGTTACCACCTCTACATGTCCTATACGACAAGAAGAAGAAGAGAGATTCAAGTTCTAAGTCCCGATGCCATCCGAAAACACGCCTTGATAACCCTCTCCCAAAATCAATCCAAGCTTCATCATCAATTGAAATGATTAGAAAGCAAAACAGCTAAAAGGTTCATTCAATCAAGGGTTTTCTAAACAAGATATAGGAGAAAATCACTTGCTCCACTTCATCATCTACGAAGGTATATAATGTGACCTCGTTCATTGGTATTCGAGTGATGAAGACAAAAGAGACGATGACAATGACGATGAGAATGATAAAGACTTAACAACAAGAGATGAATCACCAAAAAAAGATCAAGGTGGAACGACATGCAGCAGTAGTTATGTTCAGTAAGAATTTTTTTAGTTCCTCTTTTAAAACTATCCTATTTAATTCATATCCTATGTTTGTTTTGTGATTTACTTCAATTCGTTATGTTGTTATGTGTTTATGGATATTCGTGATATATGACGTATGTTGTGATGTTATGTTTGTTGATATATATGTTTTTTTATATATAAAGCAAGTGTATAAGTACCAAAAATGGAGAAAAAAACGCCTTTCTCCGGCTATTCACAAAAATAGAGCTACATTGCGAACTAGCAACAATGTTTGAGGAGGCATACAACGACCAATCATAAAAAAGCCAAAACAACAAGAACAGTAACAAAATACAACTTAACACCTCAAGAGAAAGACCATAATGGCACCCACATTGATCTCTAAACCAAATCCCATAATGTCGCCAAGCAACACTCGGAAATCCTAATGAGAAACCCAAGAAACTAAGAGGCTTCAACGACCAGCTCCACAAACCAAAGCAAATGCTAGCCTCCAAATCACCTGAGCCAGCAAATCCAGAAACACCGGCCAACCTCAAATAGAAAACACCTTCAGAACCTGAGATAAAAAAACCACAAACAAACACCCACTCAAGCCACACCCTTTCTATGACGAAACCCTAGAGAAACATAGAAAACTTTCACTAAAGATAATGAGATAGGACCTAGGTTTCCCATAAAGGGCCTATCCTAGAAAGTGAAAAGGATACCATCCATATATTTTCGGATGATGGTGGAAGAAAGCATTGGCGACTCGTTGAAAACCGCCATGTTCCGTGCATACAAAGATGCAAGCAGATGGGACAAGGAATAAGCCTGAAAATGATCGATCAAAGATCCTTCCCCATTCCATTATCCCACCAATAACAATACAACTCAACTAAGGAAGGATAGACTTCCTGATGACTATTCCCCAAAGAAAGACCAAATGGCCCTCGTACACTCACTGTATAAGAATAAGTGTACATTCGACTATAGAGAACTTGACATGCAACACCGACATTGAGACACAAGAGGGATGCCAATACGCATCAGTTTCATATCAAGAATAAGACCCTCATGGATAATTTTCCACATCATAAGGATGGAAACCTTTGGAGGGATATGATTGTCCCTAACGAAAGAGAAGATTAGAACCATAGACATCTGAATCCTGGCTGATTTCCAAGCAGCCCTAAAAGAGAAAGAACCCTACTCCAACCGAGCCCCCGACCATCAAAGTTCAAGAAAGCCTTAACCGACTGAATCTGTTTCCAGGTCTCACCTATGTAGAGACGGGGATCCAGTGAAGTCCGAGGCTAAAAGATAAAGGTACTTAGCAAGAAGGAACGATGCCCAAAGGGAGTCTTTAGAAATCTTATCCAAATCGTGTGGGCATAAGCCTTACAGACATCCCTTGGATTCCAAAGACCTAGACCGCCCTTGCACCTGGAACGATAAATGTTATTCCAGTAAACCTAGTGAAGCCTCTTTGCGTCATCCTTCTTACCCTGAAAAAAGACGAGGCCAAAAAGCAATAGGAACAGAAGAAAGAAGCTGCAGGTGTCATGGATGCAATGACATGAGATCCTAAAGAATCAAGAACCGACTTGATGAGAACAATTCTTCCAGCCTGGGAGATGAGAGTAGAGTTCCATCTAAAAAAAATTCACTGACTTTGTCGATTAGGGGATCGAAAATCTTGTTCTGCTTAGGGACACGATACAAAAATATGCCAAGATACGAAAGAGGAAGCAAGGATTCCCTTAACCCGGAGAAGGATTTGATCCATGAAATCCTTACAGGGTCTGAATGAAAGAGGAAGCAAGGATTCCCTTAACCCGGAGAAGGATTTGATCCATGGAATCCTTACAAGGTCTGAAGACTTGGAAGGAATGAAACGGATCATCAAAGCGTTGGTTAATTCCCCCGAGCAACCTTCGTAAATTTGAAGATAGGATAGAAACCGACAAATAGATCGTCGGTTCACATTAGTAAGAAAACAATGTCATTATAAAACGACAAGGAGTAGATAACTGAACATCCATTTGGGTACCAATGCGGTGAATCATCCCTTTATCGTTGTGGAATGCACCCCACGATTAAGAGCTTCAGCTGCAATGAAAAATAGAGAAGGGGATAAAGGATCGTTGTGCCAAAGACCCCTACCCGTCTTGAAATAGCCCTTTGCTACTCCGTTGATAAAAATATTGAACTAATAGTTTGAAATGAGCCTCCAAACAATATCGATTAGTAGTTCTGGAAACCCAAACGCCGAAGAACCCAGATGATGAAAAACTAAGATATGCGATCGTAAGCTTTTGCTATATCAAGTTGATCACCACATTAAACTTTGTATCCTACGTTCGATTTGAGAAATAAGTTCTTTGGACAGTAGTACATTGTCGGTAATAAGACGTCCTTTGAAAAACCTAGTCTAAGGCGAAGTGATAATAAAATATAGGAAGGGCGTCAGCTTAGCCGATATAATCTTGGAGATGACCTTGTTCAAGAAGTTGCATAAACTAATCAGCTTGAAATTCAAGCAACAAAGGGGATTCTCACTCTTATGGATGAGCATGAGATTGGTGGACATCCACCCTTTAGGTAGCATACTACCCAAGAAAAAAGATTGAATAGCCAGGGAGAAGTCGAAACGAATGATCGGTCAGACAGAGCGATAAAATACCCTATTGAAGCTGTTGGACCTCTCGCAATGTCCTTGTTTAGAGCAAAGATACTGGAACACATCTCGTCCATGGAAGGAAGACCATAAAGTGAAGGGGACTTAGCAGTAATAACCAACTGAGGGATAAAATATAGATGAACAGGATCAGACTGATAGATAGATTGGCTCTACAAAAATGTCTAGAAGTGGGAAATGATCGAATCTTTGACCTCAAAAGGGGACAAAATCTAAGTTTGATTCGGCTGAAGGATCTGGCGAATAACAAGGATATTCTTTTTCTTTCTGATAGTATAATGAAAACCCTCGAGTTGGAGCATCCAAAGATGTCCCACTTGATCCTTGCCTTCTGACAAAGGAAATCATCCTCAATGATCAACTCTGACTTGAAGGTGATTTGGGCATGAAACCATACTGCCTTGTTTGAAGCTGAGGCTCAACATTAAAAGATGCTTCCGCCAAGATAAGAGATTCTTCTTCCGATCGGTCCTTGTCAAAGATATTCTTAAACACCTGTGTGTTCCAGACTTTTTGGCAAAATTTGAGGTGCTTGAGTTAAAGAGAGTAAGCAACTATAGGGTATGTAAAGCAGAGATAGACTAAGATTCCTCCACCATCGGAATGAAGGAGTGATGCGATATCTGTATGTACTGAAATCGGAATGATAAGGGTCACAATAAAGCATATGGTGAGCACTGCAGTGTAGAATCATAGGAGCGTGTTCTGAGTTAGTGTGATGTAGGTGAGAAACCAAGAAAGTTAATGGAAGGCTAAACCAACCATCCGATCTGAATATCTGGTCTAGCCTAAAGTGTACCATGTTGGGTCCCTCCTGGTTGTTACACAATGTAAAAGCACACCCAACAAAAAACATTTCAGACAAACTAGAATAGATGATAAAAGAGTAAAAATCCCCTACCACAACGCAGTTGATAAAGGATCCCCCACGCTTCCCCACCTGACAAGACACTACGTTGAAATCCCCTCAATGACAGAGGCACGAAAGTCATGCACCAAAAGGGAAATAATATCATGTCACAGCTACAATCGCTTAAGGCATTCTCACTTAACGTAAACTGAAGAAAAAAGGAATGGGGACAGAAAAGAGAATTGAACCCTCAACAGATAAGAGTTGAGTCGAGACAAAAATAAGGTGCACTGAGACATCCTTGGCCTAAAGTATCCAAATATTGTTGGAAATGTTGAGTTAACCACCCTCGAAATTCATGAGAAGGAAAATATCGGAAAGCACTTCCATCCCCATGAAAGGTTTTTGAAGTGCCACTAGCCAATAGAATGCTTCCTGACAATGCGTTTAAAACGCGATAGAGAAGCATTGTTACCAACGCCCCGAATATTCCAAAAAAGGCAGTTCGTCATTTTGATAAAGGAATGAAAAGAAGAGCAAAAGAAAATAAACAAAAAAGAACACGACAATAAAAGGCAAGCTCAGATCCGATAAAGAGTGTGACGAGTAGATCTAACTATTTGGTCTACCGTCGCTAGAGATCGGGTACGAATAGTGCATGGAGTATGCGGGTGAGACCATACACTCCTCCAAAAAGAGCAGGAAGTAGAGCTAACATGACTAGCGGTAGCAAGTTCTGTATCCGATGCTATGGATCCTTCGCTACTCAAATTTGATGCTCGGTCCTCTTGTCTACTAAGGGCGAGATGATCCACTCTACATGCATAAGAGTTCCTAGTTAGGCAAGCCAAACAATCATTAATGATCTTTATCTCGTCCGGACTAAGAAGAGGAACCAAATGCAAAAAATGAGAAGGAGCAAAGATACCGCGATATCAAAAACTACCATCATTACTTGTTGTAAGGATACCAGTACCGTTATTTAATTGTTGATGCTGCTCATCTGCGGAGATCCAAATACCAACACAGAAGGGACCAACACCGAACAAAGAAGCAACGAAAATAGAAGAAGACATATAGCTTGCCGCATACGAGCAATCCAAAAATCGCCTGATAAAAGGAGAGGAAAAAACAAAGGCAGACTAAAACAAAGCCCGCTCTAGGACTAAGCACAACAAATCAACTTCCATTCCACGATAAAGCGTGAAGTGGACCTCGCAAAATCCACCGAACAAACCAACCAGTGGAGACTACCATGCTCATAAGTCAAGAGACCCAGCAACCCAAAACACAATAGCGATCGAAGCCTGAGGGAAAATGAGCATAAATCCAAAACCAAGATAGACAGACAGATACACACGCAACCACCTACCCAAGCAAAACATAAATGATCGCACAACAAAAAATCACCAAAAAATGAAGTACAGAGCGCACAAACAACATCCCTCTGCATAAGAAAAAAAAACACCTGCACGAACTACCTACGGTAATACCAGCCTAAGAGCATCTGCAGCAGCGTTGGGGATGGAGGAAAAGAGGATTCCCCACGCTTAAAATCGCGTCCCCACGCTCCAGCAGTGGTGATCTGAGCGTGGGGAGGCGATTCGAACGGGGGAAATCCCCATTTATTTTTTTCTGTGGCGATCCATAGACGGGAAAGTGAAACCCATCTTTCTCTAAACGGAATTTTGAAACCCGTCTATTGTTTGAACGGATTTCTGAAATCCCTTTTAAATGGATATGTGAAACCCATCTAGTGTTGGTTTTTTTTTAAAAAAAAACTTTGTGCTTGGATGTTTGCAGGGGACTTTAACGTTTGCCGCGATGTAGTCGGGTTCGAAGAAGTGGTAAACGATTAAATATTTTAATGTAAATCAATTTATTTTAAACTACGGTAATTGTTTCAATATAATTTGGTTCAATGTAATTTGGTTGAATATTGAAATTGAAGTGGGATGAAAACTTAACTTCAACCATCGATTATACTAAGTCTTATTGGAATCTAAAGTTTTTTTTATTACGTTGACTCAATTGAACGCGCAGTCTTGATTTGAAATAACTGATTATGGTCTTTAGAAACCAGACTACATGGTAGAGAAGGCAGTACGTTCATCAACAAAAGCAAACTAAACTTTGAAACCAAACTAGAAATAAGCATACATTCTGAAAGCAAAACAAGCTAGAAAGAAACAAACATTCTGAAAGCAAAACAAACTAATTCGAAACCAAACTAGACGAAGATACGAAAGCAAATAGCGTAATACTTAAGATAAGCATGTAGTAGTACTGTTGTCTTCAAATGTCTGAACCCCCTTCGTTAGCCGCATACCTCTGTTTTTGTGCATGCAGAATACTACGTTTTTTTGTCATAACGTACTCTAGGTATTCTCCGTGTAATTGAGAAACATCCTTTGCCAAAAACTCTTCGCCCTTCTCCTCACGCAAACGTCTTTCACGGGACTGAAAGACCCTAGTTCATTCAGCGTCTTGTTGTACTTGGGCTTCTAGGATCCGTAACTTTTGCTCTTTTAGCTTTAACCATTCTTCCCGTTTGGAGTTAGAAGCAATAGAAAAATCACTTAAAAGTGATGTTATTCGTTCACTTTGTATCATCAACTCACTAGATTCCTTGTTTCTCAACAATGCTCGTTTACTAGACTTTATGCCCTCTGGCCGCTGGTTAACTCCCCCATACAACATTCCTGAACTTGGAGTTACTGGGATACCGGTATTACCTTCAGCATCCATTGATATTGGAGAGTTATTTGAATTTCCAGGAGATGACTCCATCGAGATTCTCGATGCCACATTTCGTAAATTAGTTTCATCAGTGTCCCCCATTCCAACATTATCGTCTTCACCAAGTGTCGCCCAGCGTGGCCTCTACTTCAAGATTTCAAAAGCGTCGTGTGCCTTGAACTCTGAACTGTACGAATCATTATAGATTTTGTCGTAGTCAGATCTCAAGTCATTGACGGTTTGTCCACTTCTTAGTCTATCGCCTCGTTGTGCAATAACACCTTTGTATCTGGTGCACGTTGTATTAAGGTTATACCAAGCCGTTTTCGTGGCCTCGTAAGATCTTTTTTTTTTGACATTCTGGGTCGTGACTATAGTACTCATTTACCTGTCCGTAGAAGTACTTGCCGGTTGAACGACCATCTGGAACTTCGGACGCCCTACACCAAGCATCGACTAACACTTTGTAGTCATGAGGCCTCCACGTCTTGCCACTGTCAGAGCGGGTGTCGAATGAACCATTGAGTTGGGGCATAGCCGTCTTTTTTTTTGTATGGGGTCGCTTTCCTTTATTTCTGACTTTCGCATTGGAAGGCAGATCGAGTGTTTGTAAATCTGGTTGTGAGCCAAACACATTAGAGCTCTGAGGAGCTGAATTAAACATTCCGCTTTGCTGTTCAAAAGCAAGAATTTGACTTTGTTGGTGAGCCATGAACTGCGCAGGTGTCATTGGATGGTTGTTGTACTGTGCAAGTAAACTTGTATAATTCGTAAGACCATCGTCATACAAGCCGGTTTCACTGGTATTTTGGTTATCCATGGAAAAACATAGTTTGTTTTGGTAAACAAAGAAAGAGGAGGTTGATTGTAGTAAAAATAACTAGCTGAGGTGAATTTTATATAAGCAACTGTGGGGGATAAAGGTGGTGTATTATTTGAAATATTTGGATGTGCAGGTACTCAGTAAACTGTGAAGACTGCATTGGCTGGATTCATTTCTTGGTTTTCGGATCGCGTAGTGGACTGTATACAGCTGACTGTTGTCTATTCAAAAATGTACCGGGGCATGTTCCTTACTGTTCAAAGGAGAGAGGTTTTCTTGCAGTCCTTTACTGTAGCAAATGGGGCATTGCTTTGTCCATTTGTATGTTACAGTCATAACACTTAGGGCAATGTGTATATCATTGTTGTGTCCATTCATATGATAAAGTCATAGCACCTAGGGCAGTGTGTATTGCCTTGTCCACTTTTTCATGCAGCGTCTAGTCAAATACACAATGAAGTTCGTAATTATTTTGCTTACCTTTTGCATCATTTATGACAGCAAAGTTGACAGGGAGACACAAACAAAACTCTTTATTGCTTAAATTTGGGGAAAGCAATCAGCGTGCTAGTGTCAAATCAACTTTTATCTTCTAGTGTATAGGAACCCCTAACATTTATCTTCTACTATAAGTACACGTTGCATACCAGCCTAATTTGGTAAACCAAGTTTTCGTATAATGGCAACTCAAGCTTGGATTCCAACAGATTACCTCCCTTTGATAAAAGCGTACATTAAGGCGGATACCTTACATATGGAGGAAGAAGTTGAACAAGATTTTTGGGTTACCCTGAATGAAGAGTTCAACAAGCGTCAAGATTGTAGGGTAGTGCGCACGACTCTAGAAACTAGGAGTGAGTTTGTCATGTTCAGTAGGTCCTGCATGAATTACCGAAAAATAATAGCTGAGGTGAAGGAGGAAGACATTTTTTAGGAAAAACGGTCAACATATGACTCCCGTTATCACTACGCATACTGTACACACTTCGTGGGTCATGAGGCTTTCGAACTGTGGAACAGATATATGATACAATTTGAGTAGCAAAACAATAGTCGTTTAAGACTTTAATTTATGTAGTATCTTTATTTGTATTACGCATGATTTGAGTGAAATGCATTGGGTTTCTTTGAAATACCTATGTCCATAACATGGTTGATATTCAAATGTATTGCAGATGTAACAACTTGTATTGGCTAGGTTGTGTTTCGAAGTGCAGATTAAAAATAGGGTAACATAGTATTACATAACAGACCTGATTACAACATTAAAAGACATAACTTAATACTCGTTAATACAAATCCAAAGGGTGGAGCATCTCATAATAGTACACTGCTTAATGGATAATACCTGATGAACCGAATAGGGAAAAGTAAAAAACATACATTCTTGTAGTACTTAACATAAACACGACAAAAACCAGCACCAGTCACTGATTTCCCATCATGTGCCGGATATGTTCAACTAAATCAGCTCGAAATTTTTCATGAGTGTCTCTCGACCTAATTCGACGCAAGCGGCGTAAGAATGCGTCAATGGTGTCCGGATCTCTCTCAGCAACAACGTGAGTTTTGTTGTCCGGATCGTAGCCCAAGTAAGATGGGAATGTGCCTCTCTCTCCTTCAGTTATCATATTATGCATAATGATACAAGCACGCATAATGTTGCTGAGCGCCTGCGGCTTCCACAATTTGATGGGGTTTTTAACTATTGCGAAACGTGCTTGTAAAACTCTGAACGTTCTCTCCACATCTTTTCTTACAGCCTCTTGGTTTTTAGCGAAATGTTTTTCTTTTTCTGTCTTAGGATTTGCAATTGTTTGGACCAGGGTTCCCCAAGAAGGATGAATACCATCTGCTAAATAGTATCCCATGTTGTAAGCATTTCCAGCTATACTGAAGTTACAAGCAGGTGCATTACCATGTGTCAGATCCTTAAAAAGATGTGATTGGTGTAAAACATTAATGTCGTTCATGGACCTAGGACAGACGAAGTACGCATGCCAAAACCAGAGATCGTGGGAGGCTACAACTTCCAGGATCAAAGTTGCTCTGGGGTAATGACCAATAAATTGACCATGCCAAGCTTTAGGGCAGTTTTTCCACTCCTAATGCATGCAATCCATACTACCTAACATGCCCGGAAACCCTCTTTTTGCTCCTAATCGTTTAAGTTTATTCACGTCACTCTGCGTCGGGGACCTCAGGTATTCTTCCCCATATAATTCAATGATAGCCACGCAGAACCGTTCCAAACTTAAATGGATGGTACTCTCACCCATTCTTACTACTTCATCGAATGCGTCCGGAACAATCCCGTAAGCCATTACACGTAGGGCTCCTATTATTTTTTGATAAGGGGAACATCCTAAGGTACCAACACTATTTCATTTTTGCACAAAATAGTTATCATGAGCAACAGCTCCATTAAAAATACGCATAAACATATTCTTACTCATTCGGAATCGTCGATGAAAATCATCAGGGCCGTAAGTGCATGGGTTATTGAAATAGTCTTTCAGCAATCTAGCCGTCCCGCCTTTGAGATCACGCATCTTTCTTTTATCTTTTCGCCCAAAGGAACTGCCTCCATGACTTCCACTTGAACATCCTTCCATTATGAACCGGTGTACGTTCAGATTATGTAAAGTTACTGCTTGCATCATAAGCTCTAATGTATTCACAGTGGTTGTATGACATTGTTGTTGTATGACATTTTTATTGTGCTAGAATGTATTCACAGTGGTGTAGCGCCACACTAATTATAGTGGTAAATGTAGCCGTTGAGGTGTTGTAACGGCTATACTCAGCACGAACAGTACAACGACAAGAGTTTGCCGGTTTACTGTTCACTAAGCAGTATCACATTATTTCACACTGTTTAATTTGTGAAGTGACTTCACTCTGGCGTATTAGGGTTGAGTTGACTACACTCCAATAAAGAACACGCTAATATGAAACACCCCAATTTGCAATAGTAGCACAGTCTGATCAATAGTCTCAGGCAGACTGAGTAAATATGGGAATTAACCGGTCCTAATGTTTAAAGCTGCCTTAAAGTAAAGTGGTGACAGACGTAAAGTAAAGTACTCACAGACCGTGATAAGCTGGCCCAGAGTAAAGTAATGACAGCCTTAAAGTAAAGAGCTCGCAGGCTTAAGTGACAGGCTTACTTTAAAGTAAAGAGCTCCCGCCCATACAACATTTCTTCTTAAGATACAAGATACAACTACGATACAATATGGTAGAACGATCGAACAATCCAGATTACTCGTATTCTTTGTTTCGCGAAGAACTACCCCACCCATACAACATTTTTGCTTTTGTTGCAACGTTCAATCTTTCCAAGCGACCGACCTCTACTTGCATTTCTAGTGCGTACTGGACACCCCTTGCAGTCAAAGGTGGATCGTACCATGAGAAAAAATTACAACGTTGCAACCCTTGTCGGTTCTGTGCAGCAATGTAGGCTTTGTACCTATAAAATCGACGACCAGCGTTGGTTTGGCTCTTAGATACAACTACGTTGCATTCCACTCCTCAATAGCAAAGAACAGTACGACTTGTAATGCTAGAACTTGACCTTTCGGGGTTCTGGCGAGCAATTACTTCCCTCAACCGAGCATGATGGGTTTTCTGCATTGGTCCAACTCTTGGGACAGCAACGTTTGGTTGTGTGGCACTAAAAAATTCGTACTCCACTTCTCTAGGTTCGACTAGGACATCCGGTTGTGTTTCTGGCTCTCCTTCTTCGATTGGTTGCTTATTCCTTTCATACGAATCGTACATTTGAACCATTGTTTCATCATCGTATTCCCAACTAGACAATGTATTAAGAGCAAATGCAGAAATAATGAAGCTAGAAAGAAGATGCAGGGTCCTATTTAATAACGCAAGTGCACTTCCCAATATATTAAAGCATTAATTGGCGATGACTAGTCAACTCATGTGTATTTCTCAGTGGCACGGGTTGTAAGAATGATGGACAGGTAGCAGAGATTCGCTGTCTCATTGTACTTTATTCTTAAGCTAGGCTTAGCAATGATTCATAATTTATCGTGTTGTTACCGACTTAGTAATTTATCGTGTTGTTACCGACTATATTATCATTTCTTTTAAAGTAAACACCGGTATCAGAGGACGAACAACATTAAACATAAACCCACAAAAGATACAAGCCGTACAGATACATGATGCCAACTAAAACAGAAAAGAAGGAAACATAGTAAATATTACGTAGAAACTCAAGGCAGGCTCATTTAAATCGCAAGTGCTCAAGTTCATTTTCGAGATGTCTAATCTCTTGTTCAAGTTCGTTTGCATAGGTCGTTCCACTTGGGCAAAGAGACTCATCAACCCATTCCGTGTAATCGCATCCATTAGGATACAATGGACATTTGTGTATGCGGCGGCCTATATTGCTTCCCTCGGTTCCAACAACTACTTCGACTGCAAGACCACAATAGCAAAATACTGGATACACCTCTACTTCTCGGGGTAGTTGAGGGAGCGTCTGGTCATGTGAAGGTTGAACATGGGGCACTTGAGCTTCTGGTGGTACTTGAAAATGTGGATCGTTCAAAAATTGTAATTCGTCTTCCATCTGTTGAAGTCTAATCGCTTCGTATGCCTCTTCCTCAGAGTCTGTAGCTGAAGGCCACGAAGGCATTGTTGTGAGAATGGTTTTTAGTGTGTCTTCAGTTAGGAATGTTTTGGGAGAGTTTTATAGCTGCCTTTCACAATTTAATGTTTAATGCATATGTGGACGACCCACCTTTTTTAACTATTAAATGCCTACACACTGAGACACTGGATGCACACTAAGACATTGATAACACACTGAGACATTGACTACACACTGAGACATTGACTACACACTGAGACATTGCCTACTACAATCTTTTACAATAATACACACTGATACATAGTACACGGACACATCTACCAATCGTAATCGAAGCGTGTTAGCCAGCTTCGGTGAAGTTCATACGCTTCATGTCCTACGAATGCAGGAGTCTCAGTGTGTATTATTCCAGACCACTGGAGTTGCCCTGTGCAATGTTATTGCGGATTGGAATGTAATGTGCTTGTTTCTAAAAGCCAAACAAATGCAAGTCGCCGCTTTTATGGTTGCAGAGCGTACATTGAAGCCAAAAATCACCAAAGGATGGACCTCAAATAGTATAACCTATACACAACGTAGTCTGCAAAAAAGATATACACTTTAATATAAACATTTACTCTACAACAGCAGTCATAAAATGACAATACAGAAGTCGGCTAAAATTTTGAATAACGTGCAACAGTGCAAAAGCAAAAGTGACAAGCTTATTCACTGCTGTACGACCTACAGTGTTGTAGTGATGGAATTTAAGACGAAAAGCAGATTCGCTTCATTTAACTGTCAGGCGGGCCACTGACTAATCACATCAAACCTTTTTCTTATTAGGTATGAAATGGCTATTTAACTTGCAAGGTTTTTCCTATCCTCTCTTCACTCATACAATTTTGATCCTATTCCTCAAAGCATTCAGAAAAAATGCCTTTATGGCCCTCATCCATGGATTCCGACTTTCCGTGGGATTACGATCAACCTCCACCGGGTAGTCCAAGGACAGATATTGATTGGTTAATAGAATACCAAGTACGACACTACGTAGAACTTGAACGTTATCACCTAGAGCTTATACAAACCCCAATTCTTGTTGAATCACTACAGGATGACCTAGACTTCCTTCCGCAAGTGGCTCAGCCACAAGTCGAACAGGAGGTGGTAGCCCCAACAGAACCTCAACCAGTAGCACCAGACGAGGTGGATCAATCCTCTACAGCTCAACAGAACCCTTACGAACAAGAGGTCCGGAATGATACAGTTACCGACATGACATCTGAGCAGGAGGTAAACCCGTATCCCGTTTGTTGTCACTGTGGGTACGAGGTGGACGTAGTCGTAAAGGCGGATGGAGAAGACATTGGTCGTCGCCTTATGCTTTTCTCATTATGGCCAAATGGTTGTAACTACTTTGAATGGATTGACGAACGTTTCCCCCCACGGGCTATATCATATACTAACGAGTTAGAACAAGAGATTAGACGACTCCGAACTGGATTTGAATATCTTAATATTGATCGTAACAATTAGTTTACTTGCAGTTTTATTTTCCTGTCTACGATCCCGTGTACCCTTAGTTGAAGTAGCTTTTGCCTAGTTATTGTATGTTGTAACCTATGATTTATCGATCATATTTCTAGTTAACTTCTGTGTACCTGCAATATATAACCATTTATAAATATTTGAAGGCACTAACCATTTTTTTCCCTTTCACGGAGTTATATATTTATAAATACCTAACTAATCAAGCTTGTTAATAAACCCACCCAGTATATAACCATTCATGTTAATTTGAAATATGTAAAAAAAAAAAAAATTAGCCGGAGTTTTGAAATCCCTTTGTTGTAAAACGGTAAACAAAAAGCCGTTTAGCTTTAAAACGGTTAAATTAAAACCGTTTAACACTTATACGGATTTGAGTTAACCGTCTACAGGGTTTGCTTCTTCTTTTTTAATAACAACTGCAGCAGCACAGTCGAGCCAAGCCTGAAACTGGTAATGCACATCAGGCAAAATTCAGCACTGCATCAAACAGA
Organism: Allium sativum; assembly: GCA_030737875.1. Lineage (NCBI taxonomy): Eukaryota > Viridiplantae > Streptophyta > Magnoliopsida > Asparagales > Amaryllidaceae > Allium > Allium sativum. Next base: position 950,225,273 of record CM060926.1, on the reverse strand, counting down.
TTTCACATTCATAACAATGAACAACACTACATCTATACCCAAAGCAAAACCATACACATGCAAATTATTTTTACAACAAAACATACACACATTGGAACATTGAAGAAGATACAAACTACCATCATGCGTGCTAGTTCATCCCAAAAACCTACTAAAACCTCGGAACAAATACAAACCTACTTCGACACTCGAATATCTTCCAAACCCAGGGGACTCTTGTTTTTTGTAGTGCTCAACCGTCCCTTAACTAGCGATTTCAGTTTGCTTCCACTACCCCTGCTCCTTTGTTTTCCTTCGACCGCAGTTTCGCCACGGCCATAACTTGTTTATACAAGACACGCCGCCTGAGTACAAAGGTTCATGGTTTACTAAGGTATGTTGTGAAACAAATGGCAACTGCTTTGCTAAAAGCACTACATGAAAATACAGTTTTGTAAATTCATATAAAAAATCTCTCCTTGTTATGTACATTTGTCTATCTTTGTTTAGCTCGTGTATATGCTTAATATGACTAGGTGAATGTGAATGTAAAATCAACGCTGTAGTAACGTAGTGTTATCTGAATTTCATGGAATATCAGCGCTGCTGCAACAGTGTGTTTACTTGCCTAGTAATTTGAATGCAATTCCTATTTATTTCATGGGGTAAACCTTCACAGCGATGAAGTCTCAGCAAATCATCGGATATTCATGAAAATTATTTCGAAATATGTACATGTCTATGTCATTTAACTTCATGTTACACAGACATCGCATTTCCTTTTCATTTCATGTCTTATTATCTCAATAACATTCGCAGCAGTGACTTGAACGCAAATTAATTAACATGTGCGGCATCCCTTGCATAATGTGTACAAGAGTTATGTTAACGTTTAAAAAAAATTTGGAATTTATTTGGCATCCCTTACATAATGCATAAAAATAATTTTGGTATCTAATTTATCGCAGAACATTATGTGAATGTGAACACTTGGTAATGAACAAATTTATGTTAATGTGAGGAGGAAATTGGTAATGCAACAAATTGTTTGCATAAAATTGGTTATGCAAAAATACATGTTAATGTCAAAAAATGGTATTGTGAGAACTCATACCGAGCACTTGAGATTGCGAGTCCTCGTTGCGAATCACATATGTTTGAAATGAACCCAACCAAGCCAAATGCCACATGCTTAACATATCCTAAGCCTTATAAAGCTTAACTACGGGCTTTCTTTGTCTACGTCCGTATTTGTTGAACATATGATTCCCAAATTAGATAATCTGATGTACTACTAGACTTCCACGTAATAGCTAGTTCATTTAAAAACCGAGAATTTTCCAATCAAATTCGGCTACTATTCGATAATAAAATAAATCTATAAGTTATTTAAGTAGTATGTATTTCTTATTCAAAGCTCGAGTAAAGAACCTGTAGAAGATGATTGTGACGAAGTCGGTACTCTAATCCGAACACCATGTCTATTTGTTTGCTCCCCCGACCGTATGATCCACCATCATCATTATGTTCACTATCGTCGTCATCATCAGTGTCGCCTCCGTCATCATCGTCTTCATCGTCCTCGTCTACGTCTTCATCGTCTCCGTTTTCGTCTTGCTCGTCCTGGTCTTCGTCTTCATCGTCCTCGTCTTCGTCTTCGTCACTCTCATCATCGTCTTCATGCTCGTCTGCATCGTCCCCACGTTCTTCGTAATCATGCTCTTCTTCAACTCCTTGCATTTCCGCCATTGCTTTCCTTTTCTTCGAAACTTTGGATCTAGCACTACCTTTCGTTGCAAGACTCAAACAAGGCTTCCGAATAACATGCATATTCTGTACGTAATACGCTATTAGGAACTTATCGACACAAACATGAACAAAACGTAGAATATATTTTAAAAGAACTAAAATCTAATGTGCAATAGAAAAACTTACAATAATTGATGCTATGTCATTTATCCTTCGCAAACCTTCCTCGTAATACCGAGATTCCTGAATAGCTAAATGCCGCATGCCTAGATTAATCTCTCAAAGGCTCTCCATAGTATAATGCGGTGGAACTGGTGGCACAAACCGTAGATGAGGATAGGTAGTGGATCATCACGTCCAGTCCACTGCATAAACCACCCAGGATCTTCTGACCACCCGGCTTGCTGAAGAGGCGGATCAGGCTTATACTGCGACAAATAATTAACTTCCGAAGACATAACAACTGGAGCATGAATACCCGACTTCAATGCGGCAGGTCCAAAAAAATCCATATTCCCTACACGGACTGCAGCATCTAGTAATGGCCCAACATCTCTAGAATTGTGTCGCCAATAAGTATCGTAATCAATTTCACCGCCAACATACAAATATTATTGGCAATTGTCCTGATACAACGCTGTTTGCATTTCCGCATAGGTATCGTACGTCATGGTACGTGTCATGAGAATCGGGGGATCAGTAGGGATAACAATCTGGCCAGTCAACTGTCTACAGCATCGCTCTCCTAAAAATAACTCATAACAGTCACCAGGCGGCACAAGTAAAGGCAAGTGCTTCATTGACAAATTACGGGCAACTTGAACTTCATTTTCTTCAATAGCAATCGAGTTTTGCCACGGGTTCTAGTTAATATGGCTAGCTTGTCAATGATCAATATGATATCGTGTAACAGAGAACAAATGTTCTACTGTATCGCGTGTTCTTGCTCTATTTTGTTTCTCCCAAGCTTTTAATCTGGGATACGCCGCCTGCTTTACATCTTCTTTAACAATATATCCCCCACACTCGTATACTCGAAGAACCAATACTGCAAAACAAAACGTTAAAGTTGTTAGTCATTTGACTAATTGATAAGGTTTGCTGAATTAAACTGAATAAAATTATTGTAACGAGACCTGTAATAGCTCGACAAAACCAGTAAGATGACCAGATCGGATCACGGCCACATCAAGACTCTGGTACAGGTAGCCCAAAATAGTTGAACCCCAATCGAACAGCCTAGCTAACTGCAAATTTATAACTGTTTCGATATACCCGAGACTGATTGTGTCATTAGTCGACGTAAAGAAAAGAGTGCCCATCATATACAACACAAAAATGCTTGCAATATGGTCAAGGTTGTTCATATTAGCTGCGACATACTCCTCAGTTAAATATTTACTCAAATGTGATATGGCAACATTACCCTTCCTGGTATCTTTTTCAACAAGCATAGGTAAAAACTCACTAGCATTACTAATTTCGCTCCAACTCTCATCATACCGTATACTACGATTATTCAGTCCAACCGGTATTGATGTCAGCATCGTAAAATCAAACGGCGTAAACCCTATTTCAGCATTTGGAAATAAGAATGTATGCGTAGTCGGCCACCAATGCTCGACTATGGCATGTATGCATCTATTATCAGAATTCCGTAGCTCTACATCCATAAACCTCCCAAATATATTGACTACCGGCTCTCTAATCTGCGGATGGACTTTTAAATACTTCCACTTTTTTTTCATTGTTGTAAACGAGCCGTGACATCTCATATTATCGCGATTCTATTACAAGCATGAAGTTAGCGTTATTAACTACCATAATAATAACAGGAATTAAACGAAAAGATAAGAGTACAATACTAAATTTACCGTCAACTCTTTTCCGGTCTCGAAAATGTGATGTATTCCTTCACTCGAGCTAGTAACGGACCGAAATGGAAATGTGTTAGTAATCATTTTTTCCGCGCCAACACCGTACCCTCCATCATCACCACCAATGGACCGTATGATTCGTATAGCCGATTTCCTTCTTCTGATAGGGCCGGCAAAGCTAGAAGCTTCGACATTGACGTCTGCCATCCGAAATTCACAAAATACCCAAATCCAGAGGTGAAACCCTAAGTTCAATTGGGCTAAATTGGGTAGGAAAGGGGAGAGATAGGGGGGATGATCACAGAACAATTGAATTTGAGTGGAATTTGTTGCAATTTTGGTTTTTTTTTTTCAATTGGAGAACGCCATCATCGCAATTAGAGCAGCATCAGCGAGCAAAGTCTTGTTTCCTGAAATGCAGACGGACAGCTTAAGTAAAAAAAAACATAAACGGTTAAACGAAGCCCAACTAAGTGTTAAACGGTTTTATAATAAATCGTTCATATCAACAAACGGTTTTCAGTAACCCGTTTATATGAATAAAAAATAAAAAATAAAAATAGCTTTTCGGATCCCCGTTCACTGCTGGAGGAACGGGGATTCTCCACGCTCAAAAAGCTCTTTCCCCACCCAACCTCCCCACAGCTCCTGGAGATGCTCTAACTGTAGGAAGAACCACTACGGCAAGATCAAAATTGACCATGCCCTCAACATAAATAAACACACCACATTTGAAAAAGCCACAAACCCTAAAAAAAAAACAGTCAACTAACTCAACAGTAACTTCAGATGGTAAATGACTAAATAACGAAAAACAAAATTAAGGGAACAAACAGCGAACCTAGGGTCAAAGCAATGGCCAAGGAGTAAATCCAAAAGCATCCCGACCTGAGAAAGAAGACCTAACAAAAGCTGTTGAAATTCTAGCTGCACCGGAGGCATTGAACAGAAACCACCGAGAACTCCAGACAATTGAAGAAAAGCCTAATGGTGCCTAAAGGCTCCCCCTGAGCCACAGTTTATCTTGAAGTTACAAGCAGGTCGTAGCCCCAACAGAACCAACCTATGATATGTCGATTTCTTCCTTCTCTACAAGCAACAATGGAACGAACCGATTATCCATGCTAAGGGGAGGCAATGCACAAGAGTGTGCACCGCCTCCCATAGCAACAAAACCATGTTCGTCACACAAACAAATAAAATCAACAAACATGGCCACAACAGTAATACGAGGTGGACCTTGAGGCAATGTCGAACTAGAAATTAGGCAAGTTAAGGCCGATGCTTTCACCCGACGAGGACCTCGAGGCCTGTGTCTCCTATGAATGCATATCGATGATGGACCAGACGAACCCAGCACTGGCCATCCCTTTAAAAAAGGAGCACAACCAGAAACCGAACGAAGAAGAAACCTGATAGGTGGAGCCGCCTCTACACAAACATCACTTAGCACGGGAGGCGCAACACCAAGCAAATCAAAAACACTCAAACATCCAACTGACAACACCTTCCACAACTTAATAGGGGAAGCGCACCAAGAAAGAGTTAGAGAAAAGAAATGGCAAGGAGTCATCTCCATAAAAATTGAACCCACAAGCACAAATTAGTGTCATTCAATGTCCAGAAAGTCCCTCAATAATGAGAACCTAATCAAAACAAAAGTGGGGAAAATCTGACAAATCAAAACCGACAACCTTGAGCAAGCAACCAAAACTGTTGTAATCGCTACACCCACAAGGCAAGAACCCACAAAGTAACCGGTCACGAAATAGCAGAAGTTAGAACTGATCGCTTTCTTGGCCCTAAAGTTACCAAATGAAGCAGGAAAAGGGGAAGCAGAAAAACCAAACTCTCAAATACGAAAAGACGAGCACACAATAATAAAGAAAAAAACCGATAGAGCAAAACGAGAAGGAATGAAGAATAAATTGCTCAAAGGAAGAGCATTTTCGTGGCCATAAAAGTGATTGTTGATTCTAATTTTTGATTGATATCTTTGTTTGTGTTGTTCTTTGAATTTATATGCATTCATGATGTATAATTTATGTTTAAAATGTCTATAATTATTTGTGATTTATACCTCAAGTTAATATGCTGATTATGATGTATGCTAACATTTATTATTGTATTTACCCCTTTTTGTCAATGACAAAAGGGGAGAAATTATTGCATATAGACATGGGGAGAAAATTTTTACTCATATATCGTAGATAGTTATCTTCATCAAAAATTGGAAGATTGTTGGAACCTCTGTTTTAAGATATTTTGATTGTCACGACTATATATGTCATTATTCTCGCATACTAACCATTATTACATGAAAAATATTAAAGAATATAATTCAAGAGCATAAATTATTAAAGAACGGATTCCAAGAGCATCAACTGATATATTCTATTTATTTGAATCTGTATTTAATTATTAGAACTCTTCTAAATGATACATAGCACGATATTTCATATGTATATATAAAATAATAGTGTGCACAAAGAACATGCACAAAGCTTGGCTCTGCATTCAGCCAGCTGAGTGCACTCATTCAGTACAATGAATACCAGGCATTCATATTTTACATGATTGATCAACCGATCAAATGAGTATATTTAATCGGCTGAAAAAAGTGAAAAATATACTGTTTCTTTATTTTAATCCAATTCAGCTAGTTGAATGGCAATTTTCTGAATGGATGCTTCTCTTCAACTAAAAGGTACAATTCTTAATCAAGAGTTATATAGGTTTCCATTGATCAAAACTATTCATGAGTAAAAACAACTATTAATACTATATATAATAACTTCAGAATCATTTGTTTCAATCATCTAATCGAATTATTGAATTATTTCTATTTACTTATTCTTTGATTTTCAGTTGCATTCAAATTCAAACACCATATGATCAATAATCATCATTCTCTTCCATATTCTACATGTATAATACACTATATATCGTCAAGAAAAAGATTATAGGATGGTTGTAAACAAGTGACTTATCCATGCTAATTTAAGAGCACATTGCGGTCAAACTACTTTTCTATTATAAGGAAGTTCTAGTCGTTTATTCAGGTAGAAAAATCCTATTTCGGTTTTTCTAGGTGGTCAAAGTTCTGCTTGGGGTCTCAAGCGGTGTAAACCTATTCCTGCAGGTTAAGTGAGGGTTGCTGATAGTTATAATTCCTGCAAGATTCTGGACTGGACGTAGAATGGAGCTTCGAACTAGTATAAAAATTCCTGGTGTCTTTTAGTTTTATTACTGTTTTATATCGTTTTTACATCTTCTACACTTAGTCTAAATCGCTATACATTTCCAGATTACTTGACTCTTAGCGACTTTCAAACATTGTTTTTATGCATTTATAAAATCATAAGTTTAAATTTTGTACACAAAAATGTTAAATGCACAAATTAGTTATAAAATGAGAATTTTGTATTAACTTGTGCAAATTGTGTTGTAATAATGAGGTTTGTGTAATTTAATTTAATTTTTAAGAATTTAGTTTTGTATACTCAAAGGGTGAAATGTTCATTTTTGTAAAATTATGAATTTTGTGCATATCACACGAAAATGAAGTACAAAATGTATTAAATTTTATTTAAACACACGTATGATTGTGTTTTGTAAGTTAAACACAGCATAGTTATGTGTGAATAAGTTGTTTAAAATTATAGAAAAACTAAAATTATTTGTCATGTTGATAACTTGTTAAAATATAAGATTAGTGGTGTGTTAGATGCGCTTAACATTGTGTATGTGGGTTTAATTTACATAATTAAGCACATTTCGGTTTGATTAATTTTAAATTATCCCCTAACCCAAATTAGAAAATTCTGGAAGGGGAGAAAAGAAAATCACAAAGTATTTCCTACCCTCCTTCCTTTTTTATCTTTCAAAAGAGAGAAAACCGCAGTAAAGGAAAAAGGCTAAACCTCTTTATACAAAGTTAGATTTTCTCCATGAAATCAAAAGGGGAGAAATGTGGCTGTCCTAGGATGCTTCAACAAATTAATCTTCACCAAGGTCTAAATTATCAATCTCTAGAATTTGAGTGGGAGGTTAGAGGTTCTTTCCTAATGTTTTGAAAGGCAAGTAAAATTTTATTCTCACTAAAATCAATTACAAAGAATAACAAGATATCTCATAGTTTTACAACACACAACTATCTAACTACTGTAGAATATTGAGGGAAAAAAAACAAAAATAAAAACAATATACAAAGAAACCTAAAACAACTCAATATTGCTAGCTTCAGTCACCACAGATATTCACACTGGAACATTAATTGCTTAAGCATCAATTTACTGATATATGCACAGTAACATGAATTTGCATCAGCAACAACTATAGAATTTCCTTACTATTATTCCCAACATCCAGAATTACTCACCAAAGTAGCAACTATAAACAATAAGAACCTCAAGTATAAGAGCATCTCTAAAATCTGGATAGCAAATGAAACAACTTAATCTATCTACAACAAAATGATGTACAACAAAAACAAAACTGGAAAAAGAACATTCACCATCAAAAACACCACATCTAAATAGAACTCAAAATTAAACAAGATTTCTTCTCGTTTGCCTTTTGCCTAACGTTATATTACTACTTAATGGCAGCACCTTCTCTGGTTTGTAATCGTGACCCTCATCTAGGTCATCCCAATGTTGCATGCTTGGGAAGCTTAATGTAACAGGTTCCTAAAGCCTAAAGGAATCATCTTGCAAGCCAAATTCATGTAATCTCTTCAAAACCAGCCAAGTTCATTGATACACTCATGCATTCTATCTTAAACTTATTGTACGATTAAAATTTATATTTTCATGTCTGAAATCCAAGTTAAAGTAAAACTCCCTTGTGAAATTAGTCAATAGTAAATTGATGTCTGGGTTGAGTTTTGATACTTTGTTTCTCCTTCCTTCTTTGTTGGTTTGGTGTAATTGTTGTTTCATTCTAGGGTTAAGATATCCCTTTTCGTGCATGTCCATTTTGAGTTAAGTTAGAACTTTGTAGGCTAGCAAAAATAGTGCTGGAAGTTGGATACAGGAGTGTTTTGGATATTTGGCAAATTCACACCCTATGTCGACATGCCTAGGGGTTGTGTCGGCGTAGGGGTATTAGTGTGCCCAAGTAAATAATTTGCTAGCTTTTGATCTTGCCTTATGCTTTTAGTATGTTTTGAGGCTTTCTTAAGCAAACACTTATGTGATGCTAAGGCAAAATCATGTCGATGATAAGTCAATCCAGTCATCTAAGTGTAACTTTAATTGGACAAATTTTTAGTGATTTTCATGGTAGATATTTTGAGCTAGTTTCATCTGTTTCTGATGAAGTTTTGGTGAAGCTTTTGTACTATTTTTAGGACATGCCAAAATTTTACAAAAATCCACCATTCATATTCATTAGTTTCGTGTTGATTTTAAGTGTTAATTCTTTGTTAGTTTCGTGTGTTTCTTTGTAGTGTTTTGCACGTTCGACGACCTCGTAAAGGAATTATATATATATATAATTAGCTTTGATAAAATAAGGTTTTCTATATTTTGGATTTATAGAAATTAAATCCACTCAAGGCAATAGTAAACAATATTTTCTAAACATAAAGATTTTAAAGAAATAACCTGAACATTTTCCATATCATTTTATAAAATCTGTTTTCTTTAAACTAATTATTTTTCATATTTAAAATCATATGTTTTTGCACACTTCGAGAAAGTGATAGTGTGATTTAAATGATGTAATTAATCACGTGGTATGCTACATGTAGATTAATTATATCGGTTAATTTCTAACTTGACAATTGAAGATATTTGATATTTTCTAGTGTGAAGTGGGCATGCTTAGATTAAATCGAGTAGTGGAAACAACAGTACGAGACGTATTGTGTGAATTATTCGGGTTATTTTTTGGGAGTATGTGAAAAATTCTTTGTTGTTTATGTGTGCTAGCACTCACTTCGGGGGAAAGCTAGACTCGGGGGAGTCTTATATGCATACTCGGTTGATCGGGGGAGAGGGGTCAAGATACACTAGATCGAGGGGTTGTAGTGATTTTCGTGTGAATATATGTATAATACTTGGCATAAGCTCTAAGGGGAGCTAATTTGTGAATCACGCGCAATAATTTCTGAAGTTTTGGATCCATTTTGTGGCTTTGGCAATTTTGGTGTTTGTGATATTTTGGATCCATCTTTGGTGATATATTATGATGAATTTCCGTTATATCTGTATGACTAATTTAACATTTTTAAGTTTGTAATTTCTTTTGTGATGTTAAACTCTTATAAGTTTATTATACATAACTTGGGGTATTTTTTGATATTATTTTGGTGTATATTTTTTGTGACTTTGTTTATAAAAGAAGATACATGTATTTAGCTCAATGCTAACAGTTGGTGATTGCAGTAAATTATTCTATGTTGATCCTATGTCTCACGGATCTAAATTTAAATTACCATAATTTGGAGTTTGTGTAATCTATATCAATGGAAATACCAAAGTTTGTGTTCATGATGTTCACGGGTAATCTGAGTATAAACACACGAATTTATTTTTGTGAAATCTGTTGTTCTAAGTTATTGTATTCCTTCCTAATAGAAAGGAATCGTCTTTTCTGTGATTTTGAGTTTATTTTGGATTATAAGATTTCTTTTCTTGCGAAAAGGAATAGATACTTTAAAGTCAGTATGCTTCACTTATCTTATTATACTAATAAGTTTTAGCTAGATTGATCCATGTATTTACCGAGTTGTTTTAAGTATATTTGTATAATCGAGCTTGCTTCGCTGTCAATTTGGCTTTATCTTTCGAGAGGCATTGTATGAGTTTCATGTTATAGTAAGTGAGTTACTTGATGTATATTTACTTGAGACTCATTGTATTTATATATGGTCTTTTGAACCATTCAGACATGCACACATGTATTGTTATGATTCCGCTATTTGTAATTATATGTGATCTTTTGTACGTGTTATACTTGTACTCTATTCTGAATATGGTACTTAACCACCGTAATTTATATTAGATATGAATCGAGCACGTAAATCTTCTTCAGGTAAGGAAAAAAATTTATACTTCCAATCAATGTATTCGATACTCGTCTAATACGAAATTACGGATGGTCGCTCTTAACCAGCCATGTTCTCAGCCCTAGTACACAGTGTTACTCTATAACAACTTTATTAGGGTGATTCTCAGGGTAGAGCATTACAAGGGCTAGTAATAAACGACAATGTTTTACAATACAATACCAAATTACAATGTGGATGTATAAGGTAAATGTACTAACGGTGAAATGACTGGGTAGTTTATTAACCATGAATGTAACATATCAGTTGACATGAAAAAATGGTTAGATTCCCCAAAGTAGGGAAGTAAAGAGTAAAAACTGAAGTAAATAAATGAAAATGAGATAAACAGAGACAACAGACAATTTAGAATGATCGCCTAGAACTAGCCTACGTCCAATTGATGGTTTTCACTAGATTCTCAGTATGTTTTGTTTATAGTTGGATAGAATCAATATAATCCCAAGTACAGAGAAATACACTAAGTTTTGAGTGCCAAAATTGAAGTAGAATCCTTCAATGATGGCTCACGGTGGTATTTATAGGTGATGTTCATATTCAATTCATACAGAAGAGTAGACATGAGAGTAGGAGTGGTGGACTGAGTGGGCGAAGTGGGTCACGTCATAAACATTTTCCATTTTGTATTGACATAACCCAATTTTGCATATGAGATGCTGAACCGAGGTCTTGCCAAACCAAAGGGGAATTGTGGAGGCGCCACTCTACTTGGCCGACCCGAGAATGTCGAGCCGAAGGAATGCCGATCCGGGACTGTGACGACCAGAGTCGAAGTGCCCTTGCCAAAGTGAACTGGATGCCAAACTAAAGTATATGGCTTTGTTGATTCAATGCTAGGCCGAACCGAGATTGTTTCAATCCAAAGATGCTCGCTTTGATCGATATGAGGCCATGCCAAACAAATATGACTTATCTTGAACCACACGAGGTTTAAGTTTGTGGAAACTCGAGTCTTGAACGATCTTGCTATAAAGACTAAGAATTTCACAACATTTAAAAGGGATGGTAACCACTTTTCCTCTCAAAATACGTCGTGACATAGATGGGATATGCTTTGAATTAGTCAAGCCATGTTCCTTTCTCAATGTCATTCCTGAAACAATAGCCTTTTCCATAGGAATGATAATGAGGAACATTCATGACTTTTTGAATAGTTGTGATTTTTGAGCTTTTCTTTTTTGTATAAATAGACAAGCGCACTTCCAACATTCCTGACTACCTTCGTCCGACTAAAGCCTTCTGATTGAGAATCATGATGGTTGCAGGTAACTAATCAAACCTCGTCAATTCGATAGGTCAAATATATATGTGTGTGTATATATATATTCTTTTTACTTAGTCTTGTATATCAATTCGTCAGCTCTCGCATGTGTTCAAACACGCATAGGTTGTTACCACTTGTCTTTTTTCATACTTGTTGCGTCAAGTCGATTTGGTTTCTGCACATGCATCGGTCCATGAGCCCTTTATCATGTCGAAGGAGCATTAGAATTTATCCACCTCCATTTCACTATTTCTTTATTGGTACAAGATGTGTTTCATCTCAGATCTGCATGGCCAAAACGGGTTGTGATGGTCTCGGATAGGTGCCAATCCAAACTGGCTGGCTGTCTTTTTCGAGGGGGTGGAGAATGGGAAGCAGAAAGTGAAAACTATTTCTCTTCCCCTATAAGTATAGGACCCACTCTTCTCATCCCTTCTTATTTCTTATTGTTTTCACTTGTAGCCATCAAACCTGGACACCATTTTCTTATGCTTCAACTTCTTTCGAACCCGACCACGATTGTCTTACCCCTAAAGGTCCACCTCGACTAGTACCGCTCATCAATATTTGATATGCAATAAAAACTTGGTCAGTTTTCCTCCTTGTTAGTCATGATATTATTTAATTGAATTCTTTGGCCTCTCAGTGTCGAAATCGAAAAGCGACAGATAAGACGATGATTAAGTGACAATGGTGGTGATGTCTAGGCATGGTGAGGAGGCACTATAATGGAAAAAGAATACGAGAGTGAAGACATAGGTGTTAGAGAAGGAAAGGTGGGAGTAAGGATGGAAAGAGGCACGGTAAGTTCCTGTTCGGGTTAGACACATGAAGGAAGGTTACTGGAGGGGAACATATATGTAGGGAAGATTCAAGTATGGTAGGATTCTAAAAGAGAGCAGTTAGAAGAAACGAGTGGAAGTAGATGGATTGATGGAGAGATGGAGGACTTCCGAACAGAGACTAGCTGATTTAGATTGGCTGACTCGGATTTGAATGATCCGAAGCTGGCCGATCTGGAGTTATCCGATCCGAATTCCGAATCGAGGTTGGCCAACTTAGAGTTGGCCAATCCGGAATTATGCTTTCAAACGTGGTCAAGAGTATTTCTAGGACTTCATCAATTCATAGGAAAATGATGATGCAATATTGCATGCAAACTGAACTCTTGGACTTCTAAATAGTTAGGATTAGAGCATATCTAGGCATCTAGGTAGTGAGGATTAGATTACACGAACATAACTTCCCAGCAACAAAGCACGGTCTCTAGCGAAAGTTTGGCCTGAAATGACTTGTGATCATGGCTATATTAAATGGTCAGGAACGACGGTTGATAGAGCTATCATTGCAACACATCTCGAATACTCTCTCTGTAGATGCTCATGTTTTCACACTTTACTGCATGCATAACATTAATTCACCCATAGAGGGTACATGTTAATCATTCTAACTAGTGACGTTTCTTAATTAGTGCAACAATTATGAGTTGAAGGTATTCTACCAAATTGTTTAAAGATGGGGCTAAAAACGTAGTATACAAGGATCCAGCTATACTACTGAGTCAACCAGTGACGACTCACGGTATTGAATACATGCACATGTTAAATCACCTATAATCCCTCTAATTGAATGGTAGACTGCCATTGAGGGGAAAGTCGATAGAGGCAGTGCTCCCACTCCAAACACTCTTCGATGGGATATTTTCCTCAACACCTAATTGATTCTTGTCCAATGGCGATGGATGAGCTAGCCTAAGCTGAAAAGGTTATGCGCCAAGCACAGAATTGTAATGACCCGCATTTTACGTATTCGAGGATCGTAAAATATTTTTATTTAATTCTCCAAGGGTCATATCATTCCCATCTTTTGATATGTTGTTCATGGGGATGTAAGACGTGCCCATGATTTTTATCAATTTTATTTATAACCATTTTGACCTTTTTATTTGTTTAGGGCATAACTTTTGAATGAGGTCAAATCATGAGCTGGGATTGATTTCATTGGATCCAAAATTGTGTTTCCAATTCCGTGGAGTGGTCAAATTAAGGATTTGGATGAGAGGCTTGGGAGGAATCGTTGTTTTAGTATTGCTAGTTTTTTAGACAAGCAAATTAGTCATTAGTGGGCTGATTAGTGAGGCCCATTAAGGCTAGGGGCTGTTGGCTATAAGTAGGAGGGTAGGGGTAAAAAGAATTGTTTAGTCCCTTTATTTCTCATTTGGTTGGATTCTTGTGATTCTTCGGCTCAACCAAATACACCTCCACTTCATTTCAATTCATAGATTTGCAAACCAAGATTGAAGATCAACATCGAGGAAGGGTAGATCGCGTCAATTGAGTTGATTTTGGGGTCATTCTTCGCTGTCCCGGATTAGAGGTTGTTGATTTGTAGCAATTTCTGGATTTAGTAGGTGATAAGCATCTCTTACATGGATTCAATTGAGTATATGGGTTCATTTGATCTTAACTTCATCAATACAAGTTATATTCAACTAGATCTAATCGTTGTAAGTTTATTTTGAATTCGGATAACACCACAGGATGTAATATAGCAAGTTATAATGGTAAATTCATTGAAATCATATGTTTATGCAAGTTTAGATCCAATTATTAATTCATTTATTGTTTTATCATGATTTGGTGAATTTCAAATGGTTTTATGATGATTATTTGCGATGCTAATGTTTATTTGACGATTGCTTGTAGTGCTACTGATTGTTTGGTCTAAATTGGATGAATTGTGTGCATAAATGTTCATTGATAAAACTTAGATTGGTTGGTTGGAGCAAATTGGAGGTTCGGCTAATCGAAATCTGATGAAACTTGGAGGAGAAGATCCGGAGGAGGAGTCGAGGAAGCCTTGAAAGTATGGGCTCCGAATTCCAACATTTTGATGGATCGCAGGGTATGGATCGATCGTGATCCACAGTATAGATCAGTCACGATCCATTGATGAATTGGGTCGCATGGTTTGATAAAGAAAGACTTGGCTTGAATGGATCTTGGCGCACTTTGGGTCGATGCAAGGATAGACCAAATGAATTGTGGTGGATCGGTTCGACAAGGATGGGTCGTTGTCCACATGGATCACATGGAATAGTTTGGATTGGAATATGCTCAGCGTATTTACGGATCGTGGATCAATGATGAAGCACTGGGTTAGCTCGAATTTGCGGAGTGGGTCGGCTGAAGAACAGTGCAAAATTGCATAAGGCAATAACGGGTCGACTTGAATGATAGATCAGAGAGCTGATAGATCATGTCAGTAAGAAGACCAGAGAAAAAATGCGACATAGGAACTACATGTACATGGATCGATTGTGATCCATAATAGTGTGATCCAGTGATTGGACTCGATCCAGGATGGATCGGTGGGCGATCCATTGATGGGCTAGGGACGATCCATGATTGGACTCGATTCAGGATGGATCGGTGGGCGATCCATTGATGGACTAGGGACGATCCATCAAATATTGGCCAAATGAAGTTGATTTTTGGTTCAACGATTGGCAAAAGTGACAGCGGAAAAATGGTTACAAATAAAATTGGTAAAAATTATGGATATGACTCATATCCCCATAACCAACATATCAAAATGTGAGAATGATCTAACCCTCTGGGAATTAAATAAAAATATTTTATGATCCTCCGATACGTAAAATGTGGGTCATTACATTCTCGCCCCTTTAGGAATTTCACCCCGAAACCCCAAGACAACGCAAGCAACCGGAAACAATTCCTCATGACAACCATCCACAAACAGCCAATTTACCATCCAAACTAGCATCCATCAAGCCATGCATCCATAGCCTTAACCTAACACACGTAGTTCTAATGAATAGTACAAGTTACAATAGTGTAAGGTGACACGACATTAATGGGTAATACCAACAAAGAGTTTGTGATGGATCGTCTTCATACCCTCTTCTGTTTCCCACGTACAATCGTCATCATCTTCACTCCACTGTACCTTGACTGGCTTACCGTCTTCCTCCTAAGTTATTTCATGTAATTCACTACAACGAAAAGTGGTTTACGAGGTTTCGGAATTACAGACTCGACTTCTAGGTCTTCGTACATATCCGGAAATACCACCACATTTGAATCATACACGCACTTCCGTAGGAAGATACATGAAAAGCATTGTGTACATTCAACATCTACTCAGGTAAATCCAATCTATACATGAGCTTTCCAATCTGCTCAATTATTGGAAATGGTCCATCGAACCTTAGAGCTAAATTTCCTTTATTCTCGAACCGAACAACATTCCTCAATAGAGAAATCTTCACGAAAACCAAATCACCTACGTCGAACTCCAAGTCTTTTCGATGTTTGATGACTTAACTAATCTAACGATCTTGGTTGCCTCCATTCGTTATCAAACGATCTCGATCACTAACTATGCTCTTCAAGATACCATGGAATCAAACTATCTGTTTTACATATAGCTCAGCCAACTTCGACGCTTTCCTAGTTGATCTAACAGGAATAAAGCTTGCACTCTTGGTCAAAGGATCCAAACTGACCTAAATCCTTTTTCATTTCTTGTCCTGGTTCTTGGTAGTCCATCATTAAAATGCAGCAACACTTGCTCCTACTTCCATGTAGAAGTTCCAATGGCTAAAGCAATCCACTCGGCTTCTTCTGTTCATCCACCAACTGACAGTTCATGCATTTGGAAATAAATTTTCCAACATCCCTCTCTGTGACACCCCACGTTCTTTAATGTCACTCATAAAGGGAATGCATTAACTTCCATGGAGCGTATTTAGTGTATAGAATAGAATATAACAAGACAGATATAAATAATGGTACCTGAAAATTTTAAAACTACTTTTATTGCAGCGGAGAAATAGTTTGATTACAACAACTTCATAAACCAAGTACACTTAATATCCATCTTGATAAATTGTTTCAGAGTACATAAAATAAAAAGCATAAACCCCAACACAAGTAGCCATAAAAGGGATGAGCTGAACTTTACTTTCAGCAATCCAAGCACTTCCAAAAGAGAGAGAAAGAGATCCAAGATCAAGCTCCACTAGTACTAGCCCCACCCTGAGAACCTGGGGGGGGGAGGAAGAAAAGAGACGAAAACAAGGGGGTCAGACATAAAGTCTGGCGAGTATAATAACTTTAACAATATAATTAATAAATTAACTAGGATAAGGCATAAACTGATAAGATAAGATATGACCATGAAACAAGTGGGCATGACAAAGCAGTTAAGGGGAATAGTCTGGCGTTAATCTCGTCCCTAATCACTGTAGGATAATTACTATACTGCACCACCACTAGTCACCCTAAAAGCTGATCCCGCCTACTGAACTTAATAATGATAATGGTAGTTCCGTGTAACCCTAGCTGCCTTCATAGGTGTCGTCTGCCCCCTATCTCCACTAGTTGTACCCACTACCCCCATTCGATCGGCTCCCTAACTCGTAGATACCCGTGCTTGCCCAACAGTGGGGTGTATCACTCCCCAAAGTGGCAACCCGATACCACCAAAAATGCACGGCTTATATCTACACGATGCAACAACGTCTTACCTACCAGCCCGGGCCCACGCACGCACATGACCCCGTTGGACTTGCGTTGCCACAGCTAACCCGTTTTGACCTCTTACAATCAAATCCATTAAACGTGTCCCGTCCTCGACTTGAGTCGAGCTCACAAAGATACTTAATGGGTTACCAGTTTGAAAAGGGCCCCCATGCATGACACAAGCTTTCCACCTATGTTTGGTCCCCTCTAAGGTTTTCCCCACTTAACCCCATTCTTATTCGTGTCTTCTTACATGTTTTAATCTTGGTTAAGTGCATCTAATCGTATTTCACATGCCACCTAAGGCACCCCCTTAATTTCACATGCCACCCAATACACCCACTTAACCCCCCATGTCCTACCACATGTTTATCTGGTTAAGTGTTTCTTAATTCACTAGAACCGTAACCTTGTAAAGACCTCCCACATTAGACTGGCATTTGTGGCTGCTGGATTTGTCAGGCCGGTCCGGGCAGTCTTACACCACAAACGAGCCTAACCTCATGTCTTTACAATTGTTACGCATTTAATTCATGCCTTTGACCTCTCACATTAGACTGGCATTTGTGGCTGCTGGATTTGCCGGGCGAGTCCGGGCAGTCTTACACCCCAAAAGAGTCTAACCTCGTGTCTTAGGCGGTTTATTATTACACATCTTTATTTAACCCAAAATTGGATTAATATCCCTATTCAAATTTGTCAATAAATTCCAAATTTATTTATGTCCACACTCTTAAAATTATGTCCATAAATACCAGTTATGCCAATTAATATCTCAAATTAATTATATGCCTTTTAAGGCCATTTTATGCCAATTCACAATTTATGTATATTCAATATTATCCCATCATCCCCACGCTATTCGAACGTTTTCATATGACATAAGTTAGACTCGCAAATAGTCCAACTTATAAAAAGAAAAACAACATTACATAACACATAAAATAGATCTAAGGATCATGACATAAACTTGCATATGAATTTCATTTCAACCTAGCATATGATAAGAAACTAGCATAGGTAATGGGCATAAATTTGCATAACTTATGTACTGCTATAGATCCAAACATAAAGGTGTGAACTTGCATATGGATCTAAACATAAAGGTGTGAACTTGCATATGGATCTAATCATAAAGATGTAAACTTCCATATAGATCTAAAAAGATGTAATCTTGCATATAGATCTAAACATAAAGGTGTAATCTTGCATGTAGATCTAAACATGTAGATTAATGTCACATAAACTAGCATATGCATACACATATGCATATACAAGTTTCACATATATTTCAACATCCCAAACTTGCGTAAGATATATGATTCAATTTGCATAAGATATATGATTCAACTTTCATAAGGTATATGATAAAACTTTCATAAGGTATATGATTCAACTTGCATAAGGTATATGATTCAACTTGCATAAGATTCACATAAGAACTAACATATGATCCAATGCCACAAACATACATAAATTTTACATCACATGATTCAAAATCATATTCTCGTAATCCCAATTATATCTTATCATAATTAAATTAATTAATTATTTTGTGAAAGCTATCATACTCACAATTAAAAAGAATAGTCTTGTCTTTCTAAGATCTGTATTCTGAAATTGGATTGCTCGCCTTTGATGTAGACTTAGTTGTTATTTAGATTTGATTTGATTTTGATTCAAGCCTCTATCTTGCTTTAAGGTTGAAAGTGTATGGCGGCTACTCTAGGTCCTCCATTGACGGCATGGCGGCTCTTGTTATGAATTTGTGTGATTAGAGTTAGGGGTTTTAGGGTGTTTTTATAGAAGATTAATTAATTAAGAGCCGTCAGATTAACCTAGAATCAATCAAGACCATCCAGTCAAGATAGAATGACACCTCAACCCTAATGAATCAGCACTGAGTCACAAAATCGTCATCTTTCAGATCTAGGGGGAGGGCAGGTTGACCCCCAGGTTGACACTAAGGTTGACCTATATAGAGGGAGGTCGACATTAGGGTCGACCCCCTGGTCAACCTGGTCCCTATTGTAATTTTTTTCTGAACATGAAGTTGTTTTTAATTTAACTAATTTCTGAAACTTCGGAAGGCCATAACTTCTTCATATGAAGTCCAATTCACACAAACTCGGACTCTATCTGTAACACCCTGAATTTTTGAATATTCGAATCAATTAAATTAAAGAATAATTAATCTCAGATGTGGGAATTAAGGGAAACGGGTTGCGCCATTGTGTTCGTCTCGGAATTCTGGTTGAGATAAAGTCCGAGTTTGTGTAAATTGGATTCCGTATGAAAAAGATATCTTTAAATTAAATATTGCAGCAAAACATGAAAAAAAAAAAGAATCAGAAAAGAATAAATGTTTAGAATTGTTCTAAGGTTTGCAAGCAAAAGACTTAGTAGCTCATTTGGTTAGAACACGTGACTTGCATACAAGGGGTACAGAGTTCGATCCCCGCCAGCGCCATATTTTTGTTTTAGGGGAATGGCTTAGTGTGAACACAGTTCAAAATGTGGTTTAGTGTGAAAATGGGTAATTGGGAAGATAGATAAAAAGAAAAAGAAAAAATATATATAGAAAATATACACACACACAAATATATATATATATATATATGACGTGTACGCATCATGTGGCGTACATGGCGCATTTTTGGTTGTCAATGATTGTTTTTTTTATGTGGCCTTCTTTGATTGGCTTTTATGACAAATTAAAGGTAAGAAAGATTTATGCATGTATAAATGGATATTTGTATATGGGTAATTAATGTATACGTAAAAGGGAGAATATGTAATTAACAATAATAGATTTATAATTTACATATAAATATGAAGGATAAACATGAAAATTACATGGCATAGATTGGTTCATGAAATGGTATATTTAGTATACCATTAATTGTGAGCACAATTAAAAATATAGTTATGGCATAATTAAAATAGGAATAATTTACATATGGAATTTGTCATAAATAAGAAATTTGTAGATTATAGAAAAAATGAACATTTAATAAACTGTGCTGAGTCATTAGGGCTGAGGTGTCACCCTATCTTGTTTGGATGGTTCAGGTTGCTTCTAGGTTGATCGGATGACCTAAATTAATCCTAAACTCTATAAAAACACCTCTAGACTCAAACCTTAAAATCAAAACAAAATTAGATTCATGGCCTCCATGCCGTCACCTAGCAACTCAGCATAGCCGCCACCAATTAGAGAGGAAGAAAGCTAGTCTAAATCAATCCTTTTCAACTTTAAAAACGAATCTTCTTCAAGGGAAAGCTATTACAACTTCATAACTCAGAATTCAGAATTCAAGACCTTCTCTGAATTGTGAGTTCGATAATTTTAATAAAATAATTAGCAAATTAATGGGATTGAGTTATGATGTGGACTATTTGGATATGATGTTTATTGTTGACCGCATGTTATTATTCATGTAGTAAAATTGTGATGTTTATATTGTAAATTCTATAATGCTATCTTGCAAAGTTGTGATCATCTATGTTGTAATTTTATAATTGGCTTATGTATAATCGAATCACCATGTTGTTCATATGCTAGTTTGGGTATGTTGATTCATATGATAAATCATAAGCATGTATGCTTGTTTAGATTTTTATTAAGACATGAATCACATGCAAGTTGGGGAAAATTATATGTATAACCTTATATGCTTCATGACACCTATTTTAGATCTAAAGTTAGGCTATGACATGTGTGAGTTATATGCCAAATTCTACATGCTAGTTTACATGTTTAGATGTAAGTTTAAACCATTGTTATGTTGCATAAATCACATATGCAAGTTTATATGAATACATGTGTTTGAAAATGAATCATGTTATGCAAGTTTGTGGTTACTGCCTATGCAAGTTTACACCTATAGATGTAAATCTATGACATACACGATTTATGCAAGTTTGTGACCATTATATAAACAAGTTCACACCTTTAGATTTGGATTTATGACATATGTAATTTTATGCAAGTTGTAACTTTGGCCTATGCAAGTTTTAGATGTAGAACATCATTCACACATGCAAGTTCACCCCTATGTTTAGATCTAGTTTTAATTATATGTATGTTGTGACGTTTTCTCTTTATTCCATGAGTTAGATTATTCGAGTCTAACGTATATTTTACGTTAAACGAACGAACGTACAACGTGGGGTAAAAGGGGATAATATTAAAAGATTTAATTGGCATAAATGCCTAAAAAGACATAAAATAAATTTGTGATGAAAATTGGTATGATTTTACATACCATAAATAGATGGACATAATTGAGTAAATTATGGCCATAGTTAAATTTGGAATTAATTGATAATTTGAATAGTGAAAGTAATTCAAATTTGGGGAATGATTAATTAGAGTAATTAATCGTCTAAGACACGAGGTTAGGCTCTTTTGTGGTGTAAGACTGCCCGGACCTGCCCGGCAAATCCAGCTGCCACAAATGCCAGTCTAATGTGGGAGGTCTTAGGCATAAATTAAATACGTAACAATTGTAAAGACACGAGGTTAGGCTCTTTTGTGGCGTAAGACTGCCCGGACCCGCCCGACAAATACAGCTGCCACAAATGCCAGTCTAATGTGGGAGGTCTTAGGCATAAATTAAATACGTAACAATTGTAAAGACACGAGGTTAGGCTCTTTTGTGGCGTAAGATTGCCCGGACCCGCCCGACAAATCCAGCTGCCACAAATGTCAGTCTAATGTGAGAGGTCTTTATGAGGTTACGGTCTTAATGAATTAAGAAACACTTAACCAGATAAACATGTAGTGGGACATGAGGGGTTTAAGTGGGTGCCTTGGGTGGCATGTGGAATTTAGTGGGTGCCTTGGGTGGCATTTGAAATACGATTAGAAACACTTAACCAAAATTTGAAACATGTAAGTGAACATGAATAAGGAAAGGGTTAAGCGGGATGTACTAGAGGGGACCAAGCTTAGGTGGATAGCTTGTGTCAAGTAATGGGGGCCCGTTTCAACCAGTAACCCATGAGTATCTCTATGGGCTCGACCCAAGTCGAGGACGGGACACACGTACTGGGCTTGACTGTAAGAGGCCAAAACGGGTGAGCGGTGGCAACGCAAGTCCAACGGGTTCATGTGCGTGTGTGTGCCCGGGCTGGTAGGTAAGACGTTGTTGCATCGTGTAGGTATAAGCCTTGCATCTCTGGTAGTATTGGGTTGCCACTTTGGGGAGTGATACACCCCACTGTGGGACCAGCACGGGTATCTACGAGTTAGGGAGTCGATCGAATGGGGAAGGTAGTGGGTACGACTAGTGGAGATAGGAGAAGGCGGCACCTATGACAGCAGCTAGGAGTACAGCTACCATATTATGAATATTGTAATTAGAATGGGGAGGGTAGTGGGTACCACTAGTGGAGATAGGAGCAGGCGGCACCTATGACAGCAGCTAGGGGTACACGAAACCACCATTATTATTATTATCACTTATGTTCAGTAGGCAGGATCAACCATAGGGTGACTAGTGGTGGTGCAGTATACTAGTGGTGGTGCAGTATAGCAATTATCTCATAGTGTTGGCGCAGTTTAGTAATTATCTTACAGTGGGTTAGGTGTGCTTTAACGATATTGTTGTTCATCCTGTTTCCTTGTTTACTCTGCCATACTCAATGGTTCATGGTCATTTCCTGATTTTCCAACTTATGCCTTAGCCTAGTTACTTTGTTCCCTCCTCTTTTCTTCCTTTTTCCCCCTAGGTGCTCAGGTTGGAACTAGCTCCAGTGGAGCTTGATTTTGGACAACTGTGCTTCTTGCTTTTAGAAGATTGCTTGGATCGCTGAAGTAAAGTTCAGCCTCTCTTTTATTTATGGCTATTTTGTATTGGGGATTATGTCTTTCAATTTATGTACTTTGATTTAGTCAAGATGGATATTATGTACTTGGCTCTGGTTTTGATGATGTAATCAAACATATATATTTTCCGCTGCAATGAAATAAAGTTTTTAATTTTTCAATTACTATTTATATTTGTCTTGTTGTTAAGTTTCTGTTCTATACTCACTTAAAATGCTCCATAGAAGTTAATGCATTCCCTTTGTGAGTGACATTAATGAACATGGGGTGTTACACTATCTCAAGAAGAATTACGAGACGAACGCAATGGAGCAACCCATTTCCCTTAATTCCCACATTTGAAATTAAGTATTCTTCAATTTGTTAACTTTAATTTTTAAATTATGGGGTGTTACACTCTCCATACCTTCCCAGTAGTGTAACACCCCCACAGTTTTCCGTGCTCAAATTTTCAACAAAAATCAAGACTCCACACATCTAAGCATGGAGCTTGTAAATTTGGTATCTGCAATAAATGAGCACGAGCATAACCAGAGTACGATAAGATAACCCACAGCGGAAACAAAATAGGATAGACTAGTATTAACTCAAGTAACTACCTTTTATAAAGTTTGTCACTTTGCCAGTACTGAGTGTGATGACCGCCCACAAGCCCTGCACTAAGTAAGAGGTATAATGCACTAAAAGGCGTGCCAGCAGCTATAGACGATCATCAAGGTATGATAACACAAGCGGAACCTGTCGTAGAACTCACAGCGCAAGGATAAAATATATTATAACATATATAACAGGTATTATTAGCGAAGCAGAAAACACTAGACTTTCATAAAACCAGAAAGTAATATCCATATACTTGGATTACAACAATAATGTTAATACAATTTGCCTCACTACAGCACACGAAGAAGAATAGCTAACAGCGGAAATTCAAATACTATATAGTAAGAAAGATAGTACGCTAGCCTCATGCTCGCCTCTGAACAGCTACATCATCCTCACTAAGTTATCACCTGTCACCTGCCACCTAGCCTACCCATCCAAAAACGGATGAACATCCCTAGGTAATAAGAGGGAAATATAAAACCTTGAGTTAGACAACAGTCTTAGTGAGCGATAAAACAACTAACAACATCATTCGTAAAGTATATGAGAATGGATAGATAAACATACTAACCTACCCACAACACTAAAGAAGAACTCAATCCCGTCTCCCCCCACATCGGACAATGATAGACTTTACATCAAACACTTCAACCATTCATTAATGGAAACCAGAATAACCATTCATTCGTGGCAATCAGAAGCGACCAACAATAGAACTCATAGCATCCACACTACATATCTCACATAAACCACCCTAATCGAATTTGACATCCCTTAAGCACAAGCCCCAGAGGCCTAAACCAATATAAGACAAGCGCCCGAGAAACATCTCCTTCGACGTTGGATAATCTAAGTGAGATTGTACAATTAGAACTTTCAGCATGCATGACAGACTCTGGCTATCACTGTCAATCCTGCTTCGAAACAATCGTTAATCGTATGATGGCCCGTCATGACTGCCATATGTCAATGGCTAATTGTAACCCCAGTTCTAGCAAAAACTCCTTATGCCATCATGAATCGTATGTTTGTTATCTCAAATCTCGACAAATAGGCCCTTTCACGACTGCCCAAGGTACGAGGCCCTTCAAGACTGCCCAAAGTACCCTTACTTTGAGTCTGCTAGAACTTACGGCAACGATAATCTCTCGGCCTTTACATCTCTAGTTATCAATTCCGAAGACCATTCACTAACACAAGTCCCCCTTGAGTACCCATTATCTACGAACTCTAAACACCCTTGAGTCATCTTCTCATTCGTTGCTTCACACCGATCAACGAACTCATCACATCACTTCGAATGCATATCTCGAAGTCACAGCATTACTAAACCAAATGACACCCGTATAAGGCTTAAAACAACCCATAGCATTCACCCATGACTATGGAAACAAACCATGGCATTTAAGCCATCGAACACAGCATTTAGAAGCGCTGCTAAACCCTTCACAACCGACCCGACCAGTGTCCTTCCACCCTGACCAACTCAGACCCTGCTGACCGACCCACTTTCCCTTATCATGACCGACCGACCAGATATTGGATCGACCCATCCCAGACTGACCCCATCCCTGCTCGATCTCATGTGCTAACCAACCCGAAGTCACTCAACCGACTAGCCTCATGACCGACCAGACTTCCTGATGCAATGACCGGCCCATCTTGACCGATCCCTCCTTTACACTACCCTACTTCATGACGACCAGACCAAAACGAAACCGACCGACCCAAATCTGGAACACAACCGACCAGTATCCAAACCCACCAACCCATTTCTTGTACTCCCCTTGTACTACACATTATACTACACTTTTACTTTAAGGCCAACCAGAAAGGTAACGAACGACCCAAAACCTGCACCAGGCCAATCCAAGTCCAATTTCGACCAAAACTTCGCTAATCGACTATCTCGATGAAATCTACTCGTCCAACTCATCAATCTCAATCATAAACATAATATGAAATCATTAACAACATGAATATGACGGTTTCCACCAAAATTACACAATTTACACCAAAATCAAGATAAATGAACATATGAACATAATTATGGTTCTAACTTGCATAAACATTTGAAATAACATAGAAATTACTGGTTTTAACTTACTAAATTAGATCCTATGATGATTCATATGAAATAAAACTTACCAAGATGTAGATCTAAGTAGAATGACTTGAATTTGATGAAAAACATGATCAAACATTCATATACTTAATTGAATTCGTGTGCCAGATGCATATCACTCACCAATTCTCCAAATCAAAGAAAAACTGGTGAAATAAGATTCCGGACAGCGAAGAACTTGATCCAAATGCTCTAATTTGATGAACTCTCACTTCAAATGATGTACATCTAGCTTCAAATGGTGTATATCTTGGATTCCCTTCCTTAAATCTTGATTTTAATGGTGGAAAGATGTGAGAGGAAAGAGGAACACAAGGCCACCAAATGAGAGAATGGAGAAGGTAAACTATTTCCCATACCTCCCACCCCCTATTTATAGCCGTCCACCAGCCCACTAATGGGCCTCTCCAAATTAGCCCATTATGGATTTATAAACCTGGACAACCAACTGTAAAACCTTAAAACAGTGATTCCTCCCAAACCGCTGAGCCAAATCTTTAATGTGACCAATCTACGGAAAGGGAAACATCATTTCCATTTCAATGGCACAGGTCTAAACACTTGATTTGACCTGAGTCAAAAGTTATACCCTGTATAGGGGCAAAATGGTCACAAATGAAATTGCTAAAAATTATGGGCATGCCTTACAACCCCGTAAGCAACATATTAAAATATGAGAATGATTCAACCCTAATGGTATAAAATAAAAATATTTACGATCTTTCAATATGTAAAATTAGGGTGGGCATGGTTCAGTTCGGTGCGGTTTGGAGCTCAAACCACTTTCCGCACCGCATCAAACGGTTAACCAAAAACACAAATCATTATACTAACTGTTCGAACGGTTCGGTTTCGCTTCGGTTTCGATGTAATATGGTCTGGTTTTGGTTCGGTCCGGATTGAACCCGTATTAAATATGAAACAAGAGAATTGCTTCCATCAGCAATCAATTTATGATTGTATGACGTTGTGTCACCTAAAGGTTAAAACACATAGTGTTATCTTGAATTGATATAGTTACAACTTACGCTGAAAATAGAATACGTATGGTTAAAATAAAAAGTTAGATAGGAATTTGTTAATTTTTTATCGTAACATTACCAGTGTAGCAATGCGGTTCGGTTCGATTTAATATGGTTTGGTAACAGCCCAAACCGCAATCGATCCATACCGTTGTGGGTCGGTTCGGTTTGCGTTGTTAGCTTTAGAGAGAGAATCTGGTGCGGATTTCTGCACCGTTTATGCGGTCCGGTCTGGGCGGTTTCAGCATTGCGGTGCGGTTTATGCACACCCGTACGTAAAATGCGGGCTGCTACATTAAGAAACCAAAGCAATTCCGCATGCCTATCATCCATAAGAAGTCAATTCTATCACCCAAACTAGCAGCCATCAGACCATGCATCCATAGCCTGATCCTAGCATGCAGAATTCTAACATAAACCAAATAGTACAAACTGCAATGGCGTAAGATGACACGATGCTAATGTGTCATACAGACGAAGAATTATGGATAAGTCACCTTCATAATCTCTTCCGTCTCCCATGTACAATCGTCGCCATTCTGACTCCATTGTACTTTGATTAGCTTAATTGTCTTCCTCCTATGCTTTTTCGTGTCATTCCCTACAACACGAAGCGGCTTACGAGTTCTCGCAACTACGGTCTCTACTTCTAGGTCTTCGTACGGCTCTGGAGATACCACAACATTCAATTCATGCACAAACTTCCGTGGAAACAATACCTGGAAAACATTATGCATACTCGACATCTTCTCGGGTAACTCCAATCTATATGTGAGCTTTCCAATTCGCTCAACTATCGGAAATGGCCCAATGAACCTAGGAGCTAACTTTCCTTTGTTTTCGATCGAACCAAATGCTTCAATGGCGAAATCTTCACAAAAACCATATCACCAACGTCGAATTCCAAATCCTTTCGACGCTTGTCGGGATAACTCCTCTAACGATCTTGGGCTGCCTTCATTCGTTGTCGAACGATCTCAATACAATTCGAGGTCTCCCTGATCATCTCTGGTAAAAGTATAAACTTATCTCTAGTTTCTAACCAACATGCTGGAGAATTACACGGCCTTCAATACAATGCCTTGTATGGTGGCATCCCAATTCTCGACTGGTAGTTATTATTATATGCAAACTCAACTAGATGTAGGTGGTCTTCCCACGATCCCCTGAAGTCTAACACACAAGCCCTTAGGAGATCTTCCAAAACTTGGTTAACCCTCTCGGTTTGACCATCAGTTTGGGGATGATAAGCCGTACTTAAACACAACTCGGTTCCCAAAGCTTCCTGCAAACTCTTCCAAAATCTACTCATAAATAATGAATCTCGGTCGCTTACTATGCTTTTCGAGACACCATGGAATCGAACTATCCATTTCACACAAAGTTCAGCCAATTTTGATGCCGTCATAGTCGACTTGACAGGAATGAAACTTGCACTTTTGGTCAAGAGATCCACAATAACCCAAATCCCTTCATTTCCTGCCCTGGTTCAAGGTAGTCCATTGATAAAGTCCATCGATATCTGCTCTCACTTCCATGTAGGAATTTCCAATGGCTTAAGCAATCCACTCGGCTTCTTCTGTTCAGCTTTCATTAACTGACAGTTCATGCACTTGGAAATGAGCTTTCCAATATCTCGTTTCGTCCCTTCCCAGTAGTAAACTTGCTTTATGTCCTGATACATTGTACTACCACCGGGACGAATCGTCAACTTCGAGTGATGACATTCCTTCAGAATTTCTTCTCTCAATCTATTGATATCAGGAACAACTAGTCATCCTTGCTTTCGAAGACAACCATCTTGATCGACTTCGAACTCTTTATTCTCTGGTTCCAGCTTCTGAATAAACTCGACAAGCTTCACATCTTGCTTTTGGCTCTTAACAATCCTTTTGATAAGAGTAGGTCTTATTGATAAGGTTGCCAACATTTCAGGTTCCAACTCACATCGTGGCCTGCAATCAAACCTTGCCAAATACTCGAACTCTTCCATTCCGATAACATCGCTCCCAAACTCGCGTGTCTTCGACTCAATGCATCTGCTACCGCATTATCTTTTCCAGGAGTATAGGCTATACCAAAATTATATGATGCTAGAAAATCTAACCACCGTTGCTGCCGAAGATTCAAATCCTTTTAGGAGAAAAGATACTTCAATGACTTGTGATCCGTGAACAACTCGAATCGAACTCCTAATAAGTAATGTCTCCACATCTTCAAAGCAAACAAAATTGCTACCAACTCTAAATCATGAGTTTGGTAATTCTTCTTGTGCGGCTTTAGCTGTCGACTTGCATAGGCCAAAACCATATCCTTTTGCATCAGCACTGCCCCAAGTCTAGTACCGCATGCATCGTTGTATACCACCATCTGTTCATTCCCACTCGGAATGGTCAACATGGGAGCACTCGTCAGTCTCTCCTTCATGATTCCAAATGCTTGTTCACACTTTGCATCCCATGTGAACACTTGAGTTTTCTTTGTCAATCCTGTCAATGGTGCAACTATCTGGAAGAGATCCTTGATAAATCGTCGGTAATATCCTGCCAACCCAAGAAAACTCCAAACACCCATCGCATTCTTAGGTTGATCCCAGTCCTAGGTGGATGCCACCTTAGCGGGGTCAACCGCTATCTAATTTCCAGAAACAACTTGGCCTAAAAACCTCACATCCTTCTTCCTGAAGTGACACTTCGAATACTTAGCTTTTAGTTGATGCTTTCGCAAGATTTCCAACACAATCCACAAGTGCATCTTATGCTCCTCCTCATTTCGAGAGTAAACCAGGATGTTATCCATGAACACAAGCACGAACTTGTTCAACTGATCTCTAAAAACTCTATTCATAAGATCCATGAAATATGCTTAGTCAACCCGAATGGCATCACCAATCATTGGAAGAAACCAGATGGTGTCTTAAAAGCAGTCTTTGGCACACTATCCCTTGCCGCCCTTAACTGGTGAAATTTTGTTGCCAAATCCATTTGAAAAAACACTTTGGCTTCGTGAAGCTGATCAGACAAGTCATCTATCCTTGGCAACGGATACTTGTTCTTTTTAGCCACTTGTTCAGCTCACGATAGTCCACACATAGTCTTAGCTAGCTATCAGCCTTGGTTGCAAACACGACACGTGTGGATACACTTTTCCAAACGAATCCCTTTCCTAGAAGGTCACGAACTTGCACCTCCAACTCTCACTGTTCCTTAGGTGCCATCCGCCTAAGAGGTATAACGATTGGCCTAGCACCCTTGACCAAATCGATCCTTAACTCGATCTCACGATGCGGCGGCAACCCTTTGACCTCGTCAAAGACATCCTCGTACTCTTTAGCAATTAGCACAGATGACAGGTCTACTTGTGAAATCCCAAGCGAAATAGATAACTCACGGAGACCTCGTCTTCCGGCTTACATCTAATCAACACCATTCTCCCTTTCACATCCTCGACCTTCACCTATAGCTTCTCACAATTCACTCTTGCCGCCGCATACCTCCTGAGCCAATCCATCCCTATGATGATCCCAAACCCAGCGAAGTTAAGAACAACGAAGTCATGCACAAAAGAGAAACCATGACTCGACAATACTAGATCACAGCACAACATGCACAAACTGGACGAACCCCCACCTGGATTAGTCATGATCAATGGTCTATCACAAATCTCGGGTTCCAAACACAAGCGGCATAAAAGCTCATTGCAAATGAATGAATGCGATGCTCCAGTATCAAAAAAAACTCGAAATGATACACCTCGGACATAAAGAGTACCCTGGATGATGACACCCCATCCTTTCCTCTGCAGTAGGAGCTCTCGAAGAAGTTGGTATGGCTTCCAAAGCATAAGCCTTCACAACCTGCTTCCCTTTAGCCGATTCCGGACAGTCCTTCTTGCTAAATAACAAGATTTTGATATATCAACAAACAAAGCTACTATGGGAATTGAATCATAAAGATATGGTTTATATATATACATACATACATTGAGTCGTGTTAGAATTATGTTAAAATCTATCCTCAAGTATACACGAATGTGCTAATCAAAGTTATACATAAATATATATTTATAAAGCCATCAAAAAGACAGAAATATACAACAACTGGCCGACTGGTAGGAAATAGACAAGGTCGACCTATTTTGGAATATAACGGCTAATTTTAAATTTCTTATATATACATTTTAATTCTACCTGTCAACAGATGTTTTTTAACTAGTCGACTAATTCAACCCAGATTTTATTTTCTGAAGAGGTGCTTCCATTCATGAAGAGATTCCTCTTCATTAATCAAAGGAAATGGACATATCTTTTTATGGAAACTATTCATGAATGTTTGCTACACTTAGACCATTATATAAACAACTTCTGTCTTGTTTTAGAATCACTGAATGATTCTATATTCTCTCTATTTTCTGAATTGCATTCTCATACTCTTTGCAAACAAAAAGCTCTTCATATTCAAATACTTGTTGAATCCTTGATTTGATTTTATATCACTTGATTCAACAAGCCATTCTACTTCCTAAAATCTACGCATTCAAAGTATATACTTGAGGATTAGATTATAGGAAGGTTGTACTTAAGCTATTGGCTAATCAGTGTTGAAAGAAGAACACATCCAGAAGTCAAACTCTTTGTAATTGTTGAAGACCTATGTAGTTGCTCAGGCGAGAGGCATCCTTGTTGGGGCTCGGGTGTACTTACTTATTCCTCCGGGTTAAGAGAGGGCGTTATTAGTGAATTCCGAAAAGGACCTTCGGGACTGGATGTAGGGTAGGAAGTCCGAACCAGTATAAAAACTCCTGGTGCCTCTTTATTTTCCGCTTATATTTACGTGTTATATATTTCGATAACTTAGACTTTATTTGCATAAACTATTGCACATAATTTAGATAGTATATCACATATATTTCTGCATTATCCATATAGATCCTTTAAGTCGTACATACCGACTTTTCACTTCTTGAGATGCCTAGTTGGCAGTTAAAGAAAACCGACTCACTTTTAGGCTTCTTCTGGCCATTTCCCCCTTTTTGTTGCTGCTGCTTCCTTTTCTTATTATTACCACCCGGTTGTGGTTTCTGGACTTCCTTGGTTACAGCGACAGCTTCTCAAATGAATCATCCAGGTGATCCACCAACTGTCTTCCTATGTAGGTATCCAGACCCATGACAAACTTCTCGTTCTTTTGATAAGGTTTGTCAATGTATGAACGAGCATATCTGGACAAGCCTTCAAAGTCAAAAAATGTACTCAAGCATAGGACGACCATTCTGCTTAAATTCCACGAATTACTTAAATAGAGATATTTTTGGGTTATGGAGATAAACTTTGTTTCAAACTTATCTTAGAATTGCTCCCACGAAATCTCCTCCTCTAGAGTTTTGAGTGTCACTGAATTCCACCATTCCATGGCCTTGCCTTGCAGCTGCCTTGATAAAAGCTTTCTCTTGGTTGCATCATCAATACTCAAATCGCCATAGATATGGATGCAAGAATCCATCCACCTCTGAACCTCTTCAGCTAGCTCAATTTCTTTGAATGGCTTTCCTCCTAGAGATGTAAAGTCTTTGCATAGCTTCGCAAAATCCACAACCCTAAGCAATTGAACTCCTACATCTACCGTTGCCACCACTGGAGCGGGCACCCTTCGCATGAATGCCTCCATCATGGCTTCAAACATGGCAGGGCAGTCTAGTTCACCACCATTTCCCCCTCCAGTACCGGCTTCCCAAGCAGCGTGTCTTGATGCTCGTCTACTCATTCTAAATTTGCAATTTAGAACAATTAGCAACTTTCAAGAAAAACTGCTAAAGGAGTACAATCGCTACTACTATATACACTAATATTTATATAGTAATCATCCAACTAAAATCTACAAATATGTATCCCATTCGTTATTACGTCTTTGAACTTTGGCTGAAATCGTTAACCAGAGCTCTTATACCAAATGTGAAGTCTACCCACAACCCCCACACTAAACAAGAGGAATAATGCGCTGAAAGGCATGCCAGGCAGCTATGGACGATCGTCAAGGTATGATAACACAAGCAGAACATATCGTAGACCTCACAGCACAAGGATAAAATATAATAGAACATATACAACAGGTATTATTAGTGAAGCAGAAAACACTTGACTTTCATAACAACTAGAAAGTAATATCCATAGACTTGGATTGCAGCAATAGTGTTTATACAATTTGACTTACTACAACACTTAGAGAAGAATAGCTAACAGCAGAAAATATTATATAGTAAGAAAGATAGTACGCTAGCCTCCTGCTCGCCTCCGAACAGCTACAATGTCCTCACTAAGCTTTCACCTATCACCTGCCACCTAGTCTTCCCATTCAAAAATGGATGAACAATCTAAGGTAATAAGAGGGAAACATAAAACCTTGAGTCAGACAATAGTCTTAGTGAGCGATAAAACAACTAACAACATCATCAATAAAGTATATGAGAATGGATAGATAAACATACTAATCTACCTACAACACCAGAGAAGAACTCAATCATGTCTTCCCTACATCGGACAATGATAGCCTTTACATCAAACACTTCAACCATTCATTCATGGAAACCATAATAACCATTCATTCAAGGCAATCAAAATTAACCAACAATAACGCTCACAACATCCAGACTATATATCTCATATAAACCACCCTAATCGAAATTGACATCCCTTAAGCACAAGCCCCAGAGGCCTAAACCAATATCAGACAAGCGCCCAAGAAACATCTACTTCAACGTTGGATAATCTAAGTGAGACGGTACAAACAGAACATCCAGCGTGCATGACAGACTCTGGCTATCACTGCTAATCCTGCTTCGAAACCATCGTTAATCGTATGACGACCCGTTATTAGTTCCATATGTCAAGGGCTAATAGTAACCCCAGTTCTAGCAAAAACTCCATACGCCATCATGACTCGTATGTTTGTCTTCTCAAATCTCGGCAACTAGGCTCTTTCACAACTACCCAAGTTACGAGGCCCTTCACGACTACCTAAAGTACCCCTGCTTTGATTCTGCTAGAACATAAGAAAACGATAGTCTCTCGGTCTTCACATCTCTAGTCATCAACCCCGACGACCATTCACTAACTCAAGTCCCCCTTGAGTATCCGTTATCTATGAAGTTAAAACACCCTCGAGTGGTCTTTTCATTCGTTGCTTTACACCAATCAACGAGATCATCACATCACTTCGAATGTTTATCTCGAAGTCACAACATTACTAAACCAAACAACATCCGTATAAGGCTTTATACAACCCATAGCATTCACCCATGACTATGGAAACAAACCATGGCGTTTAATCCATCAACCACAGCGTTTAGAAGCACTGCTAAAAAAACTTCACAACCGACTAGAAGAAGACCGACCCAACCAATATTCTTCCACATTTACCGACCCGGCCTCTGTTGACCGATCCGTCCTTTACACTGCCCCGCTTCCTGACTGACCATACCAAAACGAAGCCGACCGACCCAAATCTAGAACACGACCGACCCGAATCCGGACCGACCGACCCACTTCTTGTACCACACATTGTACTATAATTGTACTTTAAGGCCGACCAGAAAGGTAACGACTGACCCAAAACCTGCACCAGGCCAATCCAAGTCCAATTTCGACCAAAACTTTGCCAATTGACTATTTCGATGAAATCCATTCGTCCAACTCATCAATCTCAACCATAAACATGATATGAAATCATTAACAACATGAATATAACGGATTCCACCAAAATTACACAATTTACACCAAAATCATGATAAATGAACATAATTATGGATCTAACTTTGCTAAAACATATGAAATAGCATAGAAATACCGGTTTTAATTTACTAAATTAGATCCTATGGTGATTCATATGAAATAAAACTTACCATGATGAAGATCTAAGGAGAACGACTTGAAATTGATGAAAAACATGATCAAACATTCACACTTGATTGAATCCATGTGAGAGACGCATATCACTCACCAATTCTCCAAATCAAAGAAAAAACGGTGAAATTAGATTGCGAACAACGAAGAACTTGATCCAAATCCACCGATTTGATGAACTCTCACATCAAATGATGTACATATAGCTTCAAATGGTGTAGATCTTGGATTCCTTTTCTTAGATCTCGATTTTAATGGTGGAAAGGTGTTAGAGGAAGGAGGAACACAAGGCCACCAAATGAGAGAATGGAGAAAGTAAACTATTTCCAATACCTCTCACCCCTATTTATATCCTTCCACCAGCCCACTAATGGGCCTCTCCAAATTAGCCCATTATGGCTTTATAAACCTGGACAACCAACTGTAAAACCTTAAAACAGTGATTCCTCCCAAATCGTTGAGCCAAATATTTAATGTGACTACCCTACGGAAAGGGAAACATAATTTCCTTCCCAATGGCATAAGTCTCAACACCTAATTCGACCTGAGTCAAAAGTTATATCCTGTACAAGACTGATGGGGAAGAAATGGTCACAAACAAAATTGGTAAAAATTATGGGCATGCCTCACATCCCCATAAGAAACATATTAAAATATGGCAATGATCCAACCCTCAGGGAATAAAATAAAAATATTTTACGATCCTTCGATACGTAAAATGTGGGCTGTTACACCGAGCATGAGAGAGAACGAGAACCGATAGCCAAACTTAAACACCTATGAGAACCCAACCTTCTCTAGAAAACTTGGGTGGTTGTAATGCGGAGAGGGTTAGAACAATAAGATTCTAGTGAACAGGAAATGTACAACACATATTATAGTACACAAATGTATCCCGTTTGGTTCAAGCCAATATGTATGCCTACCAAGGTTAGTGATTCTAGCCTAACCTTGTAAATCTAATTATGCATGACTCTAACTACCCTTCCCAAGGTAGTATACCCAAAATACGATACCGAGATAGCACGTTTACGCAAATATTTGTGAATCCTTTATACTAGAACATGACTGGTTATTTAATCGAGAGTGAACCCCTAATTGCAGAGTTTATATATATATATATATATATTCTCTCATCCTTTATTATTTAATGCCTCGCTATTAATGATAGATAGGGTGGATACTCCTTGATCACTTGAGAATTTAGGCGGACCTATTGTTCACTTATTATTCCTCGATAATATATTCAACATTAACATAAACTAGAGGGCACTAGCTATGGGCCCTACTAGTTGAGGCTTCTATCTTCATGCATATACCCTTCCCCCGTGTAAGGTGAGAGGTGGTATTTCATCACTCGCAATACCACCTAGATGACCTTATTGGATAACCTCCTTAGTCGCTTACTACTTCCTATAGGATAGGTAGCCATATCTGACATTTTAAGTTTCCAGGTTTGGGTAGGCCCCACACACTCACGCCATTTAAGACCCCTAGACTGAAAGACCTACTCCCAGATGGACTCTTCAACCCCAACCACTTAAGACCCTGGAAGCGGACTATACGACAAGGTTATTAAGTTCGTACCCCATTAGCCTTAATTACCTTTCCCTATTGGGGGTAAAGTGGGCTACGTTATTAAGTCCTTTCCATTTAGTTTTTCTTCACGGAAATATATACGCACATGATTCATTATCGCCATGGGTTCCAATAGTTAATAATATTTTACATCAATAAACTATTAATTCCAACTCTAACTTTGAATTATAATTTCAATATTAACTGATATAAATAAGGAAAGTTATATCCTCCTTACCCTAGGATATTTATTTAACAGTTTTCCTAATTGAACTTAATATCTAAGCAATAATCAATACCCATAAATCCCCTTTTTATTTCATTGAATATAATTAATGTCATTTATGAGCCTAACAACTATAATTTTCTTAGGACATTAATTCACAATGGATATTCTAACCTTATCAGTTCCGAAACATCTATTTGTTATACCCCAACAGACATTACTAATTTTATTTATTTATTTATTTATTTTCTGTTATGTGTATATTTCTGTGCACCATACCTCTCTCGTTAAGCTAACCACTTGTGTATGTTGGATTTGCCTGTCGGTTCCAGGAAAACTTCTACCACATGTTGACCTTAACCTCGTGTGTTAGTATAGTTATGTTTATGCACTAGACCCCTCACATTGAGCTGACCACTTGTTGATGCTGCATTTTCCGGTTGGTTTCGAGCAGACTTCTACTAAAAGTTGAGCCTAACCTCCTGTCTAAATGCGAATTTAATTAAATTCCCTAATTATAAAATTTTAGGAACTATGACCATTTTTATAAATTT
Organism: Allium sativum; assembly: GCA_030737875.1. Classification (NCBI taxonomy): domain Eukaryota; kingdom Viridiplantae; phylum Streptophyta; class Magnoliopsida; order Asparagales; family Amaryllidaceae; genus Allium; species Allium sativum. The sequence continues at coordinate 950,187,945 of CM060926.1, read as the reverse complement.
CCCTACTTAGTTTACTTTCCCCAAACCAACATTGCTTACAATGGTTATTTATATATTTACGGCACTATTTGTAGCAATCAATTACACTGATTACTACTATGGTCGCCACAAATATATTCATTTAATATGGATTACATTTAGGTGTATAATTCCATAATTGAATACATTCAAACATTCACTAAAATATATATTTTGTCGCTTTACGTAGATTCAGACGGATAATGTGTATATATTTATATTTTTGCGCGGTCAACGTAGTTATCTTTCTTTATTATTATTTATTGTTAAATATAATAATTTGGTTTAATTAATAATCAAACAATCCTTTTTGCATTCATTTTTGCCATAAGGTTCCAAATCTTACAAAAAGACCGTTAGCTATAGTTATTGTAAATTATGCCTAATTATTGGAATTGACATATTTTCAAATCACAAGAAATATATGTTTATATATATTTTGGAATAGTTTATGAAAACTATGCACAAATATGTATATTTATATTTATGTGTATATTTACACAACTTTTCTCTTTTTGAATCTTTTTGTCATATCTCTTGTGAGTCCAAAAAAAATGTCTTTTTGTTCGAAAAGAGGAAAATGACATATTTACAACAACTAAGATGAAAACCCCAACAACATTGAATACAAACAGGCATATTTCTTTTAAAATCACATAATTCACCGTTGTATATTGTTATTCAAATTCACATAATTTAGCATTTCAACACTGAAATTAAGGATCTGAAACATAACCACATCTAAAAAGTGTCTAGTGGGACTGATTTCCAGATCCATATTGTTTTACCACAAACTACAATTTATTAACCAACAATATGTATAAATGATTTAAGTAAACCTACAATTAATATCATTCCTAACAATAATTCACAATTTCCAAGTTTTGACAATATTTATTAGCAGATCTGATAGGTGTCAATTCGATTTCAATAATATTATGAACATATCTGATGATAATAGGCATATATTTTGAGATCTAGTGCAAACGAGATAAATAGGCTATTATAACTTTGTATGTAAATTTCCCACTCACCTAAAAGCATCCAAATCTGAAATCTAAATAATCTTTTAGGCCTATAATTCCCAAATTCTAACAGATCTACAATTATTCTGAAAAGGGGACACTTTCATATCTGTAAATTTGCAAGAAAATAAGAAGTTAGGAGAGAATATGATGTAGAATAGCTTAGCCATCGATTTACACCTTTTTCCATTTGAATCTAATAATCCCTTTCAATCTTATATGATTTGTACCTGACTGACTGTGTATGAACATATTTTTAATTAAGAAATTTGATTGGAAGAGAAAGGAAAATGGCAGAGCTTCGCTGATGCCTACAGATTCGTGTGGAGAAGGGTGAGGCCTTACCCCTTTATTTATAGGAGTGGAATTGGCCATGAAATATTATATTTATTTTAATTTATATTCGTTCATCCATTTAATATTTTAATATAAACTTAATCCTTTAACTATGTCCGTCACTGGCATTCGGGCGCCCAGTAGGTCGACTGCTTAGGTCTCCAGCCGCCCAGTGAGGGTGGTTAAATATGGTATAATATATTTATATATTCTAATTTTTTTATTTTTCGTCCGTTGTCGTATTTCGTTTGTAGCTTTTTCATACAAACTCGGTTCGTGAAACTCCAAACAAGAAATTGGCCAGAATTCCAAGACGAACGCATCGGTCAAATTCCATCATTTGCAAAAATTCCTATTTTTGAGATTATAATAATTAATTCCTATTGTCAAAATTCCAGGTTGTTACAAGTAGTAAGCTCGCTTCATGTCTTGATACATCTTGTTACCACCAGGATGAATCGTCAACTTCGAGTGATGACATTCCCTCAGAACTTCATCTGTCAATCCATCAATATTAGGAATAACCAGTTGTCCTTTCTTACGAAGCCAACCATATCGATCAACTTCGAATTCCTTATCCTTTACTTCCAACTTCTGAATGATCTTGACAAGTTTTCCATCACGTTTTTAGCTCTTGCCAATCCAAGGAAACTCCTAACGTCTGTTGCATTCTTAGGTCTATCCCGGTCCTGGATTGTTGTCACCTAAGCGAGGTCAACCGTTATTCCGTTTCCAGAAACAACATGGTCTAAGAACCTCAATTCACTCTTCCTGAAGTGGCATTTCGAAAACTTAGCTCTCAGCCAATGCTTTCGCAAGATTTCCAGAACAATTTGCAAGTACGTATTATGCTCTTCCTCATTCTGGGAGTAAACCAGGACATCATCCATAAACACAAGCATGAACTTGTTCAATTGTTCTCTGAATACCCTATTCGTAAGATCCACGAAATACGTTGGTGCGTTAGTCAAGCCAAATGGAATTACCAACCATTCGAAGAAACCAGATGGTGTCCTAAAAGCAGTCTTCGACGCATTATCATTTGCCACCCTCAACTGGTGAAATCCCGTTGCCAAATCCATCTAAGAAAACTCTTTGACCTCGTGAAGCTGATCGAACAAGTCACCTATCCTTGGCAAAGGATACTTGTTTTACTTAGTCACCTTGTTAAGTTCATGATAATCCACACAGAATCTCAAAGATCCATCACCCTTGGTTGCAAACACAATTGGTGCACCCCATTCGGATACACTTCTCCAAATAAATCCTTTTTCGAAAAATCCACGTACTTCCACCTCTAACTCTCGTTGTTCCTTAAGTGTTATCCACATAAGATACATGACGATAGGTCTACCAACTTCGACCAAATCGATGCTGAACTCATTCTCGCGATGCGATGGCACCCTTTAACCTCGTCAAAGACATCATCGAACTCACTAGCGATCGACACAGATGACAAGTCTTCCCATGGAATCACAAGCGAATACAAAATGCTTGTGAATACCCCGTCTTCGGGATTACATCGAATCACAACCACTCGCCCTTCCACATTCCAGACTATCACTTCGAACTTCTCGTAATCCACTTTTGCCGCCTACATCTTGAGCCAATCCATATCCAAGATGATACCAAATCTAGCGAAGTTCAAAACAAAGCAATCACACACAAAAGAGCAACCGTGACTCGACAACACAGACCATGACAAATCATACACAAACTGGACGAACCCCCAATTGGATTAGTCACAATCAATGGTCTATCACAAATCTCAGGTTCCAAACCCAATGTAACACCCCGTAATTCTATAACATTAAGCTTCACAAATTAAAGTATAATTAATTTGTAAAAAAAGAATTAATGGAAACAAGTTGCGCCATTGCGTTCGTCTCGGAATTCTGCTTGAGATAGAGTCCGATTTTGCGTAAATCGGACTCCGTATGAAGAAGTTATGGCTTTCAGAAGTTTCAGAATATATAAAACAGCTCGAAACTGAATTCAAAATTCAAAACATAACCCAGAAGCGGGCTAGGCGGGAAATTTCCCACCTAGGACCCAGGTAGACAGGGGGTCGACCTTAGTGTCGACCTCCCCCCCTATAGGTCGACCTGGGGGTCGACCAGGGCCTGTTTTGCCAGATCTGGAGTGCAGCGACTTCAACCTATTCTGGACGGACTGGATGGCTTCTGGAGTGATCTGATGGCTCTAAAACACTCTCTGTGCCTATAAAATAATGCCTAGACCTAACCTAATTCATAAACAAATCCTTCTGACATCTACATGCTGTTGAACTCTCAACCCTCTTAGCTGCCGCCTCTAAAACCTAAATCAAATCAAAGCAAATTAAAAGCTACGAAGTGAATCAAATCTAAATTAAAAAACCGGCTAATCTACATCAAAGGAAAGCTATTCAGCTTTAGAAAACAGATTTCAGATAAACAAGACTTGCCTATATTTTGTAAGTACAGTTATATTTCCGATTTAAACATTAATTGGAAGTCATGGCTTGTAAGAAACTGATATTAGAACGGTTCCTATTAGTTTATCTATGTGGATTCATGTTTATTCAGGTGATTTTCCTATGTTGTATTCTTGTGTTGAAACTACTAGATGATGCTTATATATATTTACATGAAATAATCACGTTTTGTAATTTCCCTATTCATATTCTTGAGATGAAACTAATTGGGATTGATGTTCTCATGTAGTATGTTTGTGATTTTTATATGTTTACATTATGCCATCATGTTTGTTGATTTTCCTAAGTTATGCCATATGCAAGTTCATGAGGCTAAGCTGTGTTCACATAACCTGATATGTCTAAATTCACATAACTTTATGATTAGATCTATATATGTTAATTTAAACACGTTTATGTGATAGATCTAAGTTAGATCTATATATGTTAATTTAAAACATGTTTACATGTTAGATCCAAGTTAGATCTATATATATATATATATATATATATATATATATTTAATGTAAGTTACATTTTTTATGTTAGATCCAATCTAGATCTGTATTTGTTCATGGGTATGTAATTTGGATCTATGCTAGTTCTCGCAATGGTGATTAGTAGATCTAATTTATTCACACTTACATGCCACATCAAGTTCATACATATATTTATATGTCAAAATTATATTCATATTGTATGCAAGTTGTATGACATGATTCCACAAAATTAATAAGAACCTATCATGTTGTGAATTAATCTATCATGGTTAGAAACTGCGTCATTCCCTTATGCTATGTTGCACACAAGTTGTTAGGCTAAATAATGTTCATACAACCTTATATGTTTAGATCTACAACCTTACATGTTTAGAACTATGTTAAGTAGATCCAATCCCATGCAAATTCACCCTTACATGCCCAAGTCTAGTTTGTGTAGATCTATGTAAAGTTCACATGCTTATGATTCATGCAAGTTTATTATCATATGCCAAATTTATATGTCGCATTTTGTTTATGCTATTGAAATATTACATGCTCTATGCTTTTCCCATTTTTATGAGTAAGGCTAAATATCGAGCCTAACACTATATGTAATTTTGCGAACGTACAATGGGGGTAACGTTGGGAAAAACATGAAATTAAATGTAATTGGCATGTTGTCACATAAGCATGTAAATGAATTGTGGCATGAAAATGGTATAATTTATGTACCAAAAATTATGTATATGATTTAGAAGGAAAGTGGGCCATAATTTACATGTAAACATAACAGGTAAATATGTAAAATGTAAAAGATGAATATGCCTAACCCGAGGTTAGACTGAGTTATGGTGTAAACCTGCCCGGAACCGAACGGCACATCCAGTAACCACAACAATACTTGTCTAATGTGAGAGGTTAGTGCATCAAGCCCAGAAAGACCCGAGGTTAGACTGAGTTGTGGTGTAAAACTGCCTGGAACCGACCGGCACATCCAGTAACCACAACAATACCTGTCTAATGTGAGTGGTTAGTGCTTTTGTTAATTAATTAATTGAAGCTCATGAACAATCAAGCTTGAAATGGTGAGGTTAATTAATTAAGGAAACACTTAACATATTAACAAGAAAAGATTTATGGGGTTAAGTAATTGAGAGAACACTTAGCCAATTCAACATGTTAACTAGACAAGATTGATAGGGGTTAAGTCAACTTGGACACTTAACCAACTTAACATGTTAACAAGACAAGATTTGTGAGGGTTAAGTAACTAAGGAAACACTTAACCATTATAACATGTTAACTAGACAAGTGGGGAAGGTTAAGTAAGTGTTTAACCATTGTAACATGTTAACTAGACTAGAAGGTGGGGTTAAGTAAGCTTAGAACACTTAGCCGTTATAGCATGATGAACGAATAGGGTTAAGTTAATGAGGAACACTTAACCAATATAACCTGATGAACGAGTAATGTTAAGGAATACTTAACCAATTTGACTTGATATAGGGGTAGGATAAGTCAATGTGAATTATTGGATAACACTTAACAAATTTAACATGACAAGTGAATGGGTTAAGTTAACTTGAATTGACTGATGACACTTAACCAATCCAACATGAAAAGAAAGAGAACCAAGTAGTAAACCTTAGTTAAGAGGGCTAAGTAGTAAACCTTAGTTAAGAAAACAAACGATTCAGGAAACTAAGTAGTAAACCTTAGTTAAGAGAACTAAGTAGTAAACCTTAGTCAAGAAAACCAAGTAGGATACAAGGAGGAGCGAACGTCCATCTGATCATGAAGAAGGCTCCAACGAACTGGGTTACGAAGCACGCAGCTTCAAGGGGACGTGAGGGTACTCTTGCTATCCCTCAGTGCGGCTGCAGATGATTCTCCTGGGCTCACAGAGGTTAAGGTCTGCATTAGAAGAGCCAAGGGTGTGCCTTGGTTGCAATTATAAGGCAACCTAAAGACTAGGATGAACCAGCGTGATTCTACGAGACCAGTTTCTGCCCTGTGACAGCAACTCGTCATCTACCTACCATCTTGAGTCAGTCGAGATACGTAAAGCAGAAAGGAAGAGGACTCTAAAAGACCATATACTTGCTATCTAGTTATGGGTGAGGTTGGCCAATAGGTTTGTGGGGGCATAGAGGGCCTGCGTATAGTTCTCATTCTGGTTTTTTCTTCGGTGCCTTTCATTCATTAGTTGAGGGAGGGGCTAAGTGGGACCATAGCCACTGCAAAAACAGATCTTAGCATCTGCATCGGCAGATAACTTAAAGCTCCTGACCGAGTTCCTGTTTCTTGATTAGCTCTGCCACGGGACTCGGGCCGCACATATAGAGGACATGTGCAACTAGACATCGATAACGATTCACGACACATACGTGGGGAAGTTCTAGGAGCATATATCACCCTGGGTGGTGTGTCCTAGACTAGGGGGCATCGTCCGATAGGTAGCATAATCCCTAGTTGGACCTAGGTCGCGTAAACCCTGAATCCAAGAAGCGTTCAATAGGTAGCATAAACCCCAATGGCCCTGGGTAGCGTAAAACCTGGTTGAATCTAGGAAGCATTTGATAAGTAAACCCTAGTTGGATCTAGGTAACACTCGATGGATAAGGGACTGCATACACAATAAAATAAAGGGATTATTTTATCATGAACACACGATGCTAGTTGAAATAGTCCTCAGTGGGTGCAGAGAAATAGAAGTGGGTGCGATAGCCAATTCCGTTAATCTTACCTTGTCTTGTTTTAGGATTATCTTATCACTATGGTATGGTTCTAAGTTCAGTTTGTTCATGTCATAGTCCTTTTCTTGTTTACATGCTGAAGTATAATTGGACTTACCAGATTATGTCTGACCTAGTTTGTTTTCGCCTCTTTTCTTCCGTTCCCCCCCCCCTCCCAAGGTAGTCAGGGAGGGAATAGCTCAGCTCATTTTGGGACTGTTACTCTTTCCGAGCTTGAAGATTCTTTGATGCATTGCTATGAACTCCATTTTCTACTGCTATTGCTAGCTCATGCTTTATTGGGGAATATCATTGTCAGTTTATGCTTCTTTATTTTAAACAAGACAGATGCTTTGTTGTAATAAGTATTGGTATTGTAAAACAATCTTTGTACAAGCTGTTTTTAATCAATAAAAGTTATTTATTTTCCACTGCTTTATTTGTATGTCTTGTAATTTTTTGCATCTTGTACCGAAAATGCTCCACCGAAGTTAAGGCATTCCCTTTATGAGTGACCTTAACGGAGGTGGGGTGTTACACCCAAGCAGCGCACAAGCTCATTACAAATGAAGCAATGCGATGCTCTACTATCAAACAACACTCAAGCTGAAACATCTCTAATGGGAAGAATATCTTGAACGACGACACTCTTCCCTTTCTCCTCCGCCGTAGGAGCCCTCGGAGAAGAAGACACAACTTCCAAAGCATAGGCTTCACAATCTTCTTCCCTTTAGTTGATTTTGGACAATCCTTCTTGTACTCATGCCCAGGCTTACCACGCTTCAAACACTGCAATGAGATGGATATAGTTTTAAATCCAGGCAACAACTCAACATAGTGAAAAACATGGTAATATTTCATGCATATATACATACATATTTATGTATGTATATACATGAAAGATATTTCACAAACTGAAACAATGTAACAAAATCAACAATCCAACAAGGAATATGGGTAAAGGTATGGAAACACAAGTGCAAACCAAACATCAACTAATATTAGGTAACAACTCTTACTTCAGTTGATGTAGATCCAGCCTCCAATGGTGTAGATCTATGATTTCTCTCCTTAGATTTTGATTTTTAATGGTGGAAAGGTGTCAGAGGAAGGAGGAGCTCAAGGCCACCTAATGAGAGAATGGGGAAGTAAACTATTTCCCATACCTCCCACTCTCTTTATAGTTTCCATCAGACCACTAATTGGGACTTCTCAAATTAACCCAATGTGACTCAAAATCCTGAACAACCAACTGTAAAACCTTAAAACAACGATTCCACCCAAACCGCTGAGTCTAATTTTTAATGTAACCACTCTACGAAAAGGAAATCATCAATTCCCTTCCAATGGAACATGTCTCACCCTCCGATTCGACCTGAGTCAAAAGTTATTCCCTGTACAAGGCTGATAGGTGCAAAATGGTCACAAACAAAATTGGTAAAAATTATGGACATGCCTCACATCCCCATCACCAACATATCAAAAGATGAGAATGATCCAACCCTTAGGGAATAAAATAAAAATATTTTACGATCTTCCGATACATAAAATGCGGGCTGTTACAGAGCAAGTAATCAACAATCAAAAATAGAAGGCAAGGGATTTTGACCCTATAAATTTCACCCATTCATCTTTGGCAAATTTCTAAATCGAGACAACACAAATCAAAAAGGTAAAAGTTTGTACCATTCTCCATTAAGCTTGACAAGGAGGAGAGGCGACTAAAGCTTTAGAGAATCGAAGCAACGATGAAGTATTCACATATAAAAGTCAGGATTTTATAAGAGGCAAGAAGCCCTAAATTTCCAGCATCCACCTGTTTCCAACATTAAAGTCGCGATTTGATAAGAGACGATAAGGGAGAGAAGAGGGAAGAGAGAACGTGGTCGATTTGATTCTATCGATTTGGTTTTGAGAGTGAAATTAAAGGGTTTTGCTGATTTTTCTTTGAGAAGGAGAGAAGAGGGAAGGCAAAATATTGAAGGGGAAATGATCTGAGGAAGGCTACCACCAAAATATTAGAGGGAAACAAAACAAAAGAGCAACCATGAAATAACTGGGAGGCAAAAGTTGGAGCCAAAACTAAAAAGTTTGATAACTTAAATCAGACGATATATAAAATATTGTCTAAATTCCAAGGTTGTACATAGAGAATTCACATACTTATTCAGAAAACAGGGTATTGTTTCCATATGTTGTGTGAAACAGTGGAAAATGTTGGGACAACAACAAACCAAGCTTATGTTGTGTGATCACTGTTATCTGATTCGATTTTTGGTGTGATGACCGCCTATAACTCTTGCACTTAACAAGAGGAATAATGCACTGAAATGTGTGCCAGACAGCTATGAATGATCATCAGGGTAACGTAACACAATGCAGAACCTGTCATAACTCGCATCGCAATGATAAAATATAATAGAACACATACAACAGGCTATAATAGTGAAGCATATTTGAGCAGAAACTTAAACTTTCATAATATCTAGAAAGAATATCCATACACCCTAGGATTACAACATAAGTGTTTGTACAAATTCGCCTCACTACAACACTCAGAGTCAAACATCAAATAGCGGAACAACAAATGCTAGATAGTGGAAAAGTAATACACCAGGCTCCTGCTCGCCACTGCACAACAACATCGTCCTCATTAAGATCAGTCACCTATAACCTGCTACTCAGTCTGCCCATCCAAAACTGGATGAACAACCCAAGGTAATAAGAGGAAATATAAAACCTTAAGTCAGACAACAGTCTTAGTGAGCGATAAAATAGCTAACTAACATCATCAATAAAGTATTTTAAAATAGGTAGATCAACCAACTAATCTATCAACATCAACATAGAAGAATCCAAACTCCGTCTTCCCCACAACTGACAGTGATAGCCTTCACAAACAAGCATTTCAATCATACATACATGGTAATCAAAACAACTATTCATTCATGGCAATCAGAAATAACCAAATAATAACAATCTAAGAAACTAGTTATATCTCACGTAAATCATCCTAATCAAGATCGATGTTCCCCAAGCACAAGCCTAGAGGCCTAAACCAATATTATACAAGCACCTGAGAAACATCTCCTCCGACTTTGGACAATCTACGTGAGAAGGTACAAACAAAGCAACCAACATCCAAGATCTGGTTATCGCTGCCAATCCTACTTCGAAACCATCGTTAATCGTATGATGCCCAACCTTGCCATACGTCAAGGGCTAATGGTAACCCTGGTTCGAGCAAAAACTCCATACGCCTTTTAACGATATGTGTCTAGTCCTTTCAACGATACCCAGGGTACTCGACAATACAACCAGTCTTTTAGACGCCTTTATTATACCATTGCTTTGAGCCCGCTAGAACCTACGACAACGATAATCTCTAAGCCTTCAATATTTCTGGGCATCCAACCCGATGACTATTAATAGCTCAAGCAACCCTCTCGTGCAACCATTATCCATCAAATCATCACTTTGAGTCATCTTCACATTCATTTCATCTCAACAATCAACGAACACGTCACAACACTTTGACCATTCCATCTTGAATATACTCCGAAGTCACAATCATTATTGCACCAGAATAACAACTTATAAGGTTCAACACATTCAGGTCATCACCCTCTTAGGTCGTAACCGACCTAAGACCAACGATCCATTAACACCGAGCCTCGGCTGACCTAACTTCCCCTCTCATAACCCATGACCTGATTTCCCAGGTCATTCTGACTTCCAACAATCTGGCCTTCTCTGATTGCCTATAACCTGATTCACAAGCATACCATGGCCGACCTGATTTTGAAGTTCTCTAACCCTCACTCCCACGTCGCATCTACTTAGATCGATAGACGATCCAAAACTTCGGAGCTCCAATGGTCTAGGGTATCAACGACCCGACCCTTTTCCCAACGACCAGCTTCTTCTTTGCATCTAACCTGCCTTACACGATTCAACCTCTTAGTTCATCGAACAACCTAAGCTACCACAACCCGAAACTAACCAAGCACCATTCTCGAAAGATCTGCGGCCCATGCTATCAAGGACCTGAAGCCACTAAAGCTCTAGCAACCCGAAGCACTTCAATACTCTAACGACTCGCCGTGTCTTGGGGAACAAGCCACATGACCTAGTGCCAACGACCTTACTTTGAACGACCAGATCCATCACTTTCTGGACAATCCATCACTTTCTCATAAGTCCATCACTTTCGCGTAAATCCATCACTTTTGCGTAGATCCATCACTTTCTTGGGCAACAATCCATGACCCAAGCTCCATGCCACGTCATCAATGACCTACGAAAAACGACCTGACTCCAGATCTGACCAAAATAGCTCCAATCTTGACCAAATCGTCACCAAACGACAACATTGATTAAAACAACACAGCCATATCATCCAATTCAACAATCAACACATTATGAAATCATTAACAACATCAAAATGACAATTATCCATCAATAAACATATAAAATTCACCGAATCATGTTAAAACTTAAATAATGGATCTAACTTCCATAAACATATGAACTAACATAAGAATTACCAGTTTTAAGTTGCTACATTAGATCCTATGATGATTCAAATGAAAATATACTTACCATGATGTAGATCAAGGTGAAAAGAACCTAAATACGATGAAATAATGATCAAGCAACTCATATACTTGATTGAATCTATGTGAGAGATGCTTATCACTAACCAAATCTTCAAAACAACCCAAAAACACTTGGATCTAAATCCGGACAGCGAAGAATTAGCTACAAAATTTTCGATTTGATGAAATCTCTCTTCGATTAATGTAGATATAGCTTCAAACCGATGTAGATCTTCAATTCTCTTATGTGGATCCAGAATTTTAATGGTGGAAATGTGTATTTGATTAAGCAAAGAGGATCACGAGCTCAACCAAATGAGAGAATGAAGAAAAGTAACCCTCTCTCCGTACCTCTAACCCCCTATATATAGCCTCCCACTAGCCCACTAATGGTTCAAAAACCTGAACAACAAACTGTGAAACACAAAAACAGCGATTACTCCCAAACTGCTGAGCCGAATTTTTAATGTGACCACTCTATGAAATTGGCAACACCATTTTCTTTCCAATGAAACTGATCTTAGCATTTGATTCGATCTCACTGAAAAGTTATGCCCTGCACAAGAATGATAGGGCAAAATGATCACAAATAAAATTGGTAAAAATTATGGACATGTCTCACATCCCCATAAACAACATACTAAAACTTTAGAATAATCCAACCCTCAGGGAACAAAATAAAAATATTTTACGATCCTCAGATACGTAAAATGCGGGCTGTTACATTCCCTCCCCTCTTTCTTTTAGGAATTTATCCCCCGAAATCTTAAGCAACCAAAAAAAATCTATATGCCAATCATCCATGAGCAACCAATTCTATCACCCAAACTAGCAGCTATCAAGCCATGTATCCATAGCCTTTTCCTAGCACGCAGAATTCTGATAACAAAAACCACAACACAAGTTACAACGATGTAATGATGGCACGATATCAACAGGTCATACCGACGAAGCATTCTGGATGGATCGCCTTCATGCTCTCTCCGTCTCCCATGTACAATCGTCCCCATCCTCACTCCAATGTATCTTGGCTAGCTTAACCGTCTTCTTCCTAAGCTGTTTCGTGTCATTCCCCATAACACGAAGCAGCTTACGAGGTCTCGTAACTATGATCTCTACTTCTAGGTTTTTGTACTGTTTTGGAGATACTACCACATTTGAATCATGCACGAACTTCCGTAGAAACGACTCATGGAAAACTTATGCACATTCGACATCTTCTTAGGTAACTTTCCTTTGCTTCCGAACCGAACAACTTTCTTCAACAGCAAAATCTTCACGAAAACCATATTGCCAACGTCAAATTCCCTATCTTTCCAACGCTTATCAACGTAACTCTTCTGACGATCTTGGTCTGACTTCATTCGTTGTTGAACGATCTCGACATAATCCGATGTCTCTCTGATCATCTCTGGCCCAAATATCAACTTATCCCCAGTTTCTAACCAACATGCCGGAGAATTACACGATCTACCATACAACGCTTCGTATGGTGCCATCCCAATGCTCGACTGGTAGCTATTGTTATATGCAAACTCGACTAGATGTAGATGGTCCTCCCACGAACCTTTGAAGTCTAATACACAAGCTCTTTGGAGATCTTCCAAAACTTGGTTAACCCTCTCGGCTAGACCATCAGTTTGGGGATGATAAACCATACTCAAACAAAACTCGGTTCCCAAAGTCTCTTACAAACTCTTCCAAAATCCACTTGTGAACAATGGATCTCGATCACTCACTATGCTCTTCGTAAACCATGGAATCAAACTATCCATTTTATATAAAGCTCAGCCAACTTCGATGTTATCCTAGTCGATTTGACAGGAATAAACCTTGCACTTTTGGTTAAGCGATCCACGATGACCCAAATTCCTTCGTTTTCTGACCTGGTTCTAGGTAGTCTATTGATAAAATCCATCGATATATGCTCCCTCTTCCACGTAGGAACTTCCAATGGCTAAAGCAACCCACTCAGCTTCTTCTGTTCAGCTTTCACCAACTGACAGCTCATACACATGGAAATATACTTTCCAACATCCTTTTTCATCCCTTCTTAGTAGTAAGATTGCTTCATGTCGTAATACATTTTATTACCACCAGGATGAATCCTGAACTTCAAGTGATGACTTTCTCTCAGAACCTCATCCCCCAATACGTTGATATCAGGAACGATCAATCGTCCTTGCTTACGAAACGAACCTTCTCGATCAACCTAGAATTCTTTATCCTTTGGTTCCCAGTTCTCGATAAACTCAAAAGCTTTGCATCTTGCTTTGGGCTCTCGCCAACCCTTTTGATGAGAGTAGGTCTTATCGATAAGCTTTCTAACATTTCTGGTTCTAACTCACACCTTGTCCTGAAATCAAACCCTGCCAAAAACTCGAGGCTCTTCCTTTCCGAAAACATTGCTCCTAATCCTGTATGTCTTTGACTCAACGCATCTGCAACTGCGTTACCTTTTCCTTGAGTATAGGCTATACCAAAATCATACGATGCCGGAAATTCTAACCACCGCTGCTGCCGAAGATTCAAATACTTTTGGGAGAAAAAAAATACTTCAACGACTTGTGATCCGTAAACAACTCGAATCGAACACCCAACATGCAATGTCTCCACATCTTTAGAGCAAACACGATCGTCGCCAAATCCAAATGATGAGTTGGATAATTCCTTTCGTGCGGCTTTAGTTGTCGACTCATGTATGCCATAACCTTATACTTCTGCTTCAGCATTGCTCCAAGTCCAGTACCATATGCATCGGTGTATACTACCATTTTTCCATTCCCATTTGGAATCGTCAAAATAGGAGCACTCGTCAGTCTCTTTTTTAGGATTCTGAAAGCTTGCTCACACTTTGCATCCCATGTGAACACTTGGCTCTTCTTCGTCAATCCTGTTAATGAAGCAGTTATCTTGAAGAAATCCTTGATAAAATGGCGATAATATCCCAACAACACATGGAAACTCCTAACATCCATCACATTCCTAGGTCTATCCCAGTCCTAGATTGCTGCCACTTTAGCGGGGTTTATGGCTACTCCATTTCTAGAACCTACATGGCCTAAGAATCTCACTTTTCTCTTCCAAAAGTGATACTTCGAAAACTTAGCCTTCAGCTGATGCTTTCGCAAGATCTCCAAAATAACTCGCAAGTGCGTCTTATGTTCTTCCTCGATCCAGAAGTAAACCAGAATATCATCCACGAACACAAGCACGAACTTGTTCAACTGATATCTGAAAATCCTATTCATAAGATCCACGAAATACGCTGGTGCGTTAGCCAACACAAATGGCATCACCAACCATTCGAAGAAACCAGATAGTGTCCTAAAAGAAGTCTTCGGCACACTATCCTTTGCCACTCTCAACTGGTGAAATCCCATTGTCAAATCCATATGAGAAAACACTTTGGCTTTGTGAAGCTGATCAAACAAGTCATCGATCCTCGTTAACGGATACTTGTTCTTCTTAGTCACCTTGATCAGCTCACAGTAGTCCACATACAATCTCAACGATCCATTGGCCGTGGTTTCAAACACAACTCGTGCTCCCCATTTGGATGCACTTGTCCGAATGAATCCCTTTCCCAAAATGTCATGAACTTGCACCTCTAACTCTCGCTATTCCTTGGGCACCATCTGCCTAAGAGGCATAACCATAGGTCAAGCAATCTTGACCAAATCGATTCTGAACTCAATCTCACGATGAGATGGCAAGCCTTTGACTTCTTCAAAGACATCCTTAAACTCATTAGCGATCAGCACATATGACAAGTCCTCCTGTAGAATCACAAGCGGGTATAAAAAGCTCACAAAGGCACCATCTGTAACAACCCTGAATTTTGGAGTAAATTTAAAAATTTATTTTAAGTAATTTAATGAGTTTTTGATATTTATAATAATTTATTTAAAATAATAATGATTAAAAATTGATTTAAATCGAAATTAGGATGAATAATTTAATTTTAATTATAAAAGGAGTTAGAAATAACGCGGTAGTTCGAAAAGTCAAACTTGAAATTTGACTGATCGTATAGGATGCAAAATTTAACGGATTTTAGTGAAACAAAAAAAATATTAGAATCTATTTAAAAATATCTTTCTAAAGAATCCGAAAAATTGAAATTTCATAGCAGGAATCATAAGTTATGCCCAGATTAAAATTTAGAAAGGTCGCTATGAAATTTATAAAGGTCAAAAACACTACTTTTTGCATACGAAGGAATTTGAACTCGAAACCACTTCCATTGAGTTCAGAATGACGTTTCTACATTGAAAAACAGTAAACACTTATATATTTCGAGTTTCGAAAATTATTTGTTTACAAATGTATTTTTAATATTTAATATATACGCCTTGAAAATAGTCATTTTTCAAATGGGCTCAAAATTGAACGAAATTAATTTTCCTAGGTCCGCAGCGTCAAAACATAGCTAAATAAATTTTTTGGGAATTTTTGAAGTTAATTTGTGATCCCGGTGAATTTTTCCGTACGATTGAATTAAAAATAAAAGAAAATATTTTAAATTAAAGAAAACTGGGTCAAGACAGTCGTTTGGGCCTGCGATACATAGCTAGATGAGTCCGGAATAGGGTTTAATGGGTAGGAACGTCAGTTGTTGGGCTGAAATAGGAGAAAGTTGCAAAACGGGCCTTTTTAGTGAATATTTTATTATAAAAATACACGCTTCTCAAGACAAACATCGTATCCTTCTTCCCAATCCTCTCACGCATGCTGAAACCCATAGCCTCACCTTCTCCCTCCTCTTCACTCTTCTTTTTCTCTTAATCTAGGAAGAATTAGACAAGGCCATAGTTAAACTTTTTAAAGATCTTCCCATTCTCTGCGATTCTAGATAAGTTTCACATCAAACCGTGCACTGTAGCTCCCGAATCACCTATCCAAAACCGCTGCCTTTGAACCTCCGCCCCGCCTCGATTGTTGCACCGCACTCCCCCTTCCAGGCATGTATGCGCCTCTCCTAGAGCTTCAACCTCCAACAAACAGCGCCCAAAACCGTTGATCCAATCTCAAGTTATCGCGATTCAAAGATTTGAAAAAAAAATCTGAGGTTATATAAAATTTAATTTAATTTGTTTACAACAATTAATTTCATTGCTAATTTTAAATTTTAATTATTAAAAACATGTTTTTGGTTCAATCCGATTCAGAACTCGATAACTTTTGTGATATGGGGACAACGACGCGCAACATAACATTCTAGATTTGTTGCGAACAAATTTTGTCTCTTTTTGGTTTAGATCCGATCATATACCAAGGTGAGATTTCTTTTATTTTAAAATAATTAATCAGTTCATTTATTTTATTTTATTTTATTTATAGTTATATATTTCAGATCTGGTTGTGTTGGTATGGTATGATGATTGTTCTGTTGGTTGTGATGAATGATTGCAAAATTCATGTATGTTAAACAAATATGATTATTCATCCCTTTACTTTATTTAACTGACTTAGATTATCCATTCAAGATCAAATTATATAATGGGTAATTATAGATCTATATGCCTTAGACAAATATTATTATTCATCCTTTTATTTTATTGAGTTGGTTTAGATCATCGATTCAAAATCAGTGGGATTGATTTAGTAAATCAATTCATATTTAGTCACTTTATTTGAATTGATTTAACTTATCAATTCAATATAAAAACAGGAATCATTTGTGTTGAATTGATTTAAATTGTCAATTTTATAATGACAGGCATTATTTTGTCAATCCAGTGTATACTATTATTTTGTCACCTCATTGGATTGTCAATTAAATATTATCAAATGTGTATACATGATTGAATTGGAATAGGAAAATGAATGATTTGTATTTGTGTTCTAAAACACAAATATTACATAGAAAAATGAATGATTTGTATTTGTGTTCTCAAACACAAACATTACATAGAAAAAATAAACATGTCTTTTATTTGTGTTCTCAAACACAAATATAACGTAGTATGTAATAAAAGAATGAGATTTACATTGTAAATTAAAAATTACATTTTCATATGTAAAAAAAAGAATGAGATTTACGTTGTAAATTAAAAATTACATTTTCATATGTAAAAAAAAGAATGAGATTTACATTGTAAATTAAAAATTACATTTTCATATGTAATAAAGGACGAGACTTACATTGTAAATTAAAAATTTACATTTTTATATGTAAATAAAAAGTAGGAATTTGCATCGCAAGTAAATTCACATTTTTATATGTAAATGAAAAGTAAGAATTTGCATTGGAATCAAAATTACATTTTTTATATGTAATTAGAGAATAAGAATTTGCATTGTAAATAAAATTACATTTTTTTTTGTAATCGAAGAAGAAGAATGAAATTTTGATGCTGAAAAATTGATTACATTATATGGGATAAATAGATAGGCTTTGAAACGGAAGTATTAATTACATTTGTAGTTATTGAAAAGAAAAGAATTTGAAATTGTATTGTTAACATAAAAATCACATATTTATGTTAAAAAGGAAATTCATTAAAATATTCAAGCTAGAATGGAATTGTGTTAACATAAAAATGAATCATTAAAGTATACAAGGAAGAATGAAATTTTGTTACACAAGAATTTGCGTTTTTAATGTAAATGAAATATGAGTCATAAATAAAAGAGGGGGATGCTGTTTGAAAAATATGGTAACATTAAAAGTACATTTTTATATGTAAAATAAGAATAAAAAAATATATATATATATATTCTTATTGTATATGAAAATTATCTGTGCTAATTAAACAGCATTTTTATAAGAATATATCATGTTGTGTTAAACATATGATTTTAGTTAAGAAATATCATTTTAGTCAAAAATGTTTAATTAGGATAGACATGCCACTTTTATTAGAAATATGTTATGTAAGATAAATTTGTCATCTATGTTTAAATTGAATTTGTCATTTATGTAAAAAAAAAATTTCATTTATGTAAAAATTAATTTGTCATTTATGTGGAATTTAGTTTGTCAATTTTAGGAAAATTTGAAATTGGCATTTATGTTAGGATAAACTTGTCCTTCATGTTAAAATATCATAATGTCATTTATTGAAGATGTCATTAAATTAGAATGTCATTAAAACTAGAATATTACTAGATCAAAATGTCATTAAATTATAATGTCATTAAAACTAGAAGATCATTAGATTAAATAGGTCATTAGAATTCATAGAAAATATATTTACATATAAAATATCCTCTTTATATGACATTAGAATTCATCACCTTTATTAAAGAATGGCACGTGAATTAAAAACGTCAATTTTGTTAAGAAGAGTCATGTAAAATAATATTTTTAGTAGAACAATTATAATGATTAATTAAAATTGTACTTGGACACGAGGTTATGTCACATTTGTGGTGGAAGTCTGCCCGGAACCGACCGGCATATCCAGCAGCCACAAATGTTGGGCCTAATGTGAGAGGTCCAAGTGCGCAAACACAAATTGGGCCAAGACACGAGGTTAAGCCCAACTTGTGGGATAAATCTGCCTAGAACCGATCGGCCTATCCAGCATCCACAAGTTGCAGGCCTAATGTGATAGGTATGGCCCATATTAAAAATATAAACGGTTAAATAGAAAATGGACATTATTTACACCTTCATGAGTCAAATTAGAAATTGACATTATTTTCACACCATTATGTGTTAATAATGAAATGAATATTTTCACCTCCATGTTTGTTATAAAAGGGAAGTTACATTTTTTTAATGTAATTATAAGATAAGAATTTACCGTCGTAATGAAGGTTACATTTTAATGTAATAAATAAAAAAGGGAATTTGTAAAAGAAAAAAAAAATCACCTTTTCCTCAATGTGATCAAAAGAAGAAAAAATACATTTTCTTTAATGGAATTAACAGAAGAAAATTACATATTTTTTTTCTAATAAAAGAAGTTAGAAGAATTACATTCTTTATAATGTAATAAAAGAGAATAAAGTAAAGAATACCTTCTTTTTAGGTAAAAAAGAAAATATTTTTAATGCAAGTCTTAAATGAAGGGAAAAGATCATACATTTAAAATAAAAATAGGCCGACATTAAAAATCTCATTTTTAATGTATAGGAAAATGATCATATTTTTAAAAATATGTTAACATTAAGAATCTCATTTATAATGTAAAGTTAGAATATAGAAAAATGACCATATTTTTGAAACAAAATATGTTGACATTAAAATCCCATTTTTTTATGAAAAATAGGAAACTAGGAAAGTGTTCATTTTTATAAAGGAGAATTCACATTCTTTTATAGTGTAAAGAATAAGAATAAAATATTACATTTTCAATAAAATGAGAGAAAGAAATAAAATATTACATTTTCAATGTAATTAATGAATGTAAATAAAATATGAAATAGAAATTTACATTTGCTTATGTAAATAAAAAGAATTATTTTAGATGACGCTTTCATTCACATTTTCATGTAAATAGGATATGTAGAAGTGAAAGATAACATTTATTTACATTTAGGTAAATAAATAAGGAAAAGTAAACTTATTCACTTATGGTGTAAATAAATAAGAAAAAGAAATGTTTTTAAATGACATTTTCTATGCATTAAATGAATTGAAAGTTACATTTTAGTTGTTTTTTATTAACAAATAAAATGAGGGAAGGGAATTGAACTGTTTATATAATACGATATCTTGATATAAACATGTCACATTACATCATTGTATGATAGGAACATGATTGTGCATTGTTGGTTTGGTTGATTTATTACCCTTATATGTTAATGACCTGTAATGTCGTTGGAATGCAAATGAACTACTTTTATCAAAATAAAAATAGTGATAAGTGATAATGTTATAAAATAATTTAAATGATAATTACGCGAAGATTATTTGAAAAGACCGAGTTGTACTCATTTCAAATAATCGTACGATATTTTAAATGGAAGAATTGAAGACGGCGATTGAAGACCGACGATCTTCACATCGAATGGGTAACTAGCGTTGAGGCCCTTGATTGATTTGCTCCCAAGACGGGGCTAAGATGGTAGTTATCCGGACGTAGTGTTGATTTGTACGGGTTTGGCTTTCGCTCAGACCCAGAGCATAAGCTTATAAATGGAATGTGTGTCTGACGTAGAATTTTGTTCTATGTAAATTGATTTCTATTAATATACGACCGTTGGTGGCGGAGAATTTATTCTCTTGCTTAACACCCTTAGTGGTTGTGTATTAATAGTTATCAATCGCATGGCGTTAATTGTCAACGTGGCACGCCAAGATGAAGATGATCAAGGCTTTGTTGAAAAGCAGGCCTTTTGGTTATAACGTTACTTCGCGAGCCTCACAACCCGGTTGAGTCTAAAACGGGAGAAGAGAACGCAGGGAGAGCAGCACGTTTCTTTCTAGCTAGAAGTGGTGTCGGTGCTTAAACTGGCTGATATTTACTTATGTGGACGATGGAATGTGGCGCGCCTCGGATGACAGGTCCTATAGGATCGGGAAACATGTGTTCAGGAATAACTAATCCACGTAGCTGTATGTATGGACCGGCCTTGCAGCTATCCAAGGGTTCACTGCGGGGAATCCTGAGACATTAGCTAGAGTGTCTCAAATCGGTAAAGAGCTCCTCCCTAGCCTTGACTCATGATGGAAACCCAATTTCCAATTCGACCTCATGAGGTTTTGATTGTAGAACTAGTATGGCGACATAGTAGGATGGGGTACTATGCCGTCTAGGATAGATACATTATGATTGAAATTGTTTTTGAAACATATATACACTAATAATAATATCAAATCCGTTTTTATCGTATCAAGCATCTTTTGACCATTATAAGGTAAAACCCTATCCTCCGGTTTGCGTTGCATTGTGTGATGGGACTTGGGTCTTATAATTGTTTCATTTTTCTAAAAAGTATTGCGTTGTTTTACGATTTACTTTATAGTTATGCACGGCAATCCATTGGAATAAACCCGTTCCGTGTTAGCGGCGTGGTCCTTAGATTTGCCTTATTACTATTAGTTAAGAATTCTCACATCAGTCCCATGACTGACCCGTTGTTTGTTTCCACCTTTACAAACTCGGGTGCCCTCTTTCCACACGGGCAGTCGAGTAGTTTGTCTACAGGTTCTTATCTCGAGCAGGATTCTGGATTGAAGCCTAAAGCTGTGTCCAGAGCATAGTTGTCTTCCACTGCCTTAGTTATTTTATTTCCGCTGCAATGTATTAAAATATTGCAATTTATCTACCGCTGTAATTTTATTCGATGTACTCTGATATTCTGTACTCTGATGTGACATTATTGTAATGTTTATAAAAGTCTGCTGTTGTTGTTCTGATGGTTGTAGCCCAAAGCAAACGTATCCGGCGATTTCCCACGAGGGCGATTTTCGGGTCATTTCACCATCTTCGGCTTACATCGAATCAAAACCTTTCGACCTTCCATATCCCCGACTCTCACCTCAATCTTCTCGCAATTCACTCTTGTCGCATACTTCTTGAGCCAATTCATGTCCAAGATGATCCCAAACCCAGCGAAGTTCAAAACAAAGTAATCACACACAAAAGAGCAACCATGACTCGATAACACAAGACCACGACAAAGCATATAAAGGATGGACGAACCCCCAACTAGATTAGTCACAACTAAAGGTCTATCACAAATCTCAGGTTCTAAACACAAGCGGCACACAAGCTCATTACAAATGAATGACCAATGTGATGCTCCAGTATCAAACAACACACGAACTGAAACATCTTTAATTGAAAGAGTACCTTGAACGACAAAACCCTTTTCTTTCTCCTTTACAGTAGCATCCCTTGAAGACGATGGCACGACTTCCAAAGCATAAGCCTTCACAATCTGCTTACCCTTAGCTGATTCTAGACAATCCTTCTTTTCATGCCCAGGCTTCCCATACTTAAAGCACTTCTTCTCAACTTTCGGATTCTTACATTCGTTGGAGTAATGGCCTTTCTGTTGGAAGTTAAAATAAACGACCTCACTTTTAGGTTTGTTCTTGCCATCCTTTCCTTTCCTTTCTGATGTTGCTGCTTCCTCTTCTTATTTCTTATTACCACCTTGTGATGGTTTCAAAGCTTCCTTGGTTACAGCGACAACATTTGCTTCTTTAGGAAACAAGCTTTCATGTCGAACAGCTTTCTCCACTAACTTCTCATATGGGTCATCAAGATAATCCACCAATGGCTTCCTAATATAGGTATCTAGAGCCATAACAAATTTTTCGTTCTTCGGATAGGGTGTGTCGATATATGAACGAGCTTACTTCGACAAGGCCTCAAAATCAGCAACATAATCAAGCATTGGTCTACCATTATGTTTCAGCTTCACAAACTTCTTGAACAGAACTGACTTCTAAGCAGTAGAGATAAACTTCATCTCGAACTTGACTTGGAATTGTTCCCATGTTATCTCTTCTTCAGGAGTCTCCATGGTGATAGAGTTCCACCAAACCATGGCTCTACCTTGCAATTGTCTCGATG
Organism: Allium sativum; assembly: GCA_030737875.1. Lineage (NCBI taxonomy): Eukaryota > Viridiplantae > Streptophyta > Magnoliopsida > Asparagales > Amaryllidaceae > Allium > Allium sativum. Next base: position 950,164,816 of record CM060926.1, on the reverse strand, counting down.
CAAGCTTCCTTTTTGTTGCATCGTCAATACCCAAATCTCCAAAAATCTAAATACAATCATCTAACCACCTTTGAACCTCTTCAGACGGCTCCGTCCCTTTAAATTTCTTTCCCCCTAGAGATGTGAAGTCTTTACACAGCTTCACAAAATCCACAGTCCTAGGCACCTACATCTACCGTGGCTGCCACTAGAGCAGGTATCCTTCTCATGAATGCCTTAATCATGGCTTCAACCATGGCTGGGTAATCTGGTGTACCACCATTTCCCCTCCAGGCACAACCCCCCTCCATAGTAGTATGTCTTGAAGTTCGTCATTTCAAACATGGTTGTGTTACATTTCAAACATGCCTTAATTATAGTTGAAGTTGACGACATTTCAAACATGGTTGTGTTACATTTGGTGTAATGAATTTTACTTACATTAACTAAGAATATATTGTATTGTAGGACAAATACCTTGTTTCAAGGCACATGGAGCTACTGATGGCTTGACAACTACAACTATAGCTAAGGCAGCATCAACTGGAAAGTTATCAGTGATTTTTGATGCAAAATGTCGTCAACCAATTTGTACAAATGACCAGAAATTTAATAGTGAGATTGGATTCATTATTCGGAATCATGGTACATTTCACTATAAAGAGTGGAGAATGTTCCCTGAAGATGTGAGAGCGCTATTGCGATATTATCTTTTGGTAAGTAACTTCATAATGTTACAATCGTATTTGCATTACTTATAGTTAATAGTATTTTATTTTAAAATTGACATTAACCTAAATGATGAGACAACCAAAAATTGCATTGATGACGAAATGAGAAAAGCTTGGAAAGGAAATAAGTACAAGCTACACTTATACTTTAAAGAAATTGGAGGAGAAAATGATGTTGAGATGGCCAAGAGAAAACGTCATCCAAACTTGAAAGAACAACAAGAAGATTAGATGATTTTGTGTGATTATTGGTGCTTTTTGGAATTTAAGGTAACATTTTAATCATAATATTGTTGTTGTGATAGGAACAGAAGACTTGACATACTATTTATGTGAAGTAATATGTAATTATCATACTACTACATACCATTATAATACTACAGAGTAATGATCCAAACATATCGATTATTGTCCAAATTTATGGTCTAAGGCAAAAAAAAACCAGTCCAAATTTGTTTGATATAGTTTGTTGAAATGTGTAGCAATTAAAAAAGCTTGAGTTGCCACTAGTTGCAGCTGCATTACTACAATTTTTAGTAGCTAAATGGGTTACAAGTACCAAAAAAATAATCATTAATGTATATTATGCATGCCTTTTAAATAGTCTTCGGATAAGTGGTAGAGTCATTAGTTATCTAAGTGTAGAATTGAGACCACACTATGCAATAGAGTCATTGGTCAGCTAAGTCGCAAAGCAAGTGATGGAGTCTACGTAAGCCATATGTCAAAAAAAAATCTCGTTTTTGCATATGTTTTGTCATTGATTTACAAATTTAAGTGTTAAAATATTTGATAAAATTTATGATAAAAAGACAGGTATGTTTTCCAAAGAAAAAGTCAATATAATATTTTTTTTTCTAATGCATTTTATTTGGACTTATTCCTCAAGAAAGAGCATTAAAGAACACTACCAACTTATCAAAGAGGAAATGGGATGCAAAAAATGTTTCAGTCTCTACACTACGACATCACATTAAATGTGAAATGGTGTTAACTTCTGCTACTGGCCAAATTAAGACATGGTGTCTAAAGCATTATGATGCTGAGAAGGGTTGGACTAGAGCAGAGCTCGAGCCTTTATATGTAAATATTTAAAATTTTATTTTTAAAGTTGATATAGTTATTCTAATACTTACTATGATGAAATATATTATTAGGATAAAATGATGGAGTTGAGAAGTCAACAATCTCCAGAAAAATTGTCGGATAAAGAGATTGTGGAGCATGTACTTGGATGTGAATCTATATACTTGGGAGGATGGGGGCGATCTTCTAGTTTCACAACTTGTACTTAGATCAGGAAAATAATATAAATAATCAATCAACTTATGAAGAATTAGTTGATTGACTTAATGATACTAATACTTGCCTTAATGCTACTAATGAACACTTGTAGATATACTTCGTCGCAACAATTTAATGGAACTACCTTCACCACGTCCAACAGACTAACCTTCAGACGCAGATTTGAGAGGGTCACCATCTTGTTCAGTTCGACAGTCACAAAATGATTCTTAGTTTATTTACATTAATTTGTTATGTAATAAACAATATGAAGTTTTTTATTTTGGTTGGGGTAACCTTAGAAGTTTAACTTCATGATTTATTCTAGTATTGAACATTATATGGAATGTTAGCATTGAATGTTTTATTATTGTATGTTTTCTTAGTTTATTTCTAATATAGAAAAGTCACAAATTACTGTTATTACCTTTTACCTACACATAACCATTCAATTTGACAAAAATATGAATCATCTAATAAAATAATAAAATGATGTCATGTGTGTTATTACAGTAATGTCATGTCGTACAATAACGTTATAATGTAGACCAATGACATAATGCCACATGGAAAATCAGATAATGCCACATAGACTAATCAAATAATGCCAATTTACCTAAAAATGATGTCATATGCACCAATAAAATGAAGACACATAGACAATAATTGTATCACACATGAACCAACCATTAAATGCCAAATGTCAACATTAATATATGTTATGTGTATACTACTACGACAACCATGTCAGCAGCCATGTAGGATGACACGCCATCAGCCATGTAGGATAACACATCGTCAGCCATGTAGGATGACACATCATCAAACACATCAGTTGCAGACTCATCATTTGAGTCATAACGTAGTGGGGCCGTTTGATTCTTTTACCTACCAATATCAATAAGTGTAGGTAAAAATTGTTTCTATACTAACCTTTACCTACCAATTTTTACCAATTCAATAAACATATCTTAAGAAAGAGGATCTTTTATACTTAACTTGTTTCTGACATTTTAAACTTATCTTATCCTTATATAGTAAAGGGCCAGGTGAGTCATGGCAGTGGTTGTTCCTGAACTCTACTTGCTTAAACACCCATATCCAGATCTCAAAAATAGAAAATTCAGGCTTACTCATCGGCTTATTAGATCCAAGATTAAATCATTGCTTTTTTGATTTAATTCAATCATTAATGTCTTCAGTTGATTTAAAGATATTCAAAACAATCTACAAATTATTTCATTAATCATTCGAAAACATTCATTAAAGATTTGGAGAAGATTTATTAAGTTTAAACTTCAATTTCAATCGTTAGTGAAAAGTGTTGTAAAAGCGTTGTAAAAATGTCATTTTAAGCTTAATTCATTAAAATTGTTTTTAAGATTCATATAATCAAACTAAATCATATTTAAAACAATTTAAATTAATTACAAGATTTATTACATATTGTTAAAAGATTAAAAATTCAACTTTTAACAATCTCTTATATATGGATTTTGGACTGCAAAACTGCTACGTTTTTCAAATCTTATTTTGGTCATGTTTCAAGATCTATCCATCAAAATCTTGATTTAGTGATTCGTTGGAAAGCTATGGTTATAATGATTTGGAAAATTATTTCTTTATTAAATTTGGATTTATATTTTTCAAGATACAAAAGATTGACTTTTCAAATAGCGAAATCGCGAGTTACTGATTCGTGATACACCAAAATTACTTGAAATTTTATTTTATTTTCAAACTTCATTTATATACTTGGAAGTTTTTATATTTCATTTCTATAATATTTCAAATCATTTTTAAGAAGTTTAACAAACCATTTTTCACCATTGATTTGATGAAAGGAAAGTGATTTCATTTGTGCTTATCGCCGTGTATTTAATATGACTTGTTAAACATCCATACAATCAAACATATAAGCATCCAAATTTTGCAAACATTCATCATAACACTCATAAGCATTATTTAAAATTCATATAGCAATAATTTTAGATTCATTTAACAATCACTTACTTGTGCTTAGTTAAAGTTATTTAAGCTTGAGTTTCTCACCTTCATTGATTTCTAATGTTCCTAAAATCTTCTATAAGTCTGCTACGATTGCACCGAAGCTTCCCGAAATAGTTCCTACTCTCCTTGATATGCTCAGCCTCCTCCTCCTTTTATTTCTCGTGACGTAGGATGACTTTAAGTGGGGTTTTGGTCTTCGGATTTCCATCGAGTGGTGGAAACTTTTAGAAGGATTTTAGAAGTGGTCTGATGATACTTTCGACACCTTTTGATATTGGTTTGAATGTTGAGTAATTTCCTTTTTTTTTCTTATTAATGTCTTAGGATATGGAAGGCATTAGATAGGTTTAAGAAGAGGAAGAAATGGTGATGTGATTAGACAATGGTGATGTGATATACACTTAAGCAAAGTGATGGTGTGTTAAGAGTAATTATAATAGGGAGTGGTATTATTAAAGTAAACTCTTTTAGTCTTTTTATACTTATTTTTTCTGATCCCTTTTTAGCTTAATTAACAACTTCATTAGCATCTTATTGTTATGTTATCATAAACATATATGTATGCACATTTGTTTTACACATTCGTACAACCTTCGTTCGTCAAACTGTTGAGAATCTGGAACTCGTTTATTGGTCGCATTTTTTGTTTCCACTTGAAATATTTACCTGGGTAAACAAATTTCAAAAATGACTTCCGTATTATTTTTATATAATAAAACATGATTATTTACTCATTAAAACCCTATTAATTAATATTTATCCATTTTTTATGAAATTCGGGTTTTTACCAGTAAAGCGATGCCGAGTTTTCCAAATTTTTTAAGTTAAGAATATTTCTTTATACAACTTGTTTCAAATTGTTTTTTTATGATTATATAACATGTCTAAAATGATTTCTTATCATTTATATCATCATTTTAAATTATTAAAAACAATTACTAAAGTGATAAATTCTCCATTTAAATCCATAATTCAATTATTTAGTATAATATCCTTATTGACGATGTCATCAATTCATTAAATTTTCCAAGATTTAAATCATAACATCTTGTTTCAACTTCTTACTCCATTATGAAAATAAATCTATGTATACGAAACCATTCACGATTCCTGTGGGTAGAAATATTTTATTGATAAAACAATTTCGTTCGTTTTGCGATTATTTCCCGAGGGGAATGTTCTCCAAGCTAGTTTCCAAATGATAAGTTCATTATTATTGCTTTTTACCTTAAACTTCATTTTTAGTTGGAATTAATCCATATTTGGATATTTAGGATAATTTAAATATCTCTAGTTAAGGTTTCCAAATTCCAAGTTGTTACTCCCCCCTTCAAAGGATTTCGCCCTCCAAATCATACTGAAACAAAAGCACGGTAGTTTTTTCTCTCCCCAAGAACTTTATTTTGCTTTCCCTCATAAGATATATGTAGATCCTTCATGCATAATTTCTAATTTGATCTTCAACTTAAATTCACAACTTCTCCTTCTAAACTAGTATTGATCATCCGATTCTTTAATGCGAACTCCAGTCGGGCTCTTTGATTAGAAAACTTCGCTTTTCTTGCATGGTTCTCAACCATGATAAAAAACTTAAATGTTCGATCATAGACCCCAATCAATATTCATCGTCAAAAATCGAATAATAAATTCTTTTTTGGATTGATATAAAGTCCTTAAGATCCTTATTCGAATCTAGACCAAATTTGAATAAAATAATCTACGTACACTACATGTTCTACTTATATAATACTCTGTTACATCCTACAGGTATATACAAACATTAACTTTATTTTTATTCTACCGAGTAGGTTCAACAAATTTTTTCCTTAACTTGTTATCTTCTTAGATCAAGTGTTATGTTGACTTTACTTTATATCTTCATTAACGTTTCAACATTAAATTATTAATCAATTTCGAGATTTTTAACTACCAAAATCGTCGAAAACCTTGGTTCATTTAATCATTGAGATTTCTACCAGGTTACTTGTTCTTCTCTTATTTACCTATGTAGAGACGACCCTTTGCTTATTCGAATATGTCGTCTATTCTGACACCCAACATTATTTACTTTAAAATTCTGCGTTTCATTAAATATTCTTTCAAATTTATTTAAAAGTTTCATACCAGATGAAATGAAGTTCATTTAAATGAAAATGTCCCTATACTTGGTACCAAATGAAACTTGGCTGAAACCATGTGAAATTTGTTTGATAACAGATAAAACTTACCGAGTGAGTTTTACTCCCATGAAATCCTTTAAGGCTTATATGATAGATGGTTAAAATAATGTCATGGTATACATCGTTTCTTATAAAACCAAAATTATTGGTTTTTAGTATAACATGATGGAAACCTCAAATCTTTGTTTAGAATTTTAAATCATTTAGAACTTAGTATATTATTCAAATCCAATTTATTTATAAGTTGCCATTTAGATTACTAGACTTCATAAATCTTCATTTCTAACATCCTTTATAATTTTTCTTACAAGTTCCTACGTTGATAATTCAAACACTTGAATATTAATTGCAAATTTTCTTTGTTAATAATTTTTTGTTTTATTACTTTAAATTTCATTTCCAAAAACTTTGTTAAGTTTTAACATTTATAAATCGGTTTTTAAAACTTAATCAAAAAAATCCTCATTTGTTATTTTATAAAACTTAATCTACCAAATGAAACATTAAGTGGAATCCTATTGAATGCTCCTTTGCTTCCAACATTTGGTTAGTGATTGTGGACTCAATTGATTCAAGTGGGATGTTATGACTTACTTACTTTATTCTTCCAAACATGATTTTTTTTAAAGCTTATCTTAAATTTGGTGAAAGTTATCTCTCAGTGTCTTTATTTAAGGTCAAATTTATGAAAAGTATATAATCATAAAAGATTCTTTTATTTACACATGCTTCTTACTATACATCCTTTTCACTGAAAATCCTTACTGATATACCGATACATAATTCCTACTACAACAGAGATACATACTAATGCCTACAGATAGTAGGTCAGAAGGGAATTCGAAGTTCTACTTGTCAGAGTCCGAGGAATTTCCTCCATACCATAAATCGATTTCATAGGCCATGTGAAGATCCTCATTATCTTCCTTCATTTCGTCATCAGCTTCATTTCCATCCCCCTCTACTACATGTGGGTATATTGCGTTAAGTGGCCATTAAATGTTGTGGCCGTCTATTGACCAAATAACGTTGCTTTCTTGGCTACCAAGTATGTTTGTCTCCAGAGATGTCATTCGTCCAATGGTCATATTAAGCAGATCTTTGGCTATTGAGCCCAGCCTTATCTTTTTCTTCTTCCATGGGTTCCTTTTCCTCTACTCCCATATGTAACGACTCTTCGATCTCGATGATTGGCGTCGGTTCCTCGTCATTGGATATGATAACAAGCTTGATTTCCTCTCGCGGAATGACCCACAAGGTTGGCGGTGTGTTTTCCCAATCAAATAGGGAGGAGGGAAGGCAAGAGTGCCTACTACTATCACTGGATATCTCGATTGGTTTGGTACCCTTTGGCTTAGAGGACTCTCCCTTGTAGAACTTCTTTATGTCACAATTCTACAAGCCGAAGGAAAACCATCAATAATAAGATCTAGATCTTATTCTAATAGTACAGAAGGATGGAATTCCTGGTGTCTTTTATTATTGGTTACCCCTATCAAAAGGCATCCATAAGTTTAGAGGGAAACCAGAGGAGAAGTTCATTTTTAAAGAAGGGTTATTTATTTTTAAAGATGCACACTCGAATTACTCTCAAATCATTTTAGGATATTTCTAATCCTGTCTTTAATGAGTTACTCATCCTAGGATCTTGCTAGCCCCATCTTTGATGAGTCCATTACCAAATCAGGCTTAGGTGTTCGCTCAACCTAAGTGCCAACACCAAATGAAATCCATTTGATACGATCTCCAGATGATAATCTGACCATGGTATTTGATAAACCAAGGCTATGATACCATATGAAATGACCGCTTCCTCGACCCTTAGAAATCAACATTAATACATCCACAATATTAACATGCTGCAAAACCGAGTGCTGGAGAAGCAAATTGTTCGTGGTGAGAATGAAAGGGGTGAGAAAGTAGAAACATCAGAATCTTGCATAGGGAAAAACGTATATTTATTTATCATCTAAAATCATTACAGTGGAAATTTTAATCTTACTTATTAGAGTGAAATTAAATCGTCTCGGATAGTTATAGAACCTGTCCTTACAATTGCAGAAAGAAACTAATAAAAAGTGGGAATAGATGACCATCTTTAGATTCTTCAGCTCTAAGCTTCATCCAACAGATCAAAGGAGAACCTGCAACTAGGCTGCCCAAAGAAAATATAGGAATCCAAAGTTTAAGGGGAAAGAAAGGAAACTCTGGGTCAGTCGTGGGACTAGTGCGAGAAATTTAAATTTTCCATTTTGAAATAAAGGGTATCCCATAAGACCACAACCGTACATAAACATTGGCATGACTTTTACCTTATGGTAACCAAACCAATTTTTCATCAAAATCGTCTAATATTATTTTAAATGACTTATGGGATAAAATCTAATTCAAATAAATTATAAAAATATGCGAATTTTGTTTCTAATTAAATTCCACACCTTTTATGAGCTCTATAATAGAATAAGAAGCCACAACGGAAATGTATTTTCGTATGATGGCAAGGTAAGCAACTACCTTTCGAATAGAACATCTCTTGAGGAATGTTCCAATAACCACTCTCATCCGCTCGACTAGCAAGGCCAGAATAGTTACACATACATTTTCCTCATGTGGTGCACTGCCCTAATACATATTAACCTGGTCGTAACCGACCTTTCACCTTTGGGTACTCGCGTACACCACTTACACGACATATAATGAGTTACAAAATGGGTGATAACGTCTTCTCATGGGAGCTACTCGAACTGACCTCACTATGTTCCCTATTTTCTCCAACACGGGTTGTTGAGGCTAAGAGGTATACGGTTAACTTTCCTTCAAGCATTTCCTTCACTGTAAATGTAACATCGCCAAATCCAACACAAGCCACTAATTTCCACTAATGTACGACCTTTGAGCTCGTACGTCTAAGAGAAGGGTGTTAAGCAAAGAGAAGTTTCCTTCTCCGTCACCAACAAATGTATATTCGTGGAGATCAATAAATGTGTATTTGAAGTACAATGTCTGACAATCATCCATAAATGTCATCCTGGATTTGGACAAACTGATTGTAGACTTAAATGTAGATCACCTTCATTGTAATATAGGATAAATCCCCCGAGGGTCATGACAGCGACCCTTTATTCAATCCCCATAATTCTTCAATCTTCATTCTTTATTAGTTCGAAACGTTTAACTGATCTGAAGTGGTTTTCAAATAGGAATCACCCAAATATGATCTCGGCCTCCTCGGATCAATCATTGCAAAAATACTACTTGAGTAGTTTTGGATGTTGGGTGTTCTTCATTTATTTAACTCATTACTTCATATAACATCTTTCAGGATGTGTAACTTCAATTGCTCTTCATTTCTTATTTCATGGTGTTTTCTTCATTTCTTTGTTCATAACTTCATAAAACATCTTTTAAGGATGCATAATTTTCAGTTACTCTTCGAGGGCAATCACAGAATCACTAAATCTCATTCATTAAGTTGTTTGTATTGTAAGTCCATTTTAGTTTAATAGATCCGAAGAAATCATACGTATCTTACTCGATATCAATTTCTGTGTTCGAACCGGACTACCCATCGAATAAAGATCCTAAATTTTCTCACCTCAGAATTTGATACTAAATACAACAAGCTCATCCCTAGAGATCCGATTTATGTATCTTAAGAAAGCGGATCTTTTATACTTAACTCGTTTCCGACATTTCAAACTTATCTTGTCCACACCCAGTAAAGAGCCAAGTGACTAAGGGCACTGGTTTCTCCTGAACATATCCTAGCTTAAACACCCGCATCTGGATCTCAAAAATAGAATATTCAGGCTTACCCATCGGCATATTAGGGTAAAGATTAAATCATTACTTATTTTATTTAATTCAATCATTAATATCTTCAATTGATTTAAAGATCTTCAAAACATTCTTGAAATTACTTCGTTAGTCATTTGAAAGCATTCATTAAAGATTTTGTGAAGACCCAAACTTCCGTAGAACGAAAGTAAGGATAATCATAGGAGTATAACATAATTTAAAACAATAAGAGATCACAGTTACATAGCATAACATATAAATCATTTGCAGAGGAAATGAAATGTCACCACAAACATCATCACAGAACATCAGAGTACGCAGTACAGGATACACTTAGCAATATAGATGTCTCAAAACAGGGAAAGAAATAAAGTCTCAATCTCCCAAAATACATCAATATCCAATACTGTCCCAAAACTTAAGAAGAAAATAAAAGATAAAAGAAAAGATCTTCCAACATCTTCAGCAGCAAGCTTGAGTCCAGAAAACATTCCTACCTGAAACCTGTCAATTGGCTGCCTATGTGGAAAGAGGGCACCCGAGTTTGCAAAGTGAAACAAACTACGAGTCAGACATGGGACTGGTATGAGAAATCCTATTAAGCTAGTGATATGGCTAATCACCGGGCCACGCTGCTATCGCGAAACGGGTTTAATTCCATTGGATTGCCAGTGCATAAGTTTTATAAGTTTTTAAGTCAAAACAACGCAATGCTTTTTAGAAAATAAAATCATTCTAAGCCTCAGGTCCCATCACACAATGCAATGCAAACAGAGGATAGAGTTTTACCTTATAATGATAAAAAATGCTTGATAAGTAGAAAATAACATTTTTAGTATTATTATTAGTGTATAGTATGTTTCAAAAATACTTCAAAGTAAATGTACCAATCCTAGACGACATAGCTATCATATACTATGTCGCTGTATATAGATTTACAATCAAGACCGTAATGTCGTATTGGAGGTTGGTTTCCATCATGAGTCAAGGCTAGGAACGAATTCCTGACCGATTCGAGACACTCTAGCAATTCCTCAGGATTCGGACGCTGGCGAACCCTTGGATCCTGTAGGACTGGTCCATAAATACTTTAGTGGATTGACAATTCCTGAACACACGCTTCCCGATCCTATTGGACCTATAAATTGTCCATTGCGACCAATAAAAATCCGAGGGGTCTCATTCCATCAATCACATAAGTAAAAATGTGGGCCGTGTAAAAACCCAAACACCACTTCTAGCTAGAAAGGAACGTGTGCACTCCCTGCGTTCCCTTGTCCTGTTTTAGAGTCCACCAGGGTGTGAGGCTCGCGAGGTAATGAAATACACAAAGCTATGCCTAAATAGGCTATGCTTTGATCATCATCCATAGGGCTCTACTTTTCAACAAAAGCCCCGATCAATTGCATCTTGGCATGCCACATTGACAGTCCATGCCATGCGATCGATAACTAGTATATAACCTTCGAGCTCGTGCATCTCAAAGAAGGGTGTTTAGCAAGAGGATGAATCCTCCGTCACCTTATAAATATATTAATAGATATCAATTAATTAACATGGCACGAAATTCAATGTCGGACATGCATCCATTTACAAGTCCGTTCTGCGTCTGAACGAAACCGGAGTCACCTAGGTGCTCGCGTATCCGGACGATCAACAAGTTCGTCCAGACAACTACCACTTTAACCCTTTATTGGTAGCTAGCCAATACCGGACATCAGTAGTTATCCTTTCGACGTGAAGATCGCCGGTCTTCAATCGCCGTCTTTGGTATCTTCGATTTTAAATCACCGTAAAATTATTTGAAATGAGTTGAACTCTGTCTTTTCAAATAATTTTCAAATTATTATCATTTAAACCATTTGATATCGTTAATATTAATTTTTAATGATTTTTTGCTATTTTTATTTATTTAAAAATAGCTCAATATAATTAAACGACGCTTCAGTCCAATGGGCGGCCCTGGCGCTATTTTTCCCAAAATTTGATTTACACTTATCTTGAAATCTAACTGTTAGATTTTGATAAATATCATCGGAAAGATCTTCCCAAAGCGATCCTAATGGTTCCAGTTTTGGGAAAATCTGACGGTTGGATCTTACGGTATAATCGTTTAAAGTTACGATTGCCGAAACGTGAACTACCGCGCGCGATTCGTTAAATTTTAATTTATATTTATATATAAATATAAATCATTCGGCGATTTTACTATTTTTACTGCAATTAAAGTGACAATAAACATTTCAACATTTAAATCAATTCTTTTATTTCACACGCAATGTCAATAAAATGTGACTCTTAAATACTAGGTTTTATTTACATCTGAAATGTAAACAAAATGTAACTTTTATTATAATATTTTGTTTACAACCAATTTTGTAAACAAAATGCAACTTCTTCCTACGGTGTTGATTGTGCATCAAAATATGCATATAAAAATGAAATCTTTTCTACAATGTTTATTTGCACCTAAATATGCAAATAAAAATGAAATCTTTACTATGCTATTTATTTGCATCTAAATATGCAAATAAAAATGAAATCTTTTTTTTCTAAATGTTTATTTGCATCTAAATATGCAAATAAAAATGAAATCTTTTTCTAAATGTTTATTTGCATCTAAATATGCAAATAAAAATGAAATCTTTAATATGTTTTTTATTTGCATCTAAATATGCAAATAAAAATGAAATCTTTTTCTAAATGTTTATTTGCAACTTAATTTAAAAACAAAAATGTAACATTTTAAATCATTTATATTTCTATTCAATATACAAAATAAAAATGTATATTCATTCTAATGTTTATGTTTACATCTAAAATGTAAACAAAATGATGATTTTAATTTTAATGTTTTGTTTGCATCTAAAATTGCAAACAAAAATATGATTTTCATTCTAATGTTTTGTTTGCATCTAAATTGCAAACAGAAATGCAATTTTGTTTCTAATGTTTTATTTGCATCTAAAATTGCAAACAAAAATGCAATTTTGTTTCTAATGTTTTGTTTGCATCTAAAATTGCAAACAAAAATATGATCTTAATTCTATTGTTTTGTTTGCATCCAAAATTGCAAAAAAATTATGATTTTAATTCTAATGTTTTGTTTGCATCTAAAATTGCAAACAAAAATATGATCTTAATTCTAATGTTTTGTTTGCATCTAAAATTGGAAACAAAAATATGATTTTAATTCTAATGTTTTGTTTGCATCTAAAATTGCAAAAAAAAATATGATTTTCTTATACCAAAGCATATTTGCGATAGAGAATGCAAATAAAAGAATATTTTATATTTCAAAGTGTATTTGCATATATGAATGCAAATAAAAGAGCATTTTATATTTCAATGTATATTTGCATAAAAGAATGCAAATAAAAGAACATTTTATATTTCTATGTATATTTGCATAAAAGAATGCAAATAAAAAAACATTTCAATTTTCTATGTATATTTGCATAAAAGAATGCAAATAAAAGAATATTTTAATTTTCTATGTATATTTGCATAAAAGAATGCAAATAGAAGAACATTTTAATTTTCTATATATATTTGCATAAAAGAATGCAAATAGAAGAACATTTTAATTTTCTATGTATATTTGCATAAAAGAATGCAAATAAAAGAACATTTTAATTTTTCTATGTATATTTGCATAAAAGAATGCAAATAAAAAAAACATTCTTTATTTTGTAATGTATATTTGCATTAGCGAAATGCAAATAAAAGAACAATTTTATTTCAATGAATATTTGCATAAAAGGATGCAAATGAAGTAATAACTTTTCTCAATTCAATGATATATAAAAAAAATGATATATTTTCCATTGTATTGACACTTCTATTTCAATACAATAAAAATGATAAAATAATGTTTTATGTTAAAGTGATAATCCTATTTCAATGCTCAAAAATGTTAAAAAGATATTTTAAATATTGAATTGACAATCTATTCAATTCAACAAATATGATCAAGATAATAATTTTATATTGAATTGACAATTTTATTCAATTCAACATAAATAATCCAAATAATATTTTGATGTTGACTTGGGAATCTAATGCAACTCAACATAACAAAATGATTTATTTTTATCGATTTGGAAATTCTAATCCAATCAATAAATAAACAAGGTGATTATTTCTATCGATTTGGAAATTCTAATCCAATGAAATTCAACAGAGCACGGTGATTATTTTTATTGATTTGGAAATTCTAATCCAATGAAATTCAACATAGCAAGGTGATTATTTTTATTAATTTGAAAATTCTAATCCAAATTAATAAATAAACAAGGTGATTCTTTTCATCGATTTGGAAATTCTAATCCAATGAAATTCAACATAGCATGGTGATTATTTTTATTGATTTGGAAATTCTAATCCAAATCAATAAATAAACAATAATGATTATTTTCATTGAAACACAACCAAATCTGTGTTTATATATCAACAACAACAGATAAAACATCCACAATATCATCACATACAGATCTGAATTATACACATTCAATCATCATATAACAATTAAATTAAATAATTAATTAATTATAAAAGAAAAAATTTCATAGTCGTAACGTAAATTGGTCCAAAATTTGAACTGCACGGAATTGGATCTAGTCTGGACAGTAGCGTAGATCTCAGTTTCACGATCGAATAGGATCTGAAATTGTTCAGTTTCGATATCGTATGTATTAGTTATGATTTATTTAAGGTTGTAACATTTGAATATAATAAATTGATTAATTTATTTAAGGATTTATACCTTCTTCCTCAAACCAGAAATCAGCCGTTAGTTAACCCAATTACTTCAGAACTAGGGTAGAACTTTGCTTCCGATCTGCAGCACCAGAGGACGATCAGAAGGCGGCATGTCGAAGAGCTACAAGCGACACACCAGGGGGCCCACGCACGTGCAAATCGGTGGAGCCTAGGGGGAAAGCGGCGGTGATCTTTGGCGCGGGTTTGGGGGTCTGGTCCTCGGAGTTCGGGCCACCAGGGATTGATCAAGCCGTATGAAAATGAAGAGCAAGAAAATCTCTTCAAAAGCTTGAACTGGAGTGAGGAATTTTATTGAGAGGAACGGTGAATTTTAAGGGATGAAAAGGAGAGCACGGTGGCCATGGATTTGTATGAAGGCGGCGGCTAGAAGAAAGATGAATAGTGTTTTTAGCGTTTCTTTGTATTATTTATAATATTTTAATGTGATTTTTACAAATAAAACCATACCTATTAAATTATTCCAATATCAGTCCAACCGAAGATGACCCTAGCCAATAGCCCCTGTCCCGGATCCAGTGGGCTACATCTCGTTAGCCTAAACGACTGTCTATGGCCTGAAATCTTTAATTTATAATTTAAATCATTTAAATAATAAATTTGATCGTCTATTTAAATCTACCGGGGCCACATACGAACTCAGAAAAATCCATAAAAATTATTTTTGGCTTTGTTTTGACGATACGGTCCTAACGAAATTAATTTCGTTGAATTCTGAGACTGTTCGAAAAATGGCTATTTTCAAGTCAATCAGATTTGACTGAAATTGACAAAACACATTTTTGTTTGCCACGCTCACATATTAATTCGAAAAAATATGAAAATTGAAACCTAGCAATAATTTGTCATTTTGAATCCAACAAAAGTGGTTTCGTCGAAAATGGAGATCATTTGAAAAATGGCCTTTTATATAGGCTATAAATTATACTACAATGACCATCCTGAATATTCAATTGGCCATATATTTAGACTCCCACTATGAAATTTCAATTTTTTGGATTTGTTGAAAAGATATTTTCAAACAGATTTAGATAATTTTGGTTTCACTAAAATCCGTTAAATTTTGAATCCGGTACATTCGGTTAAAGTACAGGTTTGACTTTTCAAACTACCGTACTATTTCTAATTTCTTTAGAAATCAAAATGAATACTTTTGCTCTAACTTTGATTAAAATAAATTAATCGTTATTATTTAAAATAAATTATTTTAACTATTCAAAATTTACTCAAATAGCCAAAATAAAAATTTTAAATTGGTTCAGATTTTCCGGGTTGCTACAATCTCCCCCACTTAAAATCTTTTCGTCCTCGAAAAGGAAATAATGGTAAAGTAGGAAAAAAAATGGAAAATGCAAGGTATTGTAAATGTACCTCAACACAAAAGCTACTTGGAGATATCCACTCTGCACTTGGGATAGGCCTGTTTGATGTTGTCCTTAGTCTCCCATGTACAGTCTCTAGGATCCCCGCTCCACTGCACTTTGACCAGGTGGATCCTCTTATTCCTCAGCATTCGAGTTTCTTTGCCAACAATCTTCACGGGCTCCCTTCTCACTGCTAGGGCCGGGGAAATCTCCAAATCTCGTTGTGTTGCTTCCTCCACAACTAAACTGGATCGTGAACATGCTTCCTGAGTTGGGACACATGAAATACATTGTGGACCCCTGGCAACTAGTTAGGTAGCTGCACTCTATAGGCGAGAGTTCCAATCCTTTCGAGAATAGGAAATGGACCAATGAATCTCGACGCCAATTTCTGTAACACCCCGTAATTCTGTAACATTAAGCTTCAAAAATTAAAGTATAATTATTTCGTAAACGAAGAATTAAGGAAAATGAGTTCTGCCATTTCGTTCATCTCGGAATTCTTCTTGAGATAGAAACCGAGTTTGCGTAAATCGGACTTCGTATGAAGAAGTTATAGCCTTTAGAAGTTTCAGAATATATAAAACAGCTCGAAACTGAATTCAAACTTCAAAACAGAACCCAGAAGCAGGCTAGGCGGGAAATTTCCCGCCCAGTAGGGGTGAGCATTATTTGGTTAAACCAAATAAACCAACCAAACCAATTTATTTTGGTCGGTTTGGTTTGGTTTTGAAATTAAATCTTTTTGTAATTGGTTCGGAAAAATATTTAGTTTGGTTATCGGTTTAACCAAATTAACCGAATTTTTATTATATTTTCAAAATGATCAATATTATAATAAATATTTTAAGTTAGATTAGTTCTCCAAGTAAATTTAATAATGATTCATGTGTCAAATTCACTTTTAAAAAGCAAAAAAATCATAAATAATAATACTCCAATCATATACTTATGATTTATTTCAAATTATAGTTAATATTACAATTATAAGGTCTAAAATATTTTTAGTTTGGTTAAATTGGATAACCAACTGAACCAACCAAACTTAATTTAATTGGTTTGGTTTGGTTTTCATTTTTATAGGTTTTAGTTTGGTTTGACAATTTTCATCATCGGATAAACCAAACCAACCAAATGCTCACCCCTACCGCCCAGGACCCAGGTCGACCTTAGTGTCGACCTCCCCCCTATAGGTCGACCTGGGGGTCGACCTGGGCTTGTTTTGCCAGATCTGGACTGCAGCGACTTTAACCTATTCTGGATGGACTGGATGGCTTCTGGAGTGATCTGATGGCTCTAAAACACTCTCTACGCCTATAAAATTGTTCCTAGACCTAACCTAATCCATAAACAAATCCTTCTGACATCTATATGCTGCTGAACTCTCAACCCTCTTAGCCGCCGCCTCTAAAACCTAAATCAAATCAAAGCAAATTAAAAGCTACGAAGTGAATCAAGTCTAAATTAAAAGAATGACTAATCTACATCAAAGGAAAGCTATTCAGCTTCAGAAAACAGATTTCAAATAAACAAGACTTGCCTATGTTTTGTAAGTACAGTTATATTTCCGATTTAAACATTAATTGGAAGTCATGACTTGTAAGAAACTGATATTAGAACGGTGCCTATTAGTTTATCTATGTGGATTCATGTTTATTCATGTGATTTTCCTATGTTATATTCTTTTGTTGAGACTACTAGATGATGCTTATATATATTTACATGAAATTATCACGTTTTGTAATTTCCCTATGTCATATTCTTGAGATGAAACTAATTGGGATTGATGTTCTCATGTAGTATGTTTGTGGTTTTTATATGTTTACATGAATCCATCATGTTTGTTGATTTTCCTAAGTTATGCCATATGCAAGTTCATGAGGCTAAGCTATGTTCACATAACCCTATATGTCTAAATTCACACGACTTTATGATTAGATCTATATATGTTAATTTAAACATGTTTATGTGATAGATCTAAGTTAGATCTATATATGTTAATTTAAAACATGTTTATATGTTAGATCCAAGTTAGATCAATATATATATATTTAATGTAAGTTACATATTTTTATGTTAGATCCAATCTAGATCTGTATTTGTTTATGGGTATGTAATTTGGATCTATGCTAGTTCTCGCAATGGTGATTAGTAGATCTAATTTATTCACACTTACATGCCACGTCAAGTTCATACATAAATTTATATGTCATGATTATATTCATATTGTATTCAAGTTGTATGACATGATTCCACAAAATTAATAAGAACCTATCATGTTGTGAATGAATTTATCATGGTTAGAAACTGGGTGATTCCCTTATGCTATGTTGCACACAAGTTGTTCGGCTAAATAATGTTCATACAACCTTATATGTTTAGATCTACAACCTTACATGTTTAGACCTATGTTAAGTAAATCCAATCCCGCACAAGTTCACCCTTACATGCCGAAGTCTAGTTTGTGTAGATCTGTGTAAAGTTCACAGGCTTATGATTTATGCAAGTTTATTATCATATGCAAATTTATATGTCGCATATTGTTTATGCTGTTGAAATATTACATGCTCTATGCTTTTCCCATTTTTATGAGTTAGGCAAAATATCGAGCCTAACACTATATGTAATTTTGCGAACGTACAACGGGGGTAACGTCGGGGAAACATGAAATTAAATGTAATTGGCATGTTGTCACATAAGCATGTAAATGAATAGTGGCATGAAAATGGTATAATTTATATACCAAAAATTATGTATATGATTTAGAAGGAAAGTGGGCCATAATTTACATATAAACATGAAAGGTAAATATGTAAAATGTAAAAGATGAATATGCCTAACCCGAGGATAGACTTAGTTGTGCTGTAAATCTGCCCGGAACCGACCGGCACATCCAGTAACCACAACAATACCTGTCTAATGTGAGAGGTTCGTGCATCAAGCCAGAAAGACCTGAGGTTAGACTGAGTTGTGGTGTAAAACTGCCCGGAACTGACCGACACATCCAGTAACCACAACAATACCTGTCTAATGTGAGTGGTTGGTGCTTTAGTTAATTAATTAATTAAAGCTCATGAACAATCAAGCTTGAAATGGTGAGGTTAAGTAATTAAGGAAACACTTAACCAACTTAACATATTAACAAGACAAGATTTGTGGAAGTAATTGAGAGAACACTTAGCCAATTCAACATGTTAACTAGACAAGATTGATAGGGGCTAAGTCAATTTGGACACTTAACCAACTTAACATGTTAACAGGACAAGATTTGTGAGGGTTAAGTAAATAAGGAAAAACTTAACCATTATAACACATTAACTAGACAAGTGGGTAAGGTTAAGTAAGTGTTTAACCATTATAACATGTTAACTAGACTAGAAGGTGGGGTTAAGTAAGCTTAGAACACTTAGCCGTTATAGCATGATGAACGAATAGGGTTAAGTTAATGAGGAACACTTAACCAATATAACCTGATGAACGAGTAAGGTTAAGGAATACTTAACCAATTTGACTTGTTATAGGGGTGGGCTAAGTCAACGTGAATTATTGAATAACACTTAACCAATTTAACATGACAAGTGAATGGGTTAAGTTAACTTGAATTTACTGATGACACTTAACCAATCCAACATGACGAGAAAGAGAACTAAGTAGTAAACCTTAGTTAAGAGGGCTAAGTAGTAAACCTTAGTTAAGAAAACGAACGATTCATGAAACTAAGTAGTAAACCTTAGTTAAGAGAACTTGGTAGTAAACCTTAGTCAAGAAAACCAAGTAGGATACAAGGAGGAGTGAACGTCCATCTGATCATGAAGAAGGCTCCAACGAACTGGGTTACGAAGCACACAGCTTTAAGGGGACGTGAGGGTACTCTTGGTATCCCTCTATGAGGCTACAGATGATCCTCCTGGGCTCACAGAGGTTAAGGTCTGCGTTAGAAGAGCCAAGGGTATACCTTGGTTGCAATAATAAGGCAATCTAAAGACTAGGATGGACCAACGTGATTCGGCGAGATCAGTTTTTGCCTTGTGATAGCAACTCGTCGTCTACCTACCGTCTTGAGTCAGTCGAGATGCGTAAAGCGGAAAGGCGTAGAACTCCAAAAGACCATATACTTGCTATCTAGTTATGGGTGAGGTTGGCCAATATGTTTGTGGGGGCATAGTGTAACGACCCAGAAAATCTGAACCAATTTAAAATTTTTAAATTGGCTAAAATAATGGATTTTAAATATTTAAAATAAATATTTTAAATAATGGCGATGAAAACTGAGTTTGAATCGACAATTGAAAATGAATATAATTAATTATAATTATAAACAAGGCCTGAAATGGCGTGGCGATTTCAAAAATTGAATTCAAACTTTGTCGGACTATACCGGGTGCAAAACAATCCGGATTTTAGTGAAACCAAAAATAATAGGATCTAATTGATAATATCTTTCCAACGAATCTGACAAATCGAAATTTCATAGCGGGAATCAAAAGATATGTCCAGTTGAAAATTCTGAATAGTCGCTATGGAATTCAGGCCCTTAAAAATGGACATTTTGCATACGACCTCGGATTTCGACGAAACCACTTTTGTTGGGTCCGGGATGTGAAGTTATTGCTAGGTTTCAAATTTCATAATTTTTCGAATCAATATGTGAGCGTGGCGAAGGAAAACGCGTTTGACCAGTTTCAGTTGATTTTAATCGACTGGAAATTGGCCATTTTTCAAACGGTCTCAGAATTCGACGAAACTAGTTTTGTTAGGACTGTATCGTCAATACGAAGCTAGAAAATATTTTTCTGGAATTTTTCTAGTTAGTATGTGACCCCGGTAATTTGAAATGTACGTTTAAAATTCAATATAGTGATTTAAATGTAAATTCAACGGGAACTGATTGTAACGATCAAATCAGCTTGCGATACATATCCCATTGTGTCCGGAATGGGGGTAAAACGCTATGGACGACAGTCGGTGGGTCCCATTTCGACTTCGAATAAAATGTCAACTTTTAAATAGAAATTTAACAATAATAAATATTTATATAAACCCTTTTCTCTCTCTCTCCTCACTTTCCTTTTGCCGTTCGAAATAAAAAAAAACCCTAAAACTATCGACGATGGCGCCACCGCTCTGACGACCCACGACCGCCGTGCCTCGCTCCACCCTTCGATCCCGCTCCCCTCCTAACGGCGACCGCGAAACCCCCTCCCTGCCCAATTCGCGAGCCCCCCTGAAGCATCGCGACGCCACCACCGAAGACCACCCACGACCACCGTGCCCCCTCCGCTTCGCCTGCTCCTCCTCCTGCCGCCGACCCTGACGACCCCCCCTTCTTCGCAGATCAATGTAAGTTGTTTTTATTTTATTTTATTTTTATTTTTAATTCTGAAAATACTGTTTTTTTTAAAAGGTTTAAAACTGGTTTTTAAAAGGATTTAATACTGATTTTAAAAGGATTTAAAACTGATTTTTTAAAAGGTTTAAAACTGATTTTTAAAAGGATTTAAAACTGATTTTTAAAAGGATTTAATACTGATTTTTAAAAGGATTTAAAACTGATTTTTAAAAGGATTTAATATTGATTTTTAAAAGGATTTAAAACTGATTTTTAAAAGGATTTAATACTGATTTTTAAAAGGATTTAATACTGATTTTTAAAAGGATTTAAAACTGAATTTTAAAAGGGTTTAAAAAAACTGATTTTATTTTAAGATTTAAACTTTAAAAAGGAAAAGATTTAAACTTTAAAAAGGAAAAGATTTAAACTTTAAAAAGGAAAAGATTTAAACTTTAAAAAGGAAAAGATTTAAACTTTAAGAAGAAAAAGATTTGATCGTTAAAATAGAAAAGACGGAATTTTTATTAAGTAGAAGAAGTAAGATATGATTTTTATATTTTTAAAGTAATAAAAATATAATTTTTACATCATAGGAATATTAAAAATATAATCTTTATTTTTGAAAAGGCGGAATCTATATTATTGAAATTCGATTTTTATATATTGAATAACATAGTAAAAATTCGATTTTTACATATGTAGAGAATACGGGCAACGAAAGCGACAGAAGGCGAGATTGGCGAAGATTTCTATAAAGGAAGAGTCGTAGTTGGATAGCTATTGGTGAGAATTTCTCACTCTTCAATTTCTTTTCCTAGCTATATATATATGTGTGAAA
This sequence comes from Allium sativum, assembly GCA_030737875.1. Lineage (NCBI taxonomy): Eukaryota > Viridiplantae > Streptophyta > Magnoliopsida > Asparagales > Amaryllidaceae > Allium > Allium sativum. The sequence goes on along the minus strand of CM060926.1, from coordinate 950,142,521 downwards.
TTAAAGTGAATTGCTATATATAAATATATACATATATATATATATACGCCCCTCGTCCACAAACCATGGACGATATTTATTGGTTGAAATTGTTGTGAAAATTGATTGATAGCGAATGATTGTTTGGGATTGTTTGTGGTTGATATTGATTGATTGTGGTTGAAAAATACCCGTTTGTGATTGAGAAATATTTGGTTGAAACCACATAGGATTAGTTTGTGGAAATGAAATAAATATATACATGCCGCCTGCGTGCGAATTATATGCATGATCCCCATTGTCAAAAACCGCGAGGTTTTAAGGTAGAGCGAGGAGCCGTACTAGGGACGGTCCCGGTTTTAACTACCCTGCCGTTATGCTGCCGAAATTTTGAATAATATTCGTGTGTTTGAATTATTTTCATATGCTTAAACTATATTTATTCATTGAATAGAAAACCTTCATGTGTTGAATTGATATTCATTCGTTGATTAGAAATTCATGTGTTGAATGGTATTCATATTTTGAAATAAATTGTTTGATAATAAAAATCCTATTTTTGTCACCTATATGAACCATATAGAAAAATAGTGTTTTGAAATGAATTGTTTTACAATAAAAATCACATTTTTATTGTATGCATAAATCGTTGAAATGTGAAGTGTTAAAAATAGCCACTTGTTCAAAATAAACATATATGAGTTGAAATATTCATTAATTAGCTAATGAAATGATTTGCACCTATGTATGTAACATTAGGATAAATGGTGTTTTTAAACCAAATAGAAATCAAATATGAAGTTGAATAGAAAATGATAAATGTTAAGAACTGTATATATATGTACATGCATATCCATTGAACAGGTTATAGCAAAGGGGCTAGAGAAGAGGAATAAAATTTTGTGCCCGACAAATAGGTACACATTTACTGTTTTGTTTGGGTGATGATTTTATGAGCCTGTTGGCTAGCCGCTTGGCTTTTTCTTTTTCTTTTTGAGATTAGAAGGACCGGGAAAGCTATTCGCGATTTCCCGATGCTCCCGGTGCAGGGGAGGTTATGGCGAAATTTTCCAAAATTTTAAGGCGTTAGCGAAATATTTGAAGTGAAAACGATATTGAAATCATTGAATGAACTATATTTATATAATTATATAAATATAAATAAAATTAAAACGAAACGTGGCCGTACAGTTCGCATTTTGAAACCGTGATTTCAAACAACTAGTACGGGGAATCCGGCCATTGGATTTTCCCGAAACCTCAACCGTCGGGTTCGCCTTGGAATAATCTTTCCAACGGCACCAACCTTGTAAAAATCCAACGGTTGGATTGTCTGGAATGTTTAATTCAAATCTGAAGAAAAACAGCGCCAGAAGCGATTATATTAATATATATATATATATAAATATAATTATATATTTAATCGAATAACGACGCTGCAGTTCGTATTTTGAAATCGAAATTTCAAACGATAGTACCGGGAGATCCGACCGTCGGATTTTCCCGAAACTGGAACCATTGGATTCGTTTTGAAAAGACCTTTCTAATGATGTAAATTTTGTGAAGATCCAACGGTTAGATTTTCAGATATGTGTAAATCAAATCTGAAGAAAAACAGCGCCACGGCCGCTTTATGGCCCGAAGCGTCGTTTTGAATAAATTAGCTATTTTAAAATAAATAAAAATAACGATAAATAGTTATAAAATATCATAAGCGATATGGAATGGAAATAAACTGAATTTGCTCGATTTATGTGGCTTTTGATGGTTGAATGTGTTTGGTGTGAAAATTACATTAAAGAACAAAATTGGTGTTGTCAAATAATTTAACCATTGAAATAAATTGATTTGAAATTCTAAATATACGTAAATTATTTGAAAAGGCCGAGTTAATTCTCATTTCAAATAATTGACCGACGATTAAAAGTCGAAGATGAAGACGATGGTCGAAGACCGGAGATCTTCACCTCGTTTGGATGGTAACCGAGGTCCTGATTAGGAGGCATCCCGAAATATGGATAATGAGTGGTGATCGTCCAGACGTACGTGGTGATCGATGGGTTTGCGAGGTATTTAGTGCCTCCGGTTTCGTTCAGACCCAGAACGGACTTGTAAATGGACTGTGTGTCTGACATTGGATTTTATTCTGTGTTGATTGATCTCTGTCAAATATACATCTGTTTGGCGGCGGAGAATTTATTCTTTTGCTTAACGCCCTTCTCTGAGACGCACGAGCTCAGAGGTTGTATATCGATGGACATCAGTCGCATGGTATGAATTGCTTGTGTGACATGCTAAGATGCAGTGATCAGGGCTTTTGTTGAAAAGCAAAGTCTTGTGGTGATGATCAAAGCACCGCCTGTGTGGCGTAGCTTTGTGTATAACGTGAACTCGCGAGTCTCACACCCCGGTATGAACCAGAAACGGGAGGAAGGACCTCAGGGAGGACATGCGTTTCTTTCTAGCTAGGGTGGTGTCAGTGACCTACCAGCCCTGACATTTATATACTTTCACCTATGTGGTTGTTGCTGTTGCGAGGCGCCTCGGTTTGATCGGACGATCCGGGTCCGATGGAGTCATTCGTTGGCTCGTTTACGCCCCAAAGGGCGGGGAAACGTATTGTTCAGGCATTTTAATCCACATCGGTGGACCGGCCCTGTCGCTCCAAGGGCCCACCTGAGTCTGGGTCCTGTGGCTCGGGCTAGAGAGTCACAAATTCGGTAAGGACTATCTTTTGCCTTGGTTCATGACGGAAATCCAATTTCCAAATACGCGACTGTGCGGTTTCGATTGTATGTATACATTTGGCGACATAGTGGCATGGGACGCTCATGTCGTCTATGATTGATAGTTATGATTTGAAATTGTTTTCAAAACATATAGACACTAGCAATAATATCAAATGCCTTTGTTTTATTCGTATCAAGCATATTTTGACCGTTATAAGGTAAAAACTCTATCCTCCGGTTTGCGTTGCATTGTGTGATGGGAACTGAGTCTTATAACGGCTTCATTTTTATAAAAAGCATAGCGATGTTTAAAAGAAAGATTTGTTTTAAAAGCACTGGCAATCCAATGGAGTAAACCCGTTCCACGAAAGTGGCGTGGTCCTGTGATTAGCCATATTATATATGTGTTGAGTAGATTTCTCATACCAGTCCCACGACTGACTCGTAGTTTGTTTCACTCTCAAACTCGGGTGCCCCTTTTTCTACACGGGCAGCCTTGTATTCAGGTTTAGCTGGTTCTTTTTCTGGATAGCTGGAGCTGAAGATGGATTATATCATTTATCTCTTTTTATGCTGTTCAGCTCCTATTGTACATATTTTGTTTATTTCCGCTGTAGACATTTATGTATAGCTGAACTGTATTTGTACTAAGTAAGATCCTGTATACTGTGTAACTCTGATGATTACTTTTATCCAGTATATTCTATTGTTCATTATCTGGTGTATTTATTTAATTCTGTTCTGCTATTATCTGTTTCTGTGTTATATTCCAAAGATAACCCTAGTTTCCGTCTGAACGGGATTTCGGGTCGTCTCAACGTGGTATCAGAGCTTTGGTTAAGCTTAGTTCTGGAATATAACATTTGAACGAACTCGTCAGAAATAGAACCAGTAGTGTTCTAGGACGGGTAACTCTATACAGATAGGTTCAGTAATATCCTAGTATGAGTAAAGCATAATGAAATTACACCTGGATAGACACATTTACATTCAAGTATTTGTCTCTATATTTTGAAATATCTTTCCTGTTGACCTGACACTTGATCTGCTATTTGCAGAAGAACTAGAAAATGAGTGCCAGAAACAGAAGAAGTAATACTGACCCGGATATAGAAGCTCTATTCATGAAATATAGAAATCTGGGTGGAAAACCCTTTTCGGGTGAAGAAGCAATTATGAAAACACAAGCTTGGGTTCGTTCGGCTGAGAAAATCTTCGAAGCATTAAAGTTGAGGGATGACCAGAAAAGATTACTGGCCTCCTGGGCACTCAAAGACGAAGCTTTGTTCTGGTGGGATTCAGTTGTTAAGGATAGTCCAGAAGGTGATATCACCTGGGATAGATTCAAAGTGATTTTCATAGAAAGATTTACTCCTCCTGAAGCGACCGAACGACTATGTGATGAATTTTCTTATCTGATACAAGGAGATATGACCATTCCCGAATATCATAAGAAATTCAATGAACTTTCTCACTTTGCCCCTCATCTAATTCAAAATCCGAAGAGGAAAAATATGAGATTTATTCACGGACTTCAAAGGAAATACCAGAATAAAGTATTGGGGCATGTGAAGCTTCCTTTTTCTAAAATGATATATATGGCCTATCAGTATGAAGATCTCCATAAGAAAGGAATGTTATGCGACGAAGAAGAAGTCAGTTTTAGTGTCATAGCAGAGTCGGAAACTGATATTCCTGAAGCTAGTACGACGTCTGAGATCCGTAAAAAGCCCGGTGACAAGAGAAAAAGGGCTGAATCTGGGAAAGAACCCGTAACGACCGCCGTATGCAATAACTGCCATAGGCGAGGACATCTCTCGATAAGTTGTAGGTCTCTAAAGAAACAGGTTAAGGATGGGTCTAAATCCGGTGGGAGGCTACAAGAGAAAAGAGGATGCCATAAGTGCCACCAGGCCGGTCATATTGCGAAAAACTGCCCGGTATCTCAGAAACCTAAAGAAGTAAATATAAATGAAGTGGTAGAAGTACCTGCATCCTCGTCTGTTCAGGAAAGATCTGATGTTTTAGAAGGCACGCTCAATGTCAAAAACATTCCAGTTAAAGTACTGTTTGACACAGGCGCGTCACGAAGCTTTATTGCAAAGAGTGCAGTCAAGAAGTTGGATTTGAATTTGAAAAAGCTCAAAGAGCCCATGACTGTCCAAAATCCAGTTGGGGGTTCCATCAATCTCAATTGGATCTGTGCAGTACCTGTCTCTTTTTCTTGCTATAAATTCCCTATTGTCTCTATCGTCATGAATTTTGATGAATTCGATCTTATTCTGGGATTGGACTGGCTAACCCAATATGAAGCAGAGGTTAGATGCGCCGAGAGAGTTGTAAAGGCAAAAGCACAATTGGGAAATTATATAACCATACCTTGTGAAGGCCCGACTTCTAATAGAAAAGATTTCTGGTCAGCTCTCGATGTTTCTCCAGCTCAAATAGAAAATATCCCTGAGGTCACGGAGAATATTCCTGACCTCATCAAAGACATTCCTGTCGTCAAAAACTATGCTGATGTGTTCGAAGAAGTTGTTCGCTTACCCCCGCAGAGAGAAATAGATTTCAAAATTGCTTTAATTCTGAATGCAAGGCCGGTAGTTCACGCTATTCGAAGAATGTCCTTGAAAGAGAAGGAAGAATTAGACAATCAAACACGACAGCTAGTATGGAAAGGTCTGATCCGGCCTAGTTTCTCTGATTGGGGTGCAGCAGTGGTATTTGTCCCAAAATCTGACGGTACTCTACGTCTATGCGTTGATTATCGTGATCTGAACAAACAGACCATAAAGAACAAATATCCATTGCCGCGAATAGATGATTTGTTAGATCGATTAAATGGAGCACAAGTATTCTCAAGAATGGACCTAGCTACAGGATTCCATCAACTTCGAATTGCCGAAGAGTGTGTTCCAATGACAGCGTTCAGAGGCCCCGACTTATTCTACGAGTGGTTAGTAATGCCGTTCGGCTTATGTAACGCTCCTGCTTACTTCGTCGATCTAATGAACAGAGTATTTAGGGGAGTATTGAATAAATTTGTTCTGGTTTTTATTGACGATATTCTAATCTTCTCTAAATCAAAGGCCGAACATGAAAAGCATCTGGAACAGGTTTTGGAAATTCTCAGACGGAATGTGTTAAAAGCCAAATTTTCCAAATGTATCTTCTGGCAAGATGAAGTAAAATTTCTAGGCCATGTCGTATCGAAAGAAGGAATCGCTGTGGATCCAAGCAAAATCACAGCTATTCAAAATTGGAAACAGCCCAGTACTCCCACTGAAGTCCGTAGTTTTCTCGGATTGGCTAGCTATTACCGGAAATTCGTTAAAGACTTTTCGAAGATATCTGGCCATTTAACGAAGCTTACCAATAAGCACTCTAAATTTAAATGGACTCAAGAGAGTGAGGAGGCTTTTGAAGAGCTAAAGTTGAGATTAACAACCGCTCCAGTGTTAACCATTATCGATGGCAACCAGGATTTGAAAGTCTGGACTGATGCTTCTAGAGAAGGCCTTGGCGCAGTGTTAATGCAGAGGGGCCAAGTGATTGCTTATGCTAGCCGTCGGTTGAAGCCACATGAAAAGAACTACGTAACTCATGATCTTGAGTTATTGGCGATAGTATTCGCTTTAAAGTCTGGAGACACTATCTTCTGGGTGAGAGGTTTGAACTGTTTACAGATCACCAGTCGTTAAAGTATCTGTTCACTCAGAAAGACCTGAATTTAAGGCAGCAACGTTGGCTGGAGTTTCTTGCAGCATATGATTTTGAAATTCTATACACTCCAGGGAAAGCCAATGTCGTGGCCGATGCGTTAAGCCGAAAAAATGAGATGATCGCCAGTTTCATCATTGCGACTTCGTTGATTGATAAGATATCGTCTCTCCAAGAAGACGACCAATTTATCAAAGGAATAAGTCAGCGAATTCGTGAGGGCAATGCTTCGGATTTCCAGCTAGACAGCGAAGGGATTCTGAGGTTAGAAGGACGAATTTGCGTTCCAGAAGTTCCTGAACTCAGAAGGGATGTGCTGGATGAATGTCACAAATCTAAGCTCAGTATCCATCCAGGTGTGAATAAAATGTATAACGATATCAAACGCACATTCTGGTGGAAGTCGTTAAAAAGAGACATCTCGATATATGTTAGTCGATGTCCTACTTGCCAACTAGTCAAGAGCGACCAACAGAAATTGGCTAGATTATTACAACCACTAGAAGTTCCGGGTTGGAAGTGGGAACATATTTCTATGGATTTCATCGATGGTCTGCCCAGAACCAGAAAAGGAAATGACAGTATTTGGGTGATCGTAGATCGCTTCACGAAGACCGCCCATTTCATACCTGTCAGATCAAACAGAACTGCTCAGAGTCTGGCGCAGATATACTTCAGGGAAATAGTTAGACTACATGGAGTGCCGCTCAGTATAGTCAGTGATAGAGATACAATATTCACTAGCAAATTCTGGGAAGCATTTCAAGTCGAGCTGGGAACGAAGTTAAACTTGAGCACCGCTTATCATCCTCAGACAGACGGTCAGACTGAGAGGGTGAATCGCATCTTAGAAGATCTATTGCGGGCTTGTGTTCTAGATTTCGGTGGATCATGGGAAGACCATCTGCATTTGGCTGAATTCTCTTATAATAACAGCTACCAGGCGAGTTTGACAATGTCGCCATTCGAAGCATTGTACGGTAGACCGTGCCGATCTCCTGCTTGTTGGGTCGAGCCTGGAAATAGACTTGTGTTGGGTCCGGATATGATTCGAGAAGCTGCCGACAAAGTCGATTTTATCAAAAAGCGATTACTCGCCGCTCAAAGCCGACAAAAGAGCTATGCCGATAGAAGAAGAAGAGATATATCCTTTGAAGTTGGCGACTACGTATATTTGAAGGTATCGCCGATGAGAGGAGTTATCCGGTTCGGAAAAACTGGAAAGTTGGCACCCAAATTCATTGGTCCGTTTCCTATTCTGGAACGGATCGGAACTCTCGCTTATAGGGTCAAACTGCCTAATTGGTTGCCCAAAATTCATGATGTATTTCACATATCTCAACTTCGAAAGCACGTACATGATCCAGACTTGATCGTGGAAGAAGCAGCTCAGCAAGATATTGAAATTACTCCAGAACTAGCTGTGAGAAGAGAGCCGCTGAAGATCATCGGCAAAGAAACCAAAGAGCTGAGGAACAAGAAGGTTCGCTTAGTCAAAGTGCAATGGAGTGGAGATCCGCGAGATTGTACTTGGGAAACTGAGGAGAGCATTCAGAAAGCTTATCCCAGATGCCGAGTAGATATCTCTGATTGACTCCGGTGCAAGGTACATTTAACCTACTTTGCATTACCATTCAATTCTCTACTCTATTGTTATTTTCTTTTCATAGATATACACTTTTAATTATATGGTCTGAATGATTTTTAAAAGAATATAGGATTTGATTAGTATATTTTTGAAGGTTAAAAACAATTGGATCGGTTGTTGTGTTGTGTGATTGTAGATTTATCAAGCCACTTTCGACTTTGTTCCTTTTCGGGGACGAAAAGTTTTAAGTGGGGGAGATTGTAACGACCCAGAGAATCTGAACCAATTTAAAAATTTTAAATTGGCTAAAATAATGGATTTTAAATATTTAAAATAAATATTTTAAATAATGGCGATGAAAACTGAGTTTGAATCGACAATTGAAAACGAATATAATTAATTATAATTATAAACAAGGCCTGAAATGGCGTGGCGGTTTCAAAAATTGAATTCAAACTTTGTCGGACTATACCGGGTGCAAAACAATCCGGATTTTAGTGAAACCAAAAATAATAGGATCTAATTGATAATATCTTTCCAACGAATCCGACAAATCGAAATTTCATAGCGGGAATCAAAAGATATGTCCAGTTGAAAATTCTGAATAGTCGCTATGGAATTCAGGCCCTTAAAAATGGACATTTTGCATACGACCTCGGATTTCGACGAAACCACTTTTGTTGGGTCCGGGATGTGAAGTTATTGCTAGGTTTCAAATTTCATAATTTTTCGAATCAATATGTGAGCGCGGCGAAGGAAAACGCGTTTGACCAGTTTTAGTTGATTTTAATCGACTGGAAATTGGCCATTTTTCAAACGGTCTCAAAATTCGACGAAACTAGTTTTGTTAGGACCGTATCGTCAATACGAAGCTAGAAAATATTTTTCTGGAATTTTTCTAGTTAGTATGTGACCACGGTAATTTGAAATGTACGTTTAAAATTCAATATAGTGATTTAAATGTAAATTCAACGGGAACTGATTGTAACGATCAAATCAGCTTGCGATACATATCCCATTGTGTCCGGAATGGGGGTAAAACGCTATGGACGACAGTCGGTGGGTCCCATTTCGACTTCGAATAAAAAGTCAACTTTTAAATAGAAATTTAATAATAATAAATATTTATATAAACCCTTTTCTCTCTCTCTCTCCTCACTTTCCTTCTGCCGTTCGAAATAAAAAAAAAAACCCTAAAACTATCGACGATGGCGCCACCGCTCTGACGACCCACGACCGCCGTGCCTCGCTCCACCCTCCGATCCCGCTCCCCTCCTAACGGCGACCGCGAAACCCCATCCCTGCCCAATTCGCGAGCCCCCCTGAAGCATCGCGACGCCACCACCGAAGACCACCCACGACCGCCGTGCCCCCTCCGCTTCGCCTGCTCCTCCTCCTGCCGCCGACCCTGACGACCCCCCCCCTTCTTCGCAGATCAATGTAAGTTGTTTTTATTTTATTTTATTTTTATTTTTAATTCTGAAAATACTGTTTTTTTTAAAAGGTTTAAAACTGATTTTTAAAAGGATTTAATACTGATTTTAAAAGGATTTAAAACTGATTTTTTAAAAGGTTTAAAACTGATTTTTAAAAGGATTTAAAACTGATTTTTAAAAGGATTTAATACTGATTTTTAAAAGGATTTAAAACTGATTTTTAAAAGGATTTAATACTGATTTTTAAAAGGATTTAAAACTGATTTTTAAAAGGATTTAATACTGATTTTTAAAAGGATTTAATACTGATTTTTAAAAGGATTTAAAACTGAATTTTAAAAGGGTTTAAAAAAACTGATTTTATTTTAAGATTTAAACTTTAAAAAGGAAAAGATTTAAACTTTAAAAAGGAAAAGATTTAAACTTTAAAAAGGAAAAGATTTAAACTTTAAAAAGGAAAAGATTTAAACTTTAAAAAGGAAAAGATTTAAACTTTAAAAAGAAAAAGATTTGATCGTTAAAATAGAAAAGACGGAATTTTTATTAAGTAGAAGAAGTAAGATATGATTTTTATATTTTTAAAGTAATAAAAATATAATTTTTACATCATAGGAATATTAAAAATATAATCTTTATTTTTGAAAAGGCGGAATCTATATTATTGAAATTCGACTTTTATATATTGAATAACATAGTAAAAATTCGATTTTTTACATATGTAGAGAATACGGGCAACGAAAGCGACAGAAGGCGAGATTGGCGAAGATTTCTATAAAGGAAGAGTCGTAGTTGGATAGCTATTGGTGAGAATTTCTCACTCTTCAATTTCTTTTCCTAGCTATATATATATGTGTGAAATTAAAGTGAATTGCTATATATAAATATATATATATATATATATATACGCCCCTCGTCCACAAACCATGGACGATATTTATTGGTTGAAATTGTTGTGAAAATTGATTGATAGCGAATGATTGTTTGGGATTGTTTGTGGTTGATATTGATTGATTGTGGTTGAAAAATACCCGTTTGTGATTGAGAAATATTTGGTTGAAACCACATAGGATTAGTTTGTGGAAATGAAATAAATATATACATGCCGCCTGCGTGCGAATTAGATGCATGATCCCCATTGTCAAAAACCACGAGGTTTTAAGGTAGAGCGAGGAGCCGTACTAGGGACGGTCCCGGTTTTAACTACCCTGCCGTTATGCTGCCGAAATTTTGAATAATATTCGTGTGTTTGAATTATTTTCATATGCTTAAATTATATTTGTTCATTGAATAGAAAACCTTCATGTGTTGAATTGATATTCATTCGTTGATTAGAAATTCATGTGTTGAATGGTATTCATATTTTGAAATAAATTGTTTGATAATAAAAATCCTATTTTTGTCACCTATATGAACCATATAGAAAAATAGTGTTTTGAAATGAATTGTTTTACAATAAAAATCACATTTTTATTGTATGCATAAATCGTTGAAATGTGAAGTGTTAAAAATAGCCACTTGTTCAAAATAAACATATATGAGTTGAAATATTCATTAATTAGCTAATGAAATGATTTGCACCTATGTATGTAACATTAGGATAAATGGTGTTTTTAAACCAAATAGAAATCAAATATGAAGTTGAATAGAAAATGATAAATGTTAAGAACTGTATATATATGTACATGCATATCCATTGAACAGGTTATAGCAAACGGGGCTAGAGAAGAGGAATAAAATTTTGTGCCCGACAAATAGGTACACATTTACTGTTTTGTTTGGGTGATGATTTTATGAGCCTGTTGGCTAGCCGCTTGGCTTTTTCTTTTTCTTTTTGAGATTAGAAGGACCGGGAAAGCTATTCGCGATTTCCCGATGCTCCCGGTGCAGGGGAGGTTATGGCGAAATTTTCCAAAATTTTAAGGCGTTAGCGAAATATTTGAAGTGAAAACGATATTGAAATCATTGAATGAACTATATTTATATAATTATATAAATATAAATAAAATTAAAACGAAACGTGGCCGTGCAGTTCGCATTTTGAAACCGTGATTTCAAACAACTAGTACGGGGAATCCGGCCATTGGATTTTCCCGAAACCTCAACCGTCGGGTTCGCCTTGGAATAATCTTTCCAACGGCACCAACCTTGTAAAAATCCAACGGTTGGATTGTCTGGAATGTTTAATTCAAATATGAAGAAAAACAGCGCCAGAAGCGATTATATTAATATATATATATAAATATAATTATATATTTAATCGAATAACGACGCTGCAGTTCGTATTTTGAAATCGAAATTTCAAACGATAGTACCGGGAGATCCGACCGTCGGATTTTCCCGAAACTGGAACCATTGGATTTGTTTTGAAAAGACCTTTCTAATGATGTAAATTTTGTGAAGATCCAACGGTTAGATTTTCAGATATGTGTAAATCAAATCTGAAGAAAAACAGCGCCACGGCCGCTTTATGGCCCGAAGCGTCGTTTTGAATAAATTAGCTATTTTAAAATAAATAAAAATAACGATAAATAGTTATAAAATATCATAAGCGATATGGAATGGAAATAAACCGAATTTGCTCGATTTATGTGGCTTTTGATGGTTGAATGTGTTTGGTGTGAAAATTACATTAAAGAACAAAATTGGTGTTGTCAAATAATTTAACCATTGAAATAAATTGATTTGAAATTCTAAATATACGTAAATTATTTGAAAAGGCCGAGTTAATTCTCATTTCAAATAATTGACCGACGATTAAAAGTCGAAGATGAAGACGATGGTCGAAGACCGGAGATCTTCACCTCGTTTGGATGGTAACCGAGGTCCTGATTGGGAGGCATCCCGAAATATGGATAATGAGTGGTGATCGTCCAGACGTACGTGGTGATCGATGGGTTTGCGAGGTATTTAGTGCCTCCGGTTTCGTTCAGACCCAGAACGGACTTGTAAATGGACTGTGTGTCTGACATTGGATTTTATTCTGTGTTGATTGATCTCTGTCAAATATACATCTGTTTGGCGGCGGAGAATTTATTCTTTTGCTTAACGCCCTTCTCTGAGACGCACGAGCTCAGAGGTTGTATATCGATGGACATCAGTCGCATGGCATGAATTGCTTGTGTGGCATGCTAAGATGCAGTGATCAGGGCTTCTGTTGAAAAGCAAAGTCTTGTGGTGATGATCAAAGCACCGCCTGTGTGGCGTAGCTTTGTGTATAACGTGAATTCGCGAGTCTCACACCCCGGTATGAACCAGAAACGGGAGGAAGGACCTCAGGGAGGACATGCGTTTCTTTCTAGCTAGGGTGGTGTCAGTGACCTACCAGCCCTGACATTTATATACTTTCACCTATGTGGTTGTTGCTGTTGCGAGGCGCCTCGGTTTGATCGGACGATCCGGGTCCGATGGAGTCATTCGTTGGCTCGTTTACGCCCCAAAGGGCGGGGAAACGTATTGTTCAGGCATTTTAATCCACATCGGTGGACCGGCCCTGTCGCTCCATGGGCCCACCTGAGTCTGGGTCCTGTGACTCGGGCTAGAGAGTCACAAATTCGGTAAGGACTATCTTTTGCCTTGGTTCATGACGGAAATCCAATTTCCAAATACGCGACTGTGCGGTTTCGATTGTATGTATACATTTGGCGACATAGTGGCATGGGACGCTCATGTCGTCTATGATTGATAGTTATGATTTGAAATTGTTTTCAAAACATATAGACACTAGCAATAATATCAAATGCCTTTGTTTTATTCGTATCAAGCATATTTTGACCGTTATAAGGTAAAAACTCTATCCTCCGGTTTGCGTTGCATTGTGTGATGGGAACTGAGTCTTATAACGGCTTCATTTTTATAAAAAGCATAGCGATGTTTAAAAGAAAGATTTGTTTTAAAAGCACTGGCAATCCAATGGAGTAAACCCGTTACACGAAAGTGGCGTGGTCCTGTGATTAGCCATATTATATATGTGTTGAGTAGATTTCTCATACCAGTCCCACGACTGACTCGTAGTTTGTTTCACTCTCAAACTCGGGTGCCCCTTTTTCTACACGGGCAGCCTTGTATTCAGGTTTAGCTGGTTCTTTTTCTGGATAGCTGGAGCTGAAGATGGATTCTATCATTTATCTCTTTTTATGTTGTTCAGCTCCTATTGTACATATTTTGTTTATTTCCGCTGTAGACATTTATGTATAGCTGAACTGTATTTGTACTAAGTAAGATCCTATATACTGTGTAACTCTGATGATTACTTTTATCCAGTATATTCTATTGTTGATTATCTGGTGTATTTATTTAATTCTGTTCTGCTATTAGCTGTTTCTGTGTTATATTCCAAAGATAACCCTTGTTTCCGTCTGAACGGGATTTCGGGTCGTCTCACATAGAGGGCCTGCGTATAGTTTTCATTCTTGTTTTTCTTAAGTGCCTTTCTTTCATTAGTTGAGGGAGGGTCAAGTGGGACCATAGCCACTGCTAAAACAGACCTTAGCATCTGCATCGGCAGATAACTTAAAGTTGTCGACCGAGTTCCGTGTTTCTTGACTACCCCTGCCACGGGACTTGGGCCGCACATATAGAGGACATGTGCAACTAGACATCGATAACGATTCACAACACGTACATGGGGAAGGTCTAGGAACATATATCACCCTGGGTGGTGTGTCCTAGACTAGGGGGCATCGTCCGATAGGTAGCATAATCCCTAGTTGGACCTAGGTCGCGTAAACCCTGAATCCGAGAAGCGTTCAATAGGTCGCATAAACCCCAGTGGCCCTGGGTAGCGTAAGCCCTGGTTGAATCTAGGAAGCGTTCGATAAGTAAACCCTAGTTGGATCTAGGTAACACTCGATGGATAAGGGACTGCATACACAATTAAAAAAGGGATCATTTTATCATGAACACACGATGCTAGTTGAAACAGTCCTTAGTGGGTGCAGAGAAATAGAAGTGGGTGCGATAGCCAACTCCGTTAATCTTACCTTGTCTTGTTTTAGGATTATCTTATCACTATGGTATGGTTCTAAGTTCAGTTTGTTCATGTCATAGTCCTTTTCTTGTTTACATGCTGAAGTATAACTGGACTTACCAGACTTATGTCTGGCCTAGTTTGTTTTCGCCTCTTTTCTTCCGTCCCCCCCCCCAAGGTAGTCAGGGAGCGAATAGCTCTGCTCATTTTGGGACCGTTACTCTTTCCGAGCTTGAAGATTCTTTGATGCATTGCTTTAAACTTCATTTTCTACTGCTGTAGCTCGTCATGCTTTAATGGGGAATATCATTGTCCGTTTATGCTTCTTTATTTTAAACAAGACAGATGCTTTGTTGTAATAAGTATTGGTGTTGTAAAACAATCTTTGTACAAGCTGTTTTTAATCAATAAAGGTTATTTATTTTCTGCTGCTTTATTTATCTGTCTTGTAATTTTTCTGCATCTTGTACCAAAAATGCTCCACCGAAGTTAAGGCATTCCCTTTGTGAGTGACCTTAATAGAGGTGGGGTGTTACAATTTCTTTTTCTTCCCAAATCGAATTACACCTCTCAGTGGGGAAACCTTCAAGTATACAAGATCACCAACAGAGAATTCTAAATCCCATCTTTGAGTGTCTGCATAGCTCTTTTTTCGGCATTGGGCAGCAAGTAATCACTTCTTAATAAAGTCAACTCTTTCCGAGGCTTCGCGAATCATGTCGGGACCCAATACCAATCGATTACCGGGTTCCACCCAACATGCGGGAGATCGGCATGGCCTGCCATATAATTCTTCAAATGGCGACATTTGCAGGCTTGCTTAGTTGCTGTTATTATAAGAGAATTCGACCAAGTGCAAATGATCTTCCCATGACCCTCCAAAATCTAAGATGCATGCTCGCAACAAGTCCTCCAATATACGGTTCACCCTCTCAGTCTAGCCATCTGTCTGAGGGTGGTAAGCAGTGCTCATATTCAGCTTAGTCCCTAGCTCTTCTTTGAAAGCTTCCCAGAACTTGCTAGCAAATATCGGATCGCGGTCACTGACAATGCTGCTGGGAAGTCCATGCAGTCTGACAATCTCTCTAAAATAAAGTTACGCCAAACTCCGAGCTGTTCTATTGGATTTGACAGGAATGAAATGTGCAGTCTTTGTGAGGCGATCTACGATCACCCATATACTGTCATTGCCTTTCCTAGTCCGGGGCAAGCCATCAATAAAGTCCATAGAAATTTCGTCCCATTTCCAACCTGGAAACTCTAGCGGTTGCAATAGACCTGCTAACTTTTGTTGATCGCTTTTAACTTGCTGGCAGGTGGGACATCTAGAAACATAGATAGAACATCTCTCTTCATAGATCTCCACCAAAAAGTACGCTTGAGGTCATGGTACATCTTGATCACACCCGGATGAATGCTGAGCTTAGACTTGTGACATTCGTCCATCACTTCCTTTCTGATTTCAGGAAGATTCGGAACACAAATTCGGCCCAATAGCCTCAGAACACCTTTGTCATCAATCTGGAAACTCGTGGATTCGCCTTCCTTGATCCTTTTAATGATTCTCTGAATAAATTCATCATCCTTTTGAAGAGCCGAGACCTTATCGATCAAGGTAGGGGTAATGATGAGATTTGCAAGGATAAGGTTGGTGCTGGCCATATTCTTTCTACTAAGAGCATCTGCCACTACATTGGCTTTCCCTGGAGTATACAAGATGTCCAGATCATAGAGTGCAAGGAATTCAACCAAACGCTGCTGCCTTAGGTTCAAATCTCTTTGGGTAAATAGATGCTTCAAGGATTTGTGATCCGTATATAGCTCGAATTTCTCGCCCAAGAGATAGTTCCTCCATATTTTTAAAGTAAATACTATGGCCATTAGCTCAAGATCATGAGTGGCATAATTCTTCTCATGCGGTTTTAATTGGAGGCTAGCATATGCGACCACTTTGTCTCTTTCCAACATGTTTATTTAGATGAAAAGGATAACCTTCTCTGGAAGCATCAGTCCAGACTTTCAAATCCTGATTGCCATCAATGATGGTCAACACAGGAGCAGTGATCAATTTTTGTTTCATTTCTTGGAAAGCTACCTCACATTCAGGTGTCCATTTAAACTTGGTATGCTTCTTAGTCAGCTTTGTCAATGGACAAGATACTCTCGAGAAATCCTTAACGAATTTCCGGTAATAACCAGCCAAACCTAAGAAACTTCTTACTTCAGTGGGTGTAGTAGGATGCTTCCAATCTTTGATGGCCAAGATCTTTCCTAGATCTATAGAGATGCCTTCTTAGATACAACATGGCTGAGGAATTTCACCTCTTCTTGCCAAAATATGCATTTGGAAAATTTGGCTTTCAGCACATTTCTATGCAAAATCTCCAAGACTTCCTTCAGATGTTTTTCATGTTCAGCAGTGGACTTAGAGAAGATGAGAATATCGTCAATGAACACCAGCACAAATTTATTTAGAACATCTCGGAAGACTCTATTCATCAGATCTACGAAGTATGCTGGAGCATTGCATAGACCGAAGGGCATTACTAGCCATTCATAAAATATATCTGGTCCTCTGAAAGCTGTCAAAGGCACACATTCTTCGGCAATGCGTAGTTGGTGGAAACTTGTAGCTAGGTCCATCCTAGAGAATACTCGTGCTCCGTTCAAGCGGTCTAGCAGATCATCAATGCGGGGCAGTTGGTATTTATTTTTTAGAGTCTGCTTATTTAGATCACGGTAGTCCACATATAGCCTGAGGGTACCGTCTGACTTTGGGACAAAAACCACTGTTGCACCCCAACTTGAGAAATTAGGTCTGATCAAACCCTTCCACAAAAGCTGCTTGGTTTGATTGCTCAGCTCTTCTCTTTCTTTTGACGACATTCTTCGAATGGGATGCACGATGGGCCTTGCATTAGGGACTAAGTCAATTCTGAAATCGATTTCCCTACGTGGGGTAAGCTGTTTACTTCTTCGAACACATCCGCATAGTCTCCGACGATAGGAATATCCTCAATAGAAGCAGGAGTGACTTCTAGAGAAGACCAGAATTCTTTCCTATCTGTGGCTGAGCCGTGGCATGGAATAACAATGATGTCCCCAAATTTTGTTTTGATTTTAACAACCCTTTCAGCACAAAGTAACGCAACCTCATATTTTTCTAGCTAGTCCATTCCAACTATGATATCGTATCCAGAAAAGCTCATAACGATCAAATCAAAAGGGAATTGGAAGTAAGAGTAAGAGACAGGCACTCTACAATATTGATCGAGAATAAGCGAACCTCCTATCGGACTGTGGGCTTTGATTAGTTCTTTGAGTTTTCCGGGTTTCAATTTAAGCTTTTTAATTGTGTCAACAGATATGAAACTTCTAGATGCACCCGTGTCAAACAAAATGGTGATAGGAATGTTTTTAATGTTAAGGGTACCTCCTAAAACATTAGGAGTACCTTCTTCTGAAGAAGTCGGTGCAGCCGCTCCTTCGTAGACATGTGCCACCTGAGATTTCTTGAGCAAAGGGCAATCCTTAATGAGGTGTCCAGGCTTGTGGTAGTTGAAACATTCCCTTGGGCCACGAGGATTTTGTCCACTGCTCTGACTCGGTCTAGACTCGTTCCTTTTAGGCCTCTTCGGAGCTCGGCACTCGTAGTCAAAATGTCCTATCCTCTGGCAATTGAAGCACTTGACTTGGATCTGTCTCTCTTCTTCTTCTTCTCCTGGGGCTTGGCGGTGAAAGAGCTACCCGCCTTAGTTTTCTTGTCCGACTCCTTCTTCTTGTTGTTGGCTAGGTTCTTTTCTTTCTCTTGCTAGGAACCCTTCTGATCAATCTCTTCAAATCTGCAAGCCATCTCGATTACCTTAGCAAATGGACGCTCGATGTGTGCAGGCACCCTGTTATGGTATCTCCTTGCCAGACCATTTATAAACCTTCTATTCTTCTGTAGCGGGTCTTGGATTAATTCTGGGGCGTATCTAGAAAGCTCATCAAATTTCTTAACATACTCTGAAATAGTCATGCTCCCTTGCTGGAGGTGGGCGAACTCATCGTGGAGGCGCTCAACTTCGTGGGGTGGAATGAACTTCTCATTGAATAGCTCCTTGAATTTTCCCTAAGTCACATCGGCCTCATTACCCTTAACCATAGATGTTTCCCACCAAATTTGGGCCTGGTCTTTCAGAAACCGAGTTGCCATAAACCGCTTTCTGTGGTCCTCGAGCTCTAATCCTCCCAAAATCTTTTCCATCGCCTTAAGCCATGCTTGCAACTCTGTCACCGTCTCTTGTCCTGTATAATGCACACCTCCTAGATTCTTTATTTTCTTAGCCACTTTGTCAAGATCGAAAGCACGTGGGGGTAGCGGTGGTGGTGTATCAACCTCCGGAGTAGTCACTCTCTGTGCAACCGGAGTCTCTTCTCTAGCGGGCCCTCTAGCCCCACCTCTACCACGGGCTCTTGTACGTGCTCTGATACTCATTTCTCAATCAGTCTGTATCATCAAAGAAAGAGTCAGACTAAGAGAAACGATAATTCTTAAAGGAAAGATTTTTTAAAATAGAGACATGTGATGACATGATAATGATGTAATGACTGATTAATATGTGCTATTCTGCTATGCTCATTCTAGGACATTGTTAATCCTATCTCAAATGAGCCAATCGTCTTAGAATATTACTGATTCTATTTAGACGAATTGTTCTAAAAATGTTATACTCCGTAGCTAAGGCTAACCTCGCTCTGATACCAAATGTGAAGACCCAAACTTCCGTAGAACAAAAGTAAGGATAATCATAGAAGTATAACAAAATTTGAAACTATAACAGATCACAGTTACATAGCAGAACATATAAATCATTTGCAGCGGAAATGAAATGTCACCACAAACATCATCACAGAACATCAGAGTACGCAGTACAGGATACACTTAGCAATATAGATGTCTCAAAACAGGGAAAGAAATAAAGCCTCAATCTCCCAAAATACATCAATATCCAATACTATCTCAAATCTCAAGAAGAAAATAAAAGATAAAAGAAAAGATCTTCCAACATCTTCCGCCGCAAGCTTGAGTCCAGAAAACATCCCTACCTGAAACCTGTCAATTGGTTGCCCGTGTGGAAAGAGGGCACCCGAGTTTGCAAAGTGAAACAAACTACGAGTCAGTCATGGGACTGGTATGAGAAATCTTACTAAACTAATGATATGGCTAATCACTGGGCCACGCCGCTATCGCGGAATGGGTTTAATTCAATTGGATTGCCAGTGCATAAGTTTTATAATTTCTAAGTCAAAACAACGCAATGCTTTTTAGAAAATGAAATCATTATAAGCCTCAGGTTCCGTCACACAATGCAACGCAAACGAAGGATAGAGTTTTACCATATAATGATCAAAAATGCTTGATATGTAGAAAATAACATTTTTAATATTATTATTAGTGTATATTATGTTTCAAAAATACTTTAAAGTAAATGTATCAATCCTAGACGGCATAGCTACCATATACTATGTCGTCGTATATAGATTTACAATCAAGACCGTAATGTCGTATTGGAGGTTGGTTTCTATCATGAGTCAAGGCTAGGAACGATCTCCTGACCGATTCGAGACACTCTAGCAATGCCTCAGGATTCGGTCGTTGGCGAACCCTTGGATCCTGCAGGGCCAGTCCACAAATACTTTAGTGGATTGGCAATTCCCGAACACACGCTTCCCGATCCTATTGAACCTATAAATTGGCCACTGTGACCAATAAAAATCCGAGGTGCCTCATTCCATCAATCACATAAGTAAAAATGTCGGTCCGTGTAAAAACCCAAACACCACTTCTAGCTAGAAAGAAAAGTGTGCACTCACTGTGTTCCCTTGTCCCGTTTTAGACTCCAGCGGGGTGTGAGGCTCGCGAGGTAACGAAAAACGCAAAGTTATGCCTAAATAGGCTATGCTTTGATCATCATCCACATGGCTCTGCTTTTCAACAAAAGCCCCGATCAATTGCATCTTGGCATGACACATTGACAGTCCATGCGATCGATAACTACCAATATATAACCTTCGAGCTCGTCGTCTCAAAGAAGGGTGTTTAGCAAGAGGATAAATCCTCTACCACCTCAGAAATATATTAATAGATATCAAATAATTAATATGGCACGAAATTCAATGTCGGACATGCATCCATTTACAAGTCCGTTCTGGGTCTGAACGAAACCGGAATCACCTAGGTGCTCTTGTATCCGGACGATCAACAAGTTCGTCCGGACAACTACCACTTTAACCCTTTATTGGTAGCTAGCCAATGCTAGGCATCAGTAGTTATCCTTTCGACGTGAAGATCACCGGTCTTCAATAGTCGTCTTTGGTATCTTCGATTTTAAATCACCGTAAAATTATTTGAAATGAGTTGAACTCGGTCTTTTCAAATAATTTTTTAATTATTATCATTTAAACCATTTGATATCGTTAATATTAATTTTTAACGATTTTTCACTATTTTTATTTATTTAGAAATAGCTCAATATAATTAAACGACGCTTCGGGCCAATGGGCGGCCCTAGCGCTGTTTTTCCCAAAATTTGATTTACACCTATCTTGAAATCTAACCATTGGATTTTGATAAAGTTTATATCATTGGAAAGATCTTCCCAAAGCGGTCTAATGGTTCCAGTTTTGGGAAAATCCGACGGTTGGATCTTATGGTATAATTGTTTAAAGTTACTATTACCGAAACGCAAACTACATTGCGCGATTCATTAAATTTTAATTTATATTTATATATAAATAAAAATCATTCGGTGATTTTACTACTTTTAGTGCAATTAAAGTGACAATAAACATTTCAACATTTAAATCAATTCTTTTATTTCACACGCAATGTCAATAAAAATGCGACTCTTAAATACTAGGTTTTATTTACATCTGAAATGTAAACAAAATGTAACTTTTATTATAATGTTTTGATTACAACCAATTTTGTAAACAAAATGCAACTTATTCCTACGGTGTTGATTGTGCATCAAAATATGCATATAAAAATGAAATCTTTTCTACGTTGTTTACTTGCATCTAAATATGCAAATAAAAATGAAATCTTTACTATGTTGTTTATTTGCATCTAAATATGCAAATAAAAATGAAATCTTTTTTTTCTAAATG
Source organism: Allium sativum (assembly GCA_030737875.1). Taxonomy (NCBI): domain Eukaryota; kingdom Viridiplantae; phylum Streptophyta; class Magnoliopsida; order Asparagales; family Amaryllidaceae; genus Allium; species Allium sativum. Next base: position 950,120,948 of record CM060926.1, on the reverse strand, counting down.
TTTATTTGCATCTAAATATGCAAATAAAAATGAAATCTTTACTATGTTGTTTATTTGCATCTAAATATGCAAATAAAAATGAAATCTTTTTCTAAATGTTTATTTGCAACTTAATTTATAAACAAAAATGTAACCTTTTAAATGATTTATATTTCTATTCGATATACAAAATAAAAATGTATATTCATTCTAATGTTTATGTTTATATCTAATGAAACCCCCACCTCCGTTATGGTCACTCACAGAGGGAATGCCTTAACTTCGGCGGATCATTATTGGTAAAAGATGCAAATAAATTACAAGGCAGACAAATAAAGCAGCGGAAAATAAAGTCATTTTATAAACAACTTAATTCAGTCAAGCTTTTATAACAATTTCCTCAATCATACTTAAATGTAATACATAGAACTTCTGTCTTGATTTAAAAACTTCCAAGAATAAAAGAAGCATAAAAACAATGATATTCCCCGATAAAGCATGAACCAGCCATAGCAATGGAAGAGAGAGAGTACAAAGCGATACACCAACTAATCTTCAGGCTTGGAAAGAGAAGAGGTCCAAGTTAGGCTGAGCTATTCCCTCCCTGACTACCTGGGGGGACCGGAAGAAAAGAGTCGAAAAACAAACTAGGTCAGACATAAGTCTAGTAAGTCCAGTGTTCTTTCAGCATGCAAACAAGATAAAGGATCATGACATGAATAAACCGAAAATAGGACAATACCATGAAAACAAGGTAACTAAAGACAAGATAAGTGCAAGGTGAACTGAATGCGCTTCTACTTTTTCTCTGCTTTGCTACTACTATGTTAATCTAATTTCTATATTTATCTCTGCACCACCTAACTAGTGTCCCAACTAGTAATCTATATAAAATGATAATCATGATCACAACCCCCGTAATTGTGGTAGCCTTCAGGTGTACATCTATCATGAGGATTCCACCTCAGTCAGCCTAATTGCCATGAACATGTTAGATGTACCCTTACTACCCTATCGATCCGCTCCCTACTTGTATTCATGTTCCATGTGTCTGTGTCAACCGGCCCGCTCTTGCGTGTAGATACCCTATGCAGGTCCCACCATAAGGTGTATCAATCCTTATGATAACGACTTAACACGATTCAAGATGCACAGTGTATAACTACTGGTACCCAGTGCCTGCTTTTTCCCACTCCGGAGTACGTGCACGTCCATAAACCGTCGGAACCTACACTGACGTACCCCCTGTCGTTGCTTTGACCGCTTATAATCAGCCCACTAATCGTGTCCCACCCTGCCTAGTTCAGGGTACCGTGATACATCCATGTGCGTTACTGCTGAAATGGGTCCTTGTTGCTAGGGTTTCCTATTGGTTAAGTTTGTGGGCCTATATTTACTAATATTACCCACCAACCCAATATGTACTTAACTCTCCCATCGATTCAAGCATTTTTAATAAATGGTTAAGTTTTGTGGGCCTATATGTACTAATATTACCCACCAACACGAGATGCACTTAACCCTCCCATCGATTCAAGCACGTTTATTTAATAGTTAAGTTTTGTGGGTCTATATTTACTAATATTACCCACCAACCCGATATGTACTTAACCCTTCCACTAATTCAAGCATGTTTATTTAATGGTTAAGTTTTGTGGGCCTATATTTACTAATATTACCCACCAACCCGATACGTACTTAACCCTTCCGCACATTACGCAATATTAGTTAAGTGTTGTCTGCTCATGTTAACTTAACCCACTCATTCATCATATCATGTTGGTTAAGCATTTCTTATTAACTTGACCCTCCTTACTTATCATGTTGGATCGGTTAAGTGTTTCCTATTAAGTTAACCTCATTCGTTCATTAAGTTATATTGATCAAGTGTTTCTTGTTAACTTAACCCCACGTATTCATCTTGTTGTATTGGTTAAGTGTCATCAATCAATTCAAGTTAACTTAACCCACCTACGTGTCATGTAACTTTGGTTAAGTGTTTCCTTCTTGTGTTAACTTAACCCTACTACAAATCAAGTTATATTGGTTAAGTGTTGCCCTCTTATTTTAACTTAACCTTTCCATAAATCAAGTTATATTGGTTAAGTGTTTCTAAATTTACTTAACCTCACCCACTTGTCTAATTAACATGTTATAAAGGTTAAGTGTTCTAAATTTACTTAACCTCACCCACTTGTCTAATTAACATGTTATAACGGTTAAGTGTTCTAAATTTATTTAACCTCACCCACTTGTCTAATTAACATGTTATAACGGTTAAGTGTTATAAATTTACTTAACCTCGCCTGCTTGTCTAATTAACATGTTATAATGGTTAAGTGTTCTAAATTTACTTAACCTTACCCATCAGTTTAGTTAACATGTTGAATTGGTTAAGTGTTTCCTTAATTGACTTAACCCTACCAATCTTGACTTAGCTGACTTAGCTTTATTAAAGCACCAACCACTCACATTAGACAGGTACTATTGTCGTCACTGGATGTGTCAGTCGGTTCCGGGCAGTTTTACACCACAACTCAGTCTAACCTCGGGTTCTTTTTGGGCTCAATGCACTAACCACCTACATTAGACATGTATTGTTGTGGTCATTGGATGTGCCAGTCGGTTCCGGGCAGTTTTACACCACAACTCAGTCTAACCTCGAGTTAGGCATATTCGTCTTTTCTAAATTTACATATTTCTTATTTATGACAAATTCCATAAGTAAATTATTCCCAATTTAATTATGACATAATTATCCTTTTAATTATGCTCACAATTAGTGGTATACTAAATATACCATTTCATGAACCAATCTATGCCATGTAATTTTTCATGTTTATCCTACATATTTACATGTAAATATTAAATCAATTATTGTCGTGGCCCAATTTCCTTCTAAATCACGTTCAAAATTTTAGGTATATAGATTATACCATTTTCATGCCACTTATCATGCTTATGTGTCAAACATGCCAATTACATGTAATTTCATGTTTCCCCAACATTACCCCCGTTGTACGTTCGCAAAATTACGTAGAATGTTAGGCTAGATATTTTAGCCTAACTTATAAAACAAAAAGGGGGAAAAAGGAACTTTGCAACATTCCAACATAATACAAAAGAATGGATCTAACTACACATATGTCACATGGATTTGGCATAGAACAATATACTTTTAACTATGAACTTGCAAATTTGATCTATGCAACATGAGCCACAAGCATATGAATTTACATAAAACTATACAAGTTAAACTTGGCATGTAGTGATGAACCCGCAAATTAGATCTATCATAAAGGCCTATGGATCTAGCATATAAAGTTGTAGATCTAAACATATAAGGTTGTAGATCTAAACATATATGTGTAATGGCTCTAAACAATTAGGCATAAATGACATGACTTAGCCTAAAACTTGTATGTATCATAATATCACCAAACTTACATATGATAATTTCAATCCCAAATTCCTGTACAACATCATAGGTTTACTCACCAATTTCCACATAACATGATAGGTTCGATAGACCACAATAGTTCATAGGCATATATGATAGAATAGACATGAACAAACATGACTCAGCATCACATACAACTTGATACAATTCTATTTTACAATTCATTACAAATCATGTCTTTAATTTATTCACATCTGAAAGATAACTACACTTACAATCAAAAGGAAAAACTTGATTTTAGGGATCTGTATTCTGAAACTGAATTGCTCGCCTTTGATGTAGATCGTTGAATTCTCTTAATTGAATTAGATTAGTTTTGATTTGATTTTGATGTAGCTTCTATCTTGCCTTTGAGTTAAAAGAGATGACGACAATTCTAGGTTCACCATTGACGGCATGACGGCTCTAGGAATATTTTTGTGTGGCTTAGGGTTTAGATTTAGGTTGCTTATATAGAAGTTTGATTTAATAGGAACCGTCAGATTAACCTAGAGCAAATCAAAGCCATTCAGACAAGATAGAATAGCCACATCAGCCCTAATGACTCAACAAGGAGTCCATCAGAACCAATCAGATGCCACATCTGCCTTAGAGCGAATCAGGCCATGGGATGACAGCCAAACATCCTAAATCAACCCCCAGTCGACCCAGCGGGGCTTGGGTTGACCTCAAAAATAGGCCGGTTCGGTTATTCGCCCTCCCGGTTCGCTGTTTTGAACTTTTTTTGCATATTTATTTATTTAATTTTTATATATATCTATATATATTTTTCTCATATGCATACAAACTTCAAGGCTTAATACCTTCTTCATAAGTATTCGTTTTATACAAGCCAAATATCTATCTTGACCAAAATTTTGAGACGATCTTAATAGCGCAATACATTTCACTTAATTCTTATTCTAAAAGTTAAGTGTTCTTGAATTTGTAAATTTTAATATTCTCAGAAAATTCGGGGTGTTACATTCTCCCCTCCTTAAAGGATTTCGTCCCCGAAATCTTCAAGTTAAGAAGAATGTATCTTAATATCCAATCATCCATCATCCACAAGCGTCCATTGTCCTTAAAAGACTTCTAATGCCATATGAACATATGTAGAGTGTGTGTATATTTCTCTTATCTAGTGCAAAATCAGGCGGTCTACTGATCCAGTTGACCTCCTTAATGCGAATCATGAGAGTGTCATGCGTCCAATATGTATGCAAATATCTCTAATCATGTTAATACATATGTGTGCATATTCACTCATCCATATGCAACATCCATATGATAACACATCAAGTTTCGATCCATATACAAATACATTCATATGCATATGCAATATGAAAGTGACTGAGCCGATCTAGTGCCTAATGTGTGTATATGCATCCATGAGCAACCACTAGCAAACTCTTGCAACCACTTGCAACCATCAATCATAACACGTCTCAAACACATGTTTTCATCCATTGGCTTCTACCTAAGGATCGAGGATAGGACCGAGAGGATATACTTAAAAGATAAAGACTAGCATGCAAATAAATATTACAGAAAAAGGTGGAATCAAGGATATACCCTCAAAAAGGGTATGATGCGCGTATCTAGTCTTCAGTCTTCTAAGTCGCTTCTTCTTTGAGCTTCACTCCACTATACCTTAACTAACTTAACTTCACGATTGTGAAGCTTCTTGACCTCCGTTTCCAAAACCCACTAGTAAAGATAGGACCTCGATCATTTACTATGCTAGAGGGTATCCAATGTTGTCGAACTATCTTTCCAAGATAAACATAAGTTAACCATGATACCAAGTGTATATACTAAGATGATTAAAAGGCTCTCTTCTACTTAGCTTATCCCTCATGTCACAAATCTGAGGGTCGATATCTCTCACGCAAACCATCCTAGCCGAACTTGGCATCCCTCAAGTACAATCCCCAAAGGCCTAAACCAATATCAGACAAGCACCCAAGGAATACCTCCTCCGAATTTGGATGATTTATGTGAGATGATACTAGTAAAACAACCAAACAATTGAGCACTTAACCGACTCTGGCTATCCTCGCCAATCCTGCTCCAAAACTATCGTTGATCGCATAACTGGCTTTGCATTGTCAACTAGATATATGCGGAAGTCTATCTCGAGTTTTTAGGGGGAAAACTACTAACCTTAATCAAAAAAACATCTGCGTACGCATGGACAACTCTAACGGATCGAAAATAGTCGATAAATACATAAAGTGATTCTAGGTAGCTAAGACAAACTTATCCCTTAGGATCGCATGAAATTTCGAGGGTATTTCCGAGGCAAGTCAAAAGTCTAACTATCCTCCTTTCACAATTACTAGCTAACTAATCCATGCCTAGAATCAACCCATAGCCCATGAAATCAAAAACATAAGTATCTCAAATCCTTACAAACCAAAGATAAATTAGTCGAACCACAAATTGGACTTGAGACAATAACGGGATCCTCTACTATACAAGCTCTAGGGTGCAGAGACTCAACTATGGAAGCAGATATAAATGAATGCGAAGCGCAAAAATCAAAAAGAGTACTAGCAGGATGATCAAGAAGAAAAACTAAACTTTTCAACAGAAATCTTACTACCTCTCTCTCAGGTATGCTAGTGGTGAGTGCATGCACTTGCCTTCCGGAAAATCCTGTCTTTTGTTCTTGCCCTTGCCCTTAATTATACGACCCGTTATACCGAAATAAAGATACTTCCTCTTGTTTTAGGTTTTACTATTCTTTCCTCCCATCCTTTGTGAACCAAGTCCATATCCATGAGTTCTTCATCCTTGTGTTGTGCTCCTTAGCCAAACTCCCTCATTCTCATCTTTGCAATCCTTGTGTAACTTGTTGACAGGTCTCTCAAAAACTGCCTCCATCGCACGGAGAATCCTACAAAGCTCGAAAGAAAATTAGCCGCAGGTGAAACTACTACGGCTATAGATGGAAGTTGGGAACTTGTTTTCCCTTTGACAAGTGTCATAGTCTCGTCGAGCCTACGGAACCATGCCGCGATGAGGTTACCCCCCAGAAAGCCAGGAGCCCCGGAGACTCAGGAAAGAAGGAAACAAGGATTCAAACAGAGGATCAAAAGATAGTGCATATGGCTTTGGGGAATACGCCTTTAAAACAAAACTTTTCTTTTGAAAATGCTTCTTTTAAAACATTTTTGAAAATAATTTTTCAAATCTTTTATTTAATCCGGTAACCTTTAGCTCTGATACCAAGTGAAACACCCCACCTTCATTATGGTCACTCACAGAGGGAATGCCTTAACTTCAATAGAGCATTCTAGGTAGAAGATGCAGATAAACTATAAGACAGATAAATAAAGCAGCGGAAAATAAAGTCGTTTTATAAACAACTTAATTCAGTCAAGCTTTTACAACAATTTCCTCAATCATACTTAAATGTAATACATAGAACTTCTGTCTTGATTTAAAAACTTCCAAGAATAAAAGAAGCATAAAAACAATGATATTCCCTGATAAAGCATGAACCAGCCATAGCAGTGGAAGAGAGAGAGTCCAAAGCGATACACCAACTAATCTTCAAGCTTGGAAAGAGAAGAGGTCCAAGTTAGGCTGAGCTATTCCCTCCCTGACTATCTGAGGGGGGAAAACGGAAGAAAAGAGGCGAAAAACAAACTAGGTCAGACATAAGTCTGGTAAGTCCAGTGATCTTTCAGCATGCAAACAAGATAAAGGATCATGATATGAATAAACCGAAAATATGACAATACCATTAAAACAAGGTAACTAAAGACAAGATAAGAGCAAGGTGAACTGAATGCGCTTCTACTTTTTCTCTGCTTCGCTACTACTCTGCTAATCTGATTTCTATATTTATCTCTGCACCACCTAACTAGTGTTCCAACTAGTAATCTGTATAAAATGATAATCATGATCACAACCCCCGTAATTGTGGTAGCCTTCAGGTGTACATCTATCGTGAGGATTCCACCTCAATCAGCCTAATTGCCATGAACATGTTAGATGTATCCTTACTACCCTATTGATCGTCTCCCTACTTGTATTCATGTTCCATGTGTCTGTGTCAATCGACCCTCTCTTACGTGTAGATACCCATTGCTGGTCCCACCATAAGGTTTATCGATCCTTATGATAGCGACCCGACACGATTCAAGATGCACAATGTATAACTACTGGTACCCAGTGCCTGCTTTTTCCCACTCCGGAGTACGTGCACGCCCGTAAACCATCGGAACCTACACTGACGTACCCCCTGCCGCTGCTTTAACCACTTATAATCAGCCCAGTAATCGTGCCCCACCCTGCCTAGTTCAGGGTACTGTGATACATCCATGTGGGTTACTGCTGAAATGGTTCCCCATTGCTACGGTTTCCTATTGGTTAAGTTTGTGGGCCTATATTTATCAATATTATTCACCAACCCGATATGTACTTAACCCTCCCATCGATTCAAGCATTTTTAATAAACGGTTAAGTTTTGGGGGCCTATGTGTACTAATATTACCCACCTACACGAGATGTACTTAACCCTCTTATCGATTCAACCATGTTTATTTAATAGTTAAGTTTTGTGGACCTATATTTACTAATATTACCCACCAACCCGATATGTACTTAACCCTTCCACTGATTCAAGCATGTTTATTTAATGATTAAGTTTTGTGGGCCTACATTTACTAACCCACCAACCCGATATGTACTTAACCCTCCCGCACATTACGCCATATTAGTTAAGTGTTGTCCGCTCATGTTAACTTAACCCACTCATTCATCATGTCATGTTGGTTAAGCATTTCTTATTAACTTGACTCTCCTTACTTATCATGTTGGATCGGTTAAGTGTTTCCTATTGACTTAACCCCGTTCGTTCATCAAGTTATATTGGTCAAGTGTTTCTTGTTAACTTAACCCCATGTATTCATCTTATTGTATTGGTTAAGTGTCATCAATCAATTCAAGTTAACTTAACCCACCTACATGTCGTGTTACTTTGGTTAAGTGTTGCCTTCTTGTGTTAACTTAACCTTGCTGCAAATCGAGTTATATTGGTTAAATGCTGCCCTCTTATTTTAACTTAAACTTTCCATAAATAAAGTTATATTGGTTAAGTGTTTCTAAATTTACTTAACCTCACCCACTTGTCTAAATAACATGTTATAAAGGTTAAGTGTTCTAAATTTACTTAACCTCACCCACTTGTCTAATTAACATGTTATAACGGCTAAGTGTTCTAAATTTACTTAACCTCGCACATAATTAACATGTTATAACGGTTAAGTGTTCAAAATTTACTTAACCTCACCCATTTGTCTAATTAACATGTTATAACGGTTAAGTGTTCTAAATTTACTTAACCTCACCCACTTGTCTAATTGACATGTTATAACGGTTAAGTATTCTAAATTTACTTAACCTCACCCACTTGTCTAATTAACATGTTATAACGGTTAAGTGTTCTAAATTTACTTAAGCTCACCCATCAGTTTAGTTAACATGTTGAATTGGTTAAGTGTTTCATTAATTGACTTAACCCTACCAATCTTGACTTAGCTTTATTAAAGAACCAACCACTCACATTAGACAGGTATTGTTGTGGTCACTGGATGTGTCGGTCGGTTCCGGGCAGTTTTACACCACAACTCAGTCTAATCTCGGGTTCTTTTTGGGCTCAATGCACTAACCACCCACATTAGACAGGTATTGTTGTGGTCACTGGATGTGTCGGTCGGTTCCGGGCAGTTTTACACAACAACTCAGTCTAACCTCGGGTTAGGCATATTCGTCTTTTCTAAATTTACATATTTCTTATTTATGACAAATTCCATATGTAAATTATTCCCAATTTAATTATGCTATAATTATCCTTTTAATTATGCTCATAATTAATGGTATACTAAATATACCATTTCATGAACCAATCTATGCCATGTAATTTTTCATGTTTATCCTACATATTTAAATGTAAATTATAAATCAATTATCGTCACGGCCCACTTTCCTTCTAAATCACGTTCAAAATTTTAGGTATATAGATTATACCATTTTCATGCCACTTATCATTCTTATGTGTCAAATAGGCCAATTACATGTAATTTCATGTTTTCCCCAACGTTACCCCCGTTGTACGTTCGCAAAATTACATAGAATGTTTGGCTCGATATTTTAGCCTAACTCATAAAACAAAAAGGGGAAAAGAGGAACTTTGCAGCATTCCAACATCATACAAAAGTATAGATCTAACTACATATGTGTCACATGGATTTGGCATAGAACAATATACTTTTAACTATGAACTTGCAAATTTGATCTATGCAACATGAACCACAAGCATATGAATTTACATAAACTATACAAGTTAAAATTGGCATGTAGTGGTGAGCCTGCAAATTAGATCTATCATAAAGGCCTATGGATCTAGCATATAAAGTTGTAGATCTAAACATATAAGGTCATAGATCTAAACATGTATGCATAATGGCTCTAAACAATTAGGCATAAACGACATAATTTAGCCTAAAACCTGTATGTATCATAATATCACCAAATTTACATATGATAATTTCATTCCCAAATTCCTATACAACATCATAGGTTTACTCACCAATTTCCACATAACATGATAGGTTCGATAGACCACAATAGTTCATAGGCATATATGATAGAATAGACATGAATAAACATGAATCAGCATCACATACAACTTGATATAATTCTATTTTACAATTCATTACAAATCATGTCTTTAATTTACTCACATCTGAAAGATAACTACACTTACAATCAAAAGGAAAAACTTGATTTTAGGGATCTGTATTCTGAAACTGAATTGCTCGCCTTTGATGTAGATCGTTGAATTCTCTTAGTTGAATTAGATTAGTTTTGATTTGATTTTGATGTAGCTTCTGTCTTTCCTTTGAGTTAAAAGAGATGACGGCAATTCTAGGTTCACCATTGACGACATGACAGCTCTAGGAATATTTTTGTGTGGCTTGTTGGCGGTTTGGCTTATGAAGATCTTGTTGGCGGTTTGGCTTATGAAGGATGAAGCCGCTTATTGGTGGGAAGTCACCAATGGTACTAGGCCTGTTGAGACTTGGGCCGATTTCAGGGCAAGGTTCGTGCTTAAGTTTCTATCTTCTGCTGAGGAGAATCTGCAAATGGAGAGGTTCATAACTTTGAAACAAGGAGATATGTCTGTCAAAGAATATGTGAACAAGTTCAATCAGTTAGCTCGTTTTGGCTTGGATATGGTGAATACTCCTCAGAAGAAGGCTCTTCGTTTTGCTAGAGGATTGAATGAGCCGTTGCAGGGATTGGCTATGTCACATATTCCCCATGGGGCCACGTTTGAGAGCTTGGTTGATATGGCGTTACTTCAGGGAGATGTCAAGAAAGAGATCAAGGTGAATGATACTCAAGCCAAGAAGACTGATTCCCAGTGGAAAGGAAATCAGGGTAATCCAAGTGGTCAGAGCAGTCAAGGCAATCAGAACAAGAACAAGAACAAGAGTCAAGGCAACAAGGGGAACAACAACAAGGGCAAGAACAACAAGGGGAAGTGCCATTATTGTGGTTCAGTTGGGAATCTTATTAAGGATTGTAAGAAGAGGAAAAGGAAGAATGGTGAATGCTTTTTCTGCGGTGAGACTGGACATTTCAGTAAGGATTGCCCGAAGAAGCAAGGGCAAGGCCAGGGTCAGACTCAGCGTGCTGGACCTTCAGGAGGGCAAGTTCATGCTCTCAATGCCGCTCCAGTTCCCGATCGAGGTAGTATTTCTTTTGAGAGCCTTGTATATATTTCTGATTTTCCAGTTCGTACCTTGTTTGATTCTGGTGCATCGCATTGCTTTATCTCATCTGATCTTGTTGATAGTTTGCACCTTAATACTAGCTTGGTAGAGGATCCCGTCTGTGTCTCAAATCCTATTGGGGGTTCCGCCCATCTGTCTATGATATGTGGGGATTTGAGGATCTCTATACTGAGTGTAGAGTTCTTGTGTAGTGCTTATGTTCTTGGTTTTAGGGGATACGGATTGATATTGGGCATGGATTGGTTGTCTAGATATGGATCCATCCTTGATTGTGAGCATAGGGTTGTGAGGCTCGTGACTCGCCTCGGAAACACCCTAGAGATTTCTTGTAATCCGAGAGGTCCCGTCATGTTGTGCTATCTTGAATTACTCGATTCGTCAATGGAAACTCTTCAGTCTGTGAGAGTGGTTCGAGAGTATCCGGATGTTTTCGATGAAGTTAGGGGGTTGCCCCCTAAGCGAGAGATTGATTTCCGCATTTATCTGGTGGATAATGCAAAGCCGGTTTCTTTGCCCGTTCGGCACATGGCTCCGCGTGAAAGGCGGGAGCTAAGTAAGCAAGTGAAGGAGTTGCTTGAGAAGAACTTCATTAGACGAAGTATATCTGAATGGGGAGCGCCTGTGGTATTTGCTACCAAGGCTGATGGTTCTCTCCGACTTTGTGTTGACTATCGAGAGTTGAATAAGCTGACTAAGAAGAACAGACACCCGTTACCGAGGATTGATGGTCTCTTTGACCAGCTTATTGGTGCTTCTGTTTTCTCTCAGCTTGATCTTGCTACTGGATTCCATCAGCTCAGGGTAGCTGAAGATAGTATAGACAAGACTGCGTTCAGAACTCCAGATGGATTCTTCGAATGGCTTGTCATGCCGTTCGGCTTGACTAATGCACCCGCATATTTCGTGGACTTGATGAGTAGGGTGTTCAGGGAGTTCTTGAACAAGTTTGTTGTGGTCTTCGTAGATGATATTCTGATCTTCTCTAAGGATGAGGAAGAGCAACCAAGGCATCTCGTGGAGGTGATGGATACGCTTAGAGCGCATCAGTTGAAGGCCAAGTTCTCCAAGTGTCACTTTTGGAGAAGGGAAGTTAGATTCCTTGGGCATATAGTATCTAAGCAAGGCTTAGCGGTGGATCCCGCTAAGGTGGTTGCAGTTCAGGATTGGAAGACTCCAAGGAATGCAACCAAAGTGAGAAGTTTTCTAGGTCTTGCAGGCTTTTACCGGAAGTTCATCAAGGACTTCGCGAAGATTTCTGCTCCTCTCACTAAATTGACGAAGAAGAATTTAGTTTTTGCTTGGAGCATAGAATGCGAGCTTGCTTTTCAGAAGCTCAAGAGAGCTCTCACATCAGCACCTGTTCTAGCTTTGCCCGATGGAGGGAAGTTATTTACAGTATACACCGATGCATGTGGCACGGGGTTAGGAGCTGTTCTGATGCAAGAAGGAAGAGTGATATGCTTTGGCGGTAGACAACTCAAAGTGCATGAGAAGAATTATCCCACTCATGACTTAGAGTTGGCAGCAATAGTATATGCACTCAAGGCTTGGCGCCATTATCTTCTGGGAGAAAGATTTGAGCTTTATACCGATCACAAGTCATTGAAGTATCTCTTTTCTCAGAAGGATCTGAATCTGAGGCAACAAAGATGGATGGAATTCTTGGCGTCTTACGATTTTGAGATAGCTTATACCCCTGGCAAGGGGAATGTGGTAGCTGATGCATTGAGTAGAAAAAGGTTGACTCTAAGTCCTCTATTCGTTGAGATGAAGAATTTAGAGTATGTGGCAACCTTTGATTTCTCGTTGGCGATTGAGTTGATGACCGGTTCTTTAGCATCTCTGGAACTCAGACCTACCCTTCTTGATCAAGTTGGGGCTTCGCAGAGAGAAGACCCTCAGATAGTTGAGATTATGGATAAGCTGATTCGAGGAGAGGCGTCTAGTCATCTCGCTCGATATTCTATTGATGACAAGGGTTGGCTAAGGAGAGACGGAAGGTTATGTGTTCCAATGGTAGAAGATTTAGTAAGAAAAGTCCTTGAGGAAGCGCATCGCTCTAAGTTGACTATACATCCGGGCGGAGATAAGATGTATAAAGATATGAAGCGCATTTTCTTTTGGCCTGGGATGAAGAAGGATGTGGCAGAGTTTGTCTCTAGATGTATCATTTGCCAGCAAGTTAAGGCCGAGTCGAAGAAGCCCGGTGGGCTATTGCATCCTCTAGACGTTCCACTATGGAAGTGGGAGAGTATTTCCATGGATTTTATTGATGGGCTACCAAGGTCAAGGAAAGGGAATACGAGCATTTGGGTTATTGTGGATAGACTTACAAAGAGTGCTCATTTCATTCCGGTGAAGAGCAAGAGGACCGCATCTTGGCTAGCGTCTGTATATCTTCGTGAGATTGTGAGACTACATGGAGTCCCTTCTAGTATAGTCAGTGACCGTGACCCAATCTTTACAAGTCAGTTCTGGAATAGCTTGCAAGAAGCTATGGGCACGAGGTTGAATCTAAGTACGGCTTATCACCCACAGACGGACGGTCAAACCGAAAGGGTGAATAGGGTACTCAAGGATCTGTTGAGGCTTTGTATTCTGGATTTTGGTGGTACTTGGGAAGACCATCTTCCTCTTGTTGAGTTTGCATATAATAACAGTTATCAGGCAAGCATAGGGATGGCACCATTTGAAGCTTTATATGGGAGGCCGTGCAAGTCGCCTACATGTTGGTGGGAGACTACAGATGAGCTTATACTTGGGCCTGATATGATCAGAGATACATCCGAAAAGGTCGAGTTGATTCGGAGACGGATGAAAGCGGCCCAAGACCGACAGAAATCCTATGCTGATAAGCGAAGAACTGATTTGGAGTTTGATGTTGGGGATATGGTTTTCGTGAAGGTTTCTCCTTTACGGAATGTGGTCCGATTTGGAGCCGTTGGGAAGTTAGCACCGAGGTTTGTTGGACCATTCCCTATTATAGAGAGGATCGGGCAGATGGCTTATAGAGTGGAGTTGCCCGAGAAGCTTGCCGGAGTACACAATGTTTTTCATGTCTCGCATCTCCGGAAGTGTTTACATGAATCAGCAGAGGTTGTTGAGCCAAGTGTTCTGAAAGATGTGGAAGTGGAGAAAGAGGCCACCTTGAGGAGAGCTCCGATTCGTATCTTGGGGATGGAGACCAAGAAGCTAAGGAATCGAGAGGTCAAGTTGGTGAAGGTTCAATGGGGTGAAGCCGAAGAAGACGCAACTTGGAAACCGAGGAGAAGATGCGTGGGCTTTATCCATTCCTTTTTGAGGGTACACCCTCAATCTCTCTTCTTTGTTAGCATATCTTTCTCTTTGCTATCCATGTTTATCTAGTTTATCGTGTTAATCTTGTCATGAGAACCTTAAGTAGAAACCCTTTGGATGAAACATGTGTTTGAAACATGTTATGCTTGATGTTTGCAAGTGGTTATTCGTGGATGCATTATACACATTAGGCACTAGATCGGCTCACACACTCCTCATATTGCATATGCATGAGTGTTTACGCTTATTCATGGATGAAAATTTTTGTGTTATCACATGGATGTTGCATATGGATGTATGTTATGTGCACACATATAGATGTTATACATTATGTTAGGAATTGCATACATATGGATTCATTTCACTAACATAATTTGCATTGATGATATTTGCATTAGATAAGTACATATACACACACCTTTGCATATGTTCATACAACATTTAGAATCTTGTAAGGACAATGATTGCTCGTGGATGATGTTTTGAGTTGATGGATGTTGGATGGTAGGATACGTTCTTCCTAACCTGAAGATTTCGGGGATGAAATCCTTTAAGGAGGGGAGAATGTAACAACCCGTATTTTCAATAACCTGTAATAACGTAAATCGAGGCAGAATTTAATTCTAAAATCTGAATCAAGGGAAACGGGCTATGCCATTGCGTTCGTCTCGGAAAAATACGCGAAATAGAGTCCGAGTTTTCGAAAATCGGAGTCCGTATGACCCGATTAAGGCCCAACGAAGTTTTCAGAAAAATTCAAAGTAAAAACAGATTTCAAATTCAAGTTTGAATTTGAAAATTAGGGCAGTTGGGCGCAGGCGGGAAAATTCCCGCCAGAGTACCCAAGTCGACAGCCCTGTCGACTTGGGAGTCGACTTGGTTGGACCCAAGTCGACAGCCCTGTCGACTTGGCTGTCGACTTGGTCCAGCCGGGCAGTTTTGCCTGGTGCACCATTTTGGGGTTTTGGTTAGGTCTTTGGGCCAGATTCGGTTTTAAGGGCTGAGATTGGAACTAGGGTTTAATCCTAAGGCTAAAACTAGTCCTAATCTCTATAAATAAGGCCCTAACCTAACCCTAAATCATCATTATTCATTCATACAACTAAACTATGGCAAAATCATTCCTCTCATGGCCTCCACTCTCTTCATAAAATTCCTAAATAAATTTTTATGAGAGATTTTCCATGCATACAAGTGTTTTCAAGCTTGTATGAGCATCATTAGCTTGCATTCAAGTCAAGTTTCTATATTTGCATCATAAAGCAAGAGTTTTGATCATTTTTGCTCAAGGGTTTTTCTATTGGAGCTTGCATTTTGGGTTTAATTGATTGCATAAGGGCTTTGTCATATTTTTGTGTCTTCATAAGCATAGTAAGCCCTTTTCTACTTTCATATTTAAACTCTAAAGTTAATGAATGATGCAAGTTGTGTTTGATCATTATGATATGATATGCAAGTTTATTATGTTATGCAAGTTTGCTATGTTATGATATGCAAGTTTATCATGTTATGTTATGCAAGTTTGCTAGGTTATGATATGCAAGTTTGCCATATGATATGCAAGTTATGTTATGCAAGTTTGGGTTGATCATTTTGCTCATGTTATCATGTTATGCAAGCTTATCTTGGGTTTATGAGCTTAAAGCTTCAAGCTTTATGCTAAAGGTTGCATTTTGGCAACATGTAAGTTATCATATCCCTTATGATAACTTGCATGTGAGGCTAAATGCGGACTTATGGCCATTTCTACATGTCATTTATCACCATGTATCACCAA
The DNA here is from genome assembly GCA_030737875.1 of Allium sativum. Lineage (NCBI taxonomy): Eukaryota > Viridiplantae > Streptophyta > Magnoliopsida > Asparagales > Amaryllidaceae > Allium > Allium sativum. Next base: position 950,104,642 of record CM060926.1, on the reverse strand, counting down.
TATGCTAAGTTTGGTTTTATGCATGCTTTTGAGGCCTAAAAATGTAATATGCAAGTATATGAACATATGTACATTTCATATGCCACCATGTTAAACTTGTGGCTTCAACACCTTTATGTCATGATTATGCCAAGTTCCCTCTTTCTATCCTTTATGCGCTATTACGATATGTAAGCGATGGGATTGCGTTTGGGGTTGGGTAAACTTAAAAGACATAAAAACATAAGATTGGGAATTTACCTATTAAGTTAGGTCTACCCATTGGGAATTTACCTATTAAGTTAGGTCTACCCAAATGCTTGAAAATTTGTAATATGTTTTGGAAACATGATGGACATGACACTTAGAGAAGATAAGTGTGACCAACTCGAGGTTGGGTTGAGTTTGTAGCGTAAACCTACCCGGAACCGACCGGCTTAACTAGTTGCTACAAACAATAGGACCCAATGTGAGAAGTTGGTCATGTTGTACCTTGAACCCGAGGTTAGACCAAGTTGTGGTGTAAAGCTACCCGGACCCGCCCGGCTTAACTAGTAACCGCAACAAAGTCTAATGTGAGAGGTTAAGGCACATTAATTAATTAATGCCTCATGATTAGGGTTAAGTCATGGTCCACTTAATACTTAACCAATTTGGGCTTGGTAGATTAATCAGGGTTAAGTCGTGAACTCATCGTTACACTTAACCAAGTTAATCCATGATTAGCAAGAGGGTTAAACCATACTTAACCCATTAGAAAATCCTAGCAACGGGGGTCCACTCCAGCAGTAATCCCAAGTTTGTATCATCATGACCCTAGGGACTAGGCTAGGGTGGGGGCACGATTACTGGACTTGAGGTAAGTGACCAAAAGCGACGGCAGAGTGGTACGCCGGTGTAGTTCCGGGCGGACTATGGTCGTGCACATAGTCCGAAGCCGGGGAAAACATGCACGGGTATCAGTAGATCGAGACTGTGCACTTATGTTTATGGTGTCCAGGGGTTGACACCCTAGGGCTTGATACACCCGACGGGAGACCCGGCACAGTCTGACTACAATTATGTTTGGGCCGTATTGACACCAACACGTGACGAGTTAGGCTTATAGGGAGCCGATCGACTAGACCGTTTGGTTGACCTCGTATTAGGGTCACTTCATGTTATTGGGCCAAAGCTTGGGCCAAGGGATCAATACTTGTTTATTCAAGTCATGTTAGTTTGCTAGTACACCTGTGGTGCAAAACCATAAACCTGATTATGCGATGACACATTTATCTACCTTGTTAGTTAATCATCATGCTAGTATGTTGTTATCCTTATGATCATCCCTGCTTCTCATGCCAGTTAACTTTATTAGTTTACATTGATTGTAGTAGGGCTTACTCAGTCTTTTTGACTGACCTGTTTTCTTTCGCCTCTTTTCTTCCGTTTCCCCCCCCCCCCCCCCAGGTTCTCAGGGAGGGAATATTGGAGCTTAGCTTGGATTTCTGATCACTTGCTTGTGGGATTTTAGCTCATGTACGGTCTTGACATGAAGCTAGCTATGGTTATCACTTATTTTGGGGATAGTACTTATGTATTTCAGTTTTTCAGTGATGTTGTTTTTATCTAGACTTGTGTATTTGGAAAGTTGACATTATGTTGTACCAGACTTGTTTTGAAATGGTTTGAAATCTTCCGCTGTTTTACTTATCTTATTTACTCTGTTTACATATATACATATGTTCTTGTTCTTCCTTGATATATCATTATGCATGTTTACCCGGTACAAACGCCCCTCCAAAGTCAGAGTGCTTGCAAGAGCCACCCTGGCGGAGGTGGGGTGTTACATTTGGTATCAGAGCATATGGTTTACGAGAAGGAACAAAAAGGTTTTTAAAACTTTTGGAAAACTATTTTCAAAACCAAGTATAAAGTATTTTCCAAAGAAAAGTCTAGTTTATTTTAAAGGCTATTCCCCAAAAGCCATAGCACTATCCTTCGTTTCTTCGTTCTGAATCTGTCTTTTTCTCGTTTTCAGTATGGCCGATAACTTTGCTATTCCGGAGGGAGTACACGTACCTGTTTGGTATAGGAGACTTTTGGAGGCTAGGGCGACCGAAGCCGGCCCCGCAGATGTTCCTCCTCCTCCAGTAGTTAATGTACCTCCTCCTCCTGTCGCTGAGGTTCCTCCTCCCCCTCAGCATCCTCAAGCTGACTTCGCAAAGACTTGCAAAGATTTCAAAGCAATGGGTGGCAAGAACTTTCAAGGCACTGAGACTTTTGTAGAGGCCAGAAATTGGTTGAAAGAGACCGAGGATTTATTTGCTATCTTTGGGTTAGACGATCAGAGGAAGATCTTGTTGGCGGTTTGGCTTATGAAGGATGAAGCCGCTTATTGGTGGGAAGTCACCAATGGTACTAGGCCTGTTGAGACTTGGGCCGATTTCAGGGCAAGGTTCGTGCTTAAGTTTCTATCTTCTGCTGAGGAGAATATGCAAATGGAGAGGTTCATAACTTTGAAACAAGGAGATATGTCTGTCAAAGAATATGTGAACAAGTTCAATCAGTTAGCTCGTTTTGGCTTGGATATGGTGAATACTCCTCAGAAGAAGGCTCTTCGTTTTGCTAGAGGATTGAATGAGCCGTTGCAGGGATTGGCTATGTCACATATTCCCCATGGGGCCACGTTTGAGAGCTTGGTTGATATGGCGTTACTTCAGGGAGATGTCAAGAAAGAGATCAAGGTGAATGATACTCAAGCCAAGAAGACTGATTCCCAGTGGAAAGGAAATCAGGGTAATCCAAGTGGTCAGAGCAGTCAAGGCAATCAGAACAAGAACAAGAACAAGAGTCAAGGCAACAAGGGGAACAACAACAAGGGCAAGAACAACAAGGGGAAGTGCCATTATTGTGGTTCAGTTGGGAATCTTATTAAGGATTGTAAGAAGAGGAAAAGGAAGAATGGTGAATGCTTTTTCTGCGGTGAGACTGGACATTTCAGTAAGGATTGCCCGAAGAAGCAAGGGCAAGGCCAGGGTCAGACTCAGCGTGCTGGACCTTCAGGAGGGCAAGTTCTTGCTCTCAATGCCGCTCCAGTTCCCGATCGAGGTAGTATTTCTTTTGAGAGCCTTGTATATATTTCTGGTTTTCCAGTTCGTACCTTGTTTGATTCTGGTGCATCGCATAGCTTTATCTCATCTGATCTTGTTGATAGTTTGCACCTTAGTACTAGCTTGGTAGAGGATCCCGTCTATGTCTCAAATCCTATTGGGGGTTCCGCCCATCTGTCTATGATATGTGGGGATTTGAGGATCTCTATACTGAGTGTAGAGTTCTTGTGTAGTGCTTATGTTCTTGGTTTTAGGGGATACGGATTGATATTGGGCATGGATTGGTTGTCTAGATATGGATCCATCCTTGATTGTGAGCATAGGGTTGTGAGGCTCGTGACTCGCCTCGGAAACACCCTAGAGATTTCTTGTAATCCGAGAGGTCCCGTCATGTTGTGCTATCTTGAATTACTCGATTCGTCAATGGAAACTCTTCAGTCTGTGAGAGTGGTTCGAGAGTATCCGGATGTTTTCGATGAAGTTAGGGGGTTGCCCCCTAAGCGAGAGATTGATTTCCGCATTTATCTGGTGGATAATGCAAAGACGGTTTCTTTGCCCGTTCGGCACATGGCTCCGCGTGAAAGGCGGGAGCTAAGTAAGCAAGTGAAGGAGTTGCTTGAGAAGAACTTCATTAGACGAAGTATATCTGAATGGGGAGCGCCTGTGGTATTTGCTACCAAGGCAGATGGTTCTCTCCGACTTTGTGTTGACTATCGAGAGTTGAATAAGCTGACTAAGAAGAACAGACACCCGTTACCGAGGATTGATGGTCTCTTTGACCAGCTTATTGGTGCTTCTGTTTTCTCTCAGCTTGATCTTGCTACTGGATTCCATCAGCTCAGGGTAGCTGAAGATAGTATAGACAAGACTGCGTTCAGAACTCCAGATGGATTCTTCGAATGGCTTGTCATGCCGTTCGGCTTGACTAATGCACCCGCATATTTCGTGGACTTGATGAGTAGGGTGTTCAGGGAGTTCTTGAACAAGTTTGTTGTGGTCTTCGTAGATGATATTCTGATCTTCTCTAAGGATGAGGAAGAGCACGCAAGGCATCTCGTGGAGGTGATGGATACGCTTAGAGCGCATCAGTTGAAGGCCAAGTTCTCCAAGTGTCACTTTTGGAGAAGGGAAGTTAGATTCCTTGGGCATATAGTATCTAAGCAAGGCTTAGCGGTGGATCCCGCTAAGGTGGTTGCAGTTCAGGATTGGAAGACTCCAAGGAATGCAACCGAAGTGAGAAGTTTTCTAGGTCTTGCAGGCTTTTACCGGAAGTTCATCAAGGACTTCGCGAAGATTTCTGCTCCTCTCACTAAATTGACGAAGAAGAATTTAGTTTTTGCTTGGAGCATAGAATGCGAGCTTGCTTTTCAGAAGCTCAAGAGAGCTCTCACATCAGCACCTGTTCTAGCTTTGCCCGATGGAGGGAAGTTATTTACAGTATACACCGATGCATGTGGCACGGGGTTAGGAGCTGTTCTGATGCAAGAAGGAAGAGTGATATGCTTTGGCGGTAGACAACTCAAAGTGCATGAGAAGAATTATCCCACTCATGACTTAGAGTTGGCAGCAATAGTATATGCACTCAAGGCTTGGCGCCATTATCTTCTGGGAGAAAGATTTGAGCTTTATACCGATCACAAGTCATTGAAGTATCTCTTTTCTCAGAAGGATCTGAATCTGAGGCAACAAAGATGGATGGAATTCTTGGCGTCTTACGATTTTGAGATAGCTTATACCCCTGGCAAGGGGAATGTGGTAGCTGATGCATTGAGTAGAAAAAGGTTGACTCTAAGTCCTCTATTCGTTGAGATGAAGAATTTAGAGTATGTGGCAACCTTTGATTTCTCGTTGGCGATTGAGTTGATGACCGGTTCTTTAGCATCTCTGGAACTCAGACCTACCCTTCTTGATCAAGTTGGGGCTTCGCAGAGAGAAGACCCTCAGATAGTTGAGATTATGGATAAGCTGATTCGAGGAGAGGCGTCTAGTCATCTCGCTCGATATTCTATTGATGACAAGGGTTGGCTAAGGAGAGACGGAAGGTTATGTGTTCCAATGGTAGAAGATTTAGTAAGAAAAGTCCTTGAGGAAGCGCATCGCTCTAAGTTGACTATACATCCGGGCGGAGATAAGATGTATAAAGATATGAAGCGCATTTTCTTTTGGCCTGGGATGAAGAAGGATGTGGCAGAGTTTGTCTCTAGATGTATCATTTTCCAGCAAGTTAAGGCCGAGTCGAAGAAGCCCGGTGGGCTATTGCATCCTCTAGACGTTCCACTATGGAAGTGGGAGAGTATTTCCATGGATTTTATTGATGGGCTACCAAGGTCAAGGAAAGGGAATACGAGCATTTGGGTTATTGTGGATAGACTTACAAAGAGTGCTCATTTCATTCCGGTGAAGAGCAAGAGGACCGCATCTTGGCTAGCGTCTGTATATCTTCGTGAGATTGTGAGACTACATGGAGTCCCTTCTAGTATAGTCAGTGACCGTGACCCAATCTTTACAAGTCAGTTCTGGAATAGCTTGCAAGAAGCTATGGGCACGAGGTTGAATCTAAGTACGGCTTATCACCCACAGACGGACGGTCAAACCGAAAGGGTGAATAGGGTACTCAAGGATCTGTTGAGGCTTTGTATTCTGGATTTTGGTGGTACTTGGGAAGACCATCTTCCTCTTGTTGAGTTTGCATATAATAACAGTTATCAGGCAAGCATAGGGATGGCACCATTTGAAGCTTTATATGGGAGGCCGTGCAAGTCGCCTACATGTTGGTGGGAGACTACAGATGAGCTTATACTTGGGCCTGATATGATCAGAGATACATCCGAAAAGGTCGAGTTGATTCGGAGACGGATGAAAGCGGCCCAAGACCGACAGAAATCCTATGCTGATAAGCGAAGAACTGATTTGGAGTTTGATGTTGGGGATATGGTTTTCGTGAAGGTTTCTCCTTTACGGAATGTGGTCCGATTTGGAGCCATTGGGAAGTTAGCACCGAGGTTTGTTGGACCATTCCCTATTATAGAGAGGATCGGGCAGATGGCTTATAGAGTGGAGTTGCCCGAGAAGCTTGCCGGAGTACACAATGTTTTTCATGTCTCGCATCTCCGGAAGTGTTTACATGAATCAGCAGAGGTTGTTGAGCCAAGTGTTCTGAAAGATGTGGAAGTGGAGAAAGAGGCTACCTTGAGGAGAGCTCCGATTCGTATCTTGGGGATGGAGACCAAGAAGCTAAGGAATCGAGAGGTCAAGTTGGTGAAGGTTCAATGGGGTGAAGCCGAAGAAGACGCAACTTGGAAACCGAGGAGAAGATGCGTGGGCTTTATCCATTCCTTTTTGAGGGTACACCCTCAATCTCTTTTCTTTGTTAGCATATCTTTCTCTTTGCTATCCATGTTAATCTAGTTTATCGTGTTAATCTTGTCATGAGAACCTTAAGTAGAAACCCTTTGGATGAAACGTGTGTTTGAAACATGTTATGCTTGATGTTTGCAAGTGGTTGCAAGTGTTTGCAAGTGGTTATTCGTGGATGCATTATACACATTAGGCACTAGATCGGCTCACACACTCCTCATATTGCATATGCATGAGTGTTTACGCTTATTCATGGATGAAAATTTTTGTGTTATCACATGGATGTTGCATATGGATGTATGTTATGTGCACACATATAGATGTTATACATTATGTTAGGAATTGCATACATATGGATTCATTTCACTAACATAATTTGCATTGATGATATTTGCATTAGATAAGTACATATACACACACCTTTGCATATGTTCATACAACATTTAGAATCTTGTAAGGACAATGATTGCTCGTGGATGATGTTTTGAGTTGATGGATGTTGGATGGTAGGATACGTTCTTCCTAACCTGAAGATTTCGGGGACGAAATCCTTTAAGGAGGGGAGAATGTAACAACCCGTATTTTCAATAACCTATAATAACGTAAATCGAGGCAGAATTTAATTCTAAAATCTGAATCAAGGGAAACGGGCTATGCCATTGCGTTCGTCTCGGAAAAATACGCGAAATAGAGTCCGAGTTTTCGAAAATCGGAGTCCGTATGACCCGATTAAGGCCCAATTCAGAAAAATTCAAAGTAAAAACAGATTTCAAATTCAAGTTTGAATTTGAAAATTAGGGCAGTTGGGCGCAGGCGGGAAAATTCCCGCCAGAGTACCCAAGTCGACAGCACTGTCGACTTGGGAGTCGACTTGGTTGGACCCAAGTCGACAGCCCTGTCGACTTGGCTGTCGACTTGGTCCAGCCGGGCAGTTTTGACTGGTGCACCATTTTGGGGTTTTGGTTAGGTCTTTGGGCCAGATTCGGTTTTAAGGGCTGAGATTGGAACTAGGGTTTAATCCTAAGGCTAAAACTAGTCCTAATCTCTATAAATAAGGCCCTAACCTAACCCTAAATCATCATTATTCATTCATACAACTAAACTATGGCAAAATCATTCCTCTCATGGCCTCCACTCTCTTCATAAAATTCCTAAATAAATTTTTATGAGAGATTTTCCATGCATACAAGTGTTTTCAAGCTTGTATGAGCATCATTAGCTTGCATTCAAGTCAAGTTTCTATATTTGCATCATAAAGCAAGAGTTTTGATCATTTTTGCTCAAGGGTTTTTCTATTGGAGCTTGCATTTTGGGTTTAATTGATTGCATAAGGGCTTTGTCATATTTTTGTGTCTTCATAAGCATAGTAAGCCCTTTTCTACTTTCATATTTAAACTCTAAAGTTAATGAATGATGCAAGTTGTGTTTGATCATTATGATATGATATGCAAGTTTATTATGTTATGCAAGTTTGCTATGTTATGATATGCAAGTTTATCATGTTATGTTATGCAAGTTTGCTAGGTTATGATATGCAAGTTTGCCATATGATATGCAAGTTATGTTATGCAAGTTTGGGTTGATCATTTTGCTCATGTTATCACGTTATGCAAGCTTATCTTGGGTTTATGAGCTTAAAGCTTCAAGCTTTATGCTAAAGGTTGCATTTTGGCAACATGTAAGTTATCATATCCCTTATGATAACTTGCATGTGAGGCTAAATGCGAACTTATGGCCATTTCTACATGTCATTTATCACCATGTATCACCAATATGCTAAGTTTGGTTTTATGCATGCTTTTGAGGCCTAAAAATGTAATATGCAAGTATATGAACATATGTACATTTCATATGCCACCATGTTAAACTTGTGGCTTCAACACCTTTATGTCATGATTATGCCAAGTTCCCTCTTTCTATCCTTTATGCGCTATTACGATATGTAAGCGATGGGATTGCGTTTGGGGTTGGGTAAACTTAAAAGACATAAAAACATAAGATTGGGAATTTACCTATTAAGTTAGGTCTACCCATTGAGAATTTACCTATTAAGTTAGGTCTACCCAAATGCTTGAAAATTTGTAATATGTTTTGGAAACATGATGGACATGACACTTAGAGAAGATAAGTGTGACCAACTCGAGGTTGGGTTGAGTTTGTAGCGTAAACCTACCCGGAACCGACCGGCTTAACTAGTTGCTACAAACAATAGGACCCAATGTGAGAAGTTGGTCATGTTGTACCTTGAACCCGAGGTTAGACCAAGTTGTGGTGTAAAGCTACCCGGACCCGCCCGGCTTAACTAGTAACCGCAACAAAGTCTAATGTGAGAGGTTAAGGCACATTAATTAATTAATGCCTCATGATTAGGGTTAAGTCATGGTCCACTTAATACTTAACCAATTTGGGCTTGGTAGATTAATCAGGGTTAAGTCGTGAACTCATCGTTACACTTAACCAAGTTAATCCATGATTAGCAAGAGGGTTAAACCGTACTTAACCCATTAGAAAATCCTAGCAACGGGGGTCCACTCCAGCAGTAATCCCAAGTTTGTATCATCATGACCCTAGGGACTAGGCTAGGGTGGGGGCACGATTACTGGACTTGAGGTAAGTGACCAAAAGCGACGGCAGAGTGGTACGCCGGTGTAGTTCCGGGCGGACTATGGTCGTGCACATAGTCCGAAGCCGGGGAAAACATGCACGGGTACCAGTAGATCGAGACTGTGCACTTATGTTTATGGTGTCCAGGGGTTGACACCCTAGGGCTTGATACACCCGACGGGAGACTCGGCACAGTCTGACTACAATTATGTTTGGGCCGTATTGACACCAACACGTGACGAGTTAGGCTTATAGGGAGCCGATCGACTAGACCGTTTGGTTGACCTCGTATTAGGGTCACTTCATGTTATTGGGCCAAAGCTTGGGCCAAGGGATCAATACTTGTTTATTCAAGTCATGTTAGTTTGCTAGTACACCTGTGGTGCAAAACCTTAAACCTGATTATGCGATGACATCTTTATCTACCTTGTTAGTTAATCATCATGCTAGTGTGTTGTTATCCTTATGATCATCCCTGCTTCTCATGCCAGTTAACTTTATCAGTTTACATTGATTGTAGTAGGGCTTACTCAGTCTTTTTGACTGACCTGTTTTCTTTCGCCTCTTTTCTTCCGTTTCACCCCCAGGTTCTCAGGGAGGGAATATTGGAGCTTAGCTTGGATTTCTGATCACTTGCTTGTGGGATTTTAGCTCATGTACGGTCTTGACATGAAGCTAGCTATGGTTATCACTTATTTTTGGGATAGTACTTATGTATTTCAGTTTTTCAGTGATGTTGTTTTTATCTAGACTTGTGTATTTGGAAAGTTGACATTATGTTGTACCAGATTTGTTTTGAAATGGTTTGAAATCTTCCGCTGTTTTACTTATCTTATTTACTCTGTTTACATATATACATATGTTCTTGTTCTGCCTTGATATATCATTATGCATGTTTACCCGGTACAAACGCCCCTCCAAAGTTAGAGTGCTTGCAAGAGCCACCCTGGCGGAGGTGGGGTGTTACATTATGCAAATCAAATGTCTGTCTTTACCAAAATTTTGAGACGAACGTAATAGCGCAACCCATTTCACTTAATTCTTCTTCTAAAAATTAAGTGTTCTTGAATTTCTTAATTTTAATATTCTCAGAAAATTCGGGGTATTACATCTAAAATGTAAACAAAACGATGATTTTAATTCTAGTGTTTTGTTTGCATCTAAAATTGCAAACAAATATATGATTCTCATTCTAATGTTTTGTTTGCATCTAGAATTGCAAACAAAAATGCAATTTTATTTCTAATGTTTTGTTTGCATCTAAAATTGCAAACAAAAATGCAATTTTATTTCTAATGTTTTGTTTGCATCTAAAATTGCAAACAAAAATATGATCTTAATTCTAATGTTTTGTTTACATCCAAAATTGCAAACAAAAATATGATTTTAATTCTAATGTTTTGTTTGCATCTAAAATCGCAAATAAAAATATGATCTTAATTTTAATGTTTTGTTTGCATCTAAAATTGCAAACAAAAATATGATTTTAATTATAATGTTTTGTTTGCATCTAAAATTGCAAACAAAAATATGATTTTCTTATACCAAAGCATATTTGCGTTAGAGAATGCAAATAAAAGAATATTTTTTATTTCAAAGTGTATTTGCATAAAAGAATGCAAATAAAAGGGCATTTTATATTTCTATGTATATTTGCATAAAAGAATGCAAATAAAAGAACATTTTATATTTCTATGTATATTTGCATAAAAGAATACAAATAAAAGAACATTTTAATTTTCTATGTATATAATTTTCTATGTATATTTGCATAAAAGAATGAAAATAAAAGAACATTTTAATTCTCTATGTATATTTGCACAAAAGGATGCAAATAAAAGAACATTTTAATTTTCTATGTATATTTGCATAAAAGAATGCAAATAAAAGAACATTTTATTTTTTCTAAATATATTTGCATAAAAGAATGCAAATAAAAGAACATTCTTTATTTTGTAATGTGTATTTGCATTAGCGAAATGCAAATAAAAGAACAATTTTATTTCAATGTATATTTGCATAAAAGAATGCAAATGAAGGAATAACTTTTTTCAATTCAGTGATATATAAAAAAATGATATATTTTCCATTGTATAGACACTTCTATTTCAATACAATAAAAATGATAAAATAATGTTTTATGTTAAATTGATAATCCTATTTCAATGCTCAGAAATGTTAAAAAGATATTTTAAATATTGAATTGACAATATATTCAATTCAACAAATATGATCATGATAATAATTTTATATTGAATTGACAATTTTATTCAATTCAACAAAAATAATCCAAATAATATTTTGATGTTGAATTGGGAATTTAATGCAATTCAACATAACAAATTGATTTATTTTTATCGATTTGGAAATTCTAATCCAATCAATAAATAAACAAGGTGATTATTTTTTTCGATTTGGAAATTTTAATCCAATGAAATTCAACATAGCATGCTGATTATTTTTATTGATTTGGAAATTCTAATCCAATGAAATTCAACATAGCAAGGTGATTATTTTTATTGATTTGGAAATTCTAATCCAAATCAATAAATAAACAAGGTGATTCTTTTTCATCGATTTGGAAATTCTAATCCAATGAAATTCAACATAGCACGGTGATAATTTTTATTGATTTGGAAGTTCTAATCCAAATCAATAAATAAACAATAACGATTATTTTCATTGAAACACAACCAAATCTGTGTTTATACATCAACAACAACCGATAAAACATCCACAATATCATCACATACAGATTTGATACACATTCAATCATCACATAACAATTAAATTAAATAATTAATTAATTATAAAAAGAAGAATTTTCACAGTCGTAACGTAAATTGGTCCAAAATTTGAACTGCCAAGAATTGGATCTAGTCTGGACAGCAGCGTAGATCTCAGTTTCACGATCGAATAGGATCTGAAATTGTTCAGTTTCGATATCGTATGTATTAGTTATGATTTATTTAAGGTTGTAACATTTGAATATAATACATTGATTAATTTATTTAAGGATTTATACCTTCTTCCTCAAACCAGAAATCGGCCGTTAGTTAACCCAATTACTTTAGAACTAGGGTAGAACTTTGCGTCTGATCTGCAGCACCAGAGGACGATCATAAGGCGGCGCGTCGAAGAGCTACAAGCAAGGCACCAGGGGCCCCATGTGCGTGCAGCTCGGTGGAGCCTAGGAGGAGGGCGACAGTGATCTTTGGCGTGGGTTTGGGGGTCTGGTCCTAGGAGTTCGGGCCACTGGGATTGATCAAGTCATATGAAAATGAAGAGCAAGAAAATCTCTTCAAAAGCTTGAACTGGAGTGAGGAATTTTATTGAGAAGATCGGTGGATTTTAAGGGATGAAAAGGAGAGCACAGTGGCCATGGATTTGTATGAAGGCGGCGGCTAGAAGAAAGATGAATAGTGTTTTTAGGGTTTCTTTGTATTATTTATAATATTTTAATGTGATTTTTACAAATAAAACCATACCTCTTAAATTCGTCCGATTTCAGTCCAACCGAAAGTGTCCCTAGCCAATAGCCCATGTTCCGGATCCAATGGGCAAGGTCTTGTCAACCCAAACGACTGTCTGTAGCCTGAAATATTTAATTTATTATTTAAATCATTTAAATAATAAATTTGATCGTCTATTTAAATCCACCGGGGCCACATACAAACTCAAAAAAATCCAGAAAAATTATTTCTGGCTTTGTTTTGACGATATGGTCCTAATAAAATTAATTTCATCGAATTCCGAGACTGTTCGAAAAATGGCTATTTTCAAGTCGATCAGATTTGACTGAAATTGACAAAACGCTTTTTTTTGCTATGCTCACATATTAATTCGAAAAATTATGAAAATTGAAACCTAGCAATAATTTGTCATTTCGAATCCAATAAAAGTGGTTTCGTCGAAAACGGAGGTCGTTTGAAAAATGGCCTTTTATACGGGCTATAAATTATACTACAACGACCATCCTGGATATTCAATTGGCCATATCTTTAGATTCCCACTATGAAATTTCGATTTTCCAGATTCGTTGAAAAGACATTTTCAAACAGATTTAGACATTTTTGGTTTCACTAAAATCCGTTAAATTTTGAATCCGGTGCATTCGGTCAAAGTACAGGTTTGACTTTTCAAACTACCATACAATTTCTAATTTCTTTAGAAATCAAAATGAATACTTTTTCTCTAACTTCGATTAAAATTAATTTTTAATCGTTATTATTTAAAATAAATTATTTTCACTACTCAAAATTTACTGAAATAGCCAAAATAAAAATTTTAAATTGGTTCGGATTTTCCGGGTTGCTAAAGATTTGGAGAAGATTTATTAAGTTTAAACATCAATTTTAGTAGTTATTAAAAAGAATTGCAAAAATGTCAATTTAAGCTTAATTCATTAAAATCGCTTTTGATTCATATAATCAACTTAAGTCATATTTAAAACATTTTAAATCATTTATAAGATTTATTTCATACTTTTACCGGATTGAAAATCTCAACTTTTAACAATCTCTTATACAAGATTTTGTATTGTGAAATTGTGATCTTTTTCAAATCGACCAGGTTTCAAAATCTACTCTAACGACCTGCATTCTACGTATCGAAGGACTGTAGGGTATTTTTTTCTTTTTATATGAGGCCGTATGGTCGTGTAAGTTAAGGGAACGACTATTAGGGTCATTTCCTATGTTCCCAATTTTTGCCGATTTTTAAATGACCATTTTACCCCTAGCTGATCTTGTTCCGACCATAACTTTTGATTGGTAAGGAGTTTTGACTAAAACCATTTCCGTTGGACTTGGATGATAGTTTACAATTTCGTAGAGTGGTCACATTAGCCAAATAGACTCATCGTTTGGGAGATATGGCTGAAACAAGGTTTAGAAGGTGAAAAACTGCTTAAGTGGGCTGATTAGGGTAATAAGCAAATGAGCCCATAACCCTTTTCGGGATTAGGGTTATGGGGAGGCTGAAATGAGTTAGGTTTCATTCTATTTCAGTTTTCTAGCCGCCATTTACCTCTTAGAAACCTTAACAATGACCTTCACCTTCTAATTTCATCCCAAATCGCTCTCTAATCAAGGATTAAGCTAATCTATGTCAAATCAAGGAGAAATTGCACCAAATCGGAGTTGGATCTGTTGCTAAGCATTGGAATTTGGCCTATAAAAGTAGCAAAGTTCATAATAACATTAATTTGTGGCCAAGATGAGTGATTTGCATTGTTTTTCACTAATTACGGCTAATTAGGGGTGATTAGTGATAATTAGAGAAATTATCGCTTAGAAAAATCTGGGAAAATTTGTAAAATTCTAAAATATTATTTTAGGGCTCTAACAAAAATTTGGGCTAATTTGGATAAGTTTTGCTAATTGTATGCTTAAACATGATTAAGGGGGATTAAGGTGAAAACATGGATTTTGGGTATGTTTGATCCACATTGACATGCTAAAATTGTTGTTTTAGTGTTTATGGTTGATTATACACGTTGCTATTACTGTTTGGAATGCATTATGATTGTTTAGCAAAGTTAGAATGGTCGAAAACGCCGTAGTATGGCGTAAAACAATCGCTGGAAAAGTTGTAGGAATTCAACCCGAACCGTATCAGATCAGTGGAAGGGGGCACGAGTCGAACCGCTTGCACTTGAAGACCACGACCCGAACTACTTGGTGGACCACGAACAGAAGCCCCGAACCGACTCGCTCTCCTGGAGAGTGCCACGAACCATCTGAGGGAGCAAGTCACGACCCGAAGCTTGAAGGGGAAGACCAAACTGGTGGAGCCACGAAGCCTGGAGTCACGATCCATACCAAGTGGGGTATCACGACCGAACCGAACCAAAGATGAGAAGGAAGACTAAACCGATCCAGAGGAGACCAAAAACCCACGATGTAAAGGTAGTCCAAATAGGAAGTAGAACTCAGGATCCAGTTGGGAACCAACGAGCTAACTTCATGAGTTGGGCTTTGCTGTGGGACGTGTGCTATGGGGTTATTGACGTCCATAACTTTGATTCACCACCAAGATGGATGTTAGGTTACGGATCAGTGCAATATTCCATGGGGCAGAGTGATCGTAGCATGGCTATGAGTCAATGCAGTGGAGTCGTCATAACTTCATGGGGGCAGAGTGGAAATAGCTAGGACTAGTAGCTATGGATCAGTGCAGTGGACTCGCCATGACTCCATGGGGCAGAGTGATCATAGCAAGATTTGGGTGATCAAAGCGATGGATATCGTATGCTTTACGCACTGAGTGAGAGATGTGAGAATGATTGCTATGCTTGATTGTTTGCCATCATTATGACATGCACACCCCTTCCCTATTATCTTTACCCCTTATGCTAGTGTTACCTTAGAGTATTGTACATCCTGTTGTGCTAACTCTTTGGTTGCAGGTTCAGGTTCAGGTATGGTTATGTGTACCTGTTATTGTTCTATTTTGCTGCTTATCGCTCATACCAGACTTTTGGCTGGCCAGAGTTTTATGTCTCTTATTATTACTCTAGGTTCTCTTAAACGGGCAGACTAGAGACAGGTTAGGTGGTATGCACGAGTAGCTGTACCGAAGACGAGCAGGAGGCTTCCACGTATGATATATACATATATTCTCCCTGTGTCGCTACTGGTCACTACTTTGGGCATTAGTAGTGTACCTTTCTTATTTTTCTTTAGAGACAGCTTTAAAAGTTGTAATAATGATGATGTGGAACATAAGCTGTATTTTGGATTTTCCGCTGCTATGATGATTTAGTTTTCAGCTTATGCACTATCTCACCTGTTTTATGTCAAAGTTATGTTATTATTATATTTTATTCCATGCGCTATGAGACATTTAACAGGTTCCTTGTTAGTTCGAATTCCTTTCTTTTCCTTTCTTTGGCGACCGTCCCATGCTAGTAAGACATTGGCACATCACACTTTCATTGGAAATGTCGGTTGGTGTGGGGTTGGCCGTCACACTTGGTATCAGAGCTCTAGGTTGCGTAGTTTACCTAGGGAAAGATGCCCGGGAGAGATAGTACGTATATGAGAGCGCGTATTTGTGGTATTTTTGGTTTTCAAAAGCTGTATATATATACTATTAGTATATCTAAGGATGGAGTCGCACAACACTGGCACCACTGAAGAGATGGTTAATCGTTTTCTCCTTACAGATTTAACGACGAGCCGACATACGAGGGGTACTGGTAGAGGAGTTAATAATGGGAATGCTCCTGATACGAGGACAATGTTCACTGATTTCATGAGAGAGATGCTTAGGGATGTTCAGTGGGCATCTCCTAATGCTGCAAATGGTGGTGGTGCAGCAGCGCAGGCGCCTAGGGCTGATTTCGCCATGCTTTCTAAGGACTACACTAGCCTTGGTGTGAAGCCATTCCACGGAACGGAATCAGCTATAGTAGTTCAGGATTGGCTTGATAGTTGTAATCATATCTTCGAGGATCCGGGAATCGATGATGCGATGAGGAGGAAGCTAGCATCCCGTCAGCTGCACGGACGGGCTATGAATTGGTGGAATGCTATTAAGCCAACTACCCCTAAGGATCAAGTTACTTGGGATCAATTCAAGGCCCGATTCAGTGATAAGTTCATCCCAGCTGCTCAGAAATCAGAATTGTTTAGGAAGTTCTTGGAGCTTAAGCAGAATGGTAGGGCAGTCTCGGAGTACATTGAAGAGTTCGATACTTTATCGAAGTATGGATTATCCCTTATCGACACTCCTGAGAAGAAGAATGATAAGTTCATAACATACTTAGATCGGTACTTGGGGGAAAGGCTTATAAACCACATTGATGAGACTTTTGAATCGATTGTTGGTAAAGCATTGAGACCAGAGAGCCTTTATCCTAAGCCCAAGGCTAAAGTCGTTGTTGCATTTGCAGAGGAGCCAAAGCCGTAGGCAAGCAGTAGAGGCAAGAATAATTCTCAGAATAAGAGGAAACAAAATCAGACTAAGGATGGTCAAAAGAAGAGTAAGAAAGATGTTGAGTGCTTTAGCTGTGGCAAGAAGGGCCACTATGCTAAAGAATGTCGAGCAAAGCCAACGGACAGGAAGTGCTTCAACTGCGGCCAATTGGGACATCACAAGGATAAATGTCCGCAACCCCCTAAAGAGAAGCAGATTGTGAAAGCAAAGAGAAGCGGATTGTGAAAGCATATGTTATTAATGATGTTCCTTCTTCGTCAAATGCCCCAACTGCAGCAGAGAAAGGAAAGAATGTCGTCATTCAAGGTATGCTTTCTGTTTAGATGTTCCTGTTCGAGTATTATTTGATACGGGGGCTTCCCGTTCCTTCATATCTAGTGACCTGGTAGATAGGTTGGGATTGGAACCCAATATAGTCGATAGACCTTTAGCGGTGACGAACTTGATTGGTGGTTCGACTAGCCTTAATACGATTTGTCAAAATTTGGTCTTATCGAGTCATGAATGTATGTTTGCTTGTAATTGCTTTCTTTTGGGCTTTACTGGGTTTGGCATTATTTTGGGAATCGATTGGCTCCAAAGGTACGAAGTGGTGGTAGACTGTGAGGGCTTTTTGGTGATAGTTAGAGCGGATGATGGGCGGAGGGTTGTGTTTGGTGGTTTACCTAGTGATCGGGTAATGGCTAGTTTTCTAAATTCCCTCGACATCCCGCATGATGAGTTGTCAGATGTGCCCGCGTCTGGCCAGTATCCGGACGTCTTCGAGGAAGTGACCGGACTTTCACCACATCGAGAGATTGAGTTCTGTATTGATTTAGTGAAAGATGCCAGACCTATAGTGATGCCACTTCGTCGTATGGCACTAGGGGTAGCGAGAGCTCGGGGTGCAAGTAAGCGATCTTTTAAAGAAGGGGTTTATCAGAAGAAGTGTTTCCGAGTGGGGAACACCAGTTGTGTTTGCTATCAAGGGCGATGGTTCCCTTCAATTATGTGTGGACTACCGCGAGTTGAATAAGGTGACGAGGAAGAATAAGTATACTCTACCGCGGATAGATGATTTGTTTGATCAGTTGAGTGGTGCGAGAGTGTTCTCCCAGTTGGATCTCGCGACAAGTTTTCATCAGTTTCGAGTAGCAGCTGAGAGTATTTCTAAAATGACATTTCGGATGCCGTCTGGATTCTATGACTGGTTGGTCATGCCATTCGGGTTGACCAATGCCCCAGCATATTTTGTGGACCTTATGAATAGGGTGTTCAGAGATCAGTTGAATAAGTTTGTTCTTGTGTTCGTGGGTGATATCTTGGTTTACTCGAAGATAGAGGAAGAACACAAGGAACATTTGAGGATAGTGATGGAGGTGTTGAGAAAACACCGATTGAAAGTGATATTTTCTAAGTGTAACTTCTGGAGGAGGGAAGTGAGGTTCTTGGGCCATGTTGTTTCAGAGAATGGTATTGTCGTGGACCTTACGAAGGTGGCTACGATACAAGATTGGTCTACACCCAAGAATGCAACAGACGTAAGAAGTTTCTTGGGATTAGCTGGGTATTATCGTAAGTTTTTCCAAGACTTCTCCAAGATAGCAGCACCGTTGACTTAGTTGACCAAGAAGAATCAAGCTTTCGTCTGGGACGAAAAGTGTGAGAATGAATTCAAGAATCTAATGGAAAAGTTGACATGTGCACCAGTCTTAGTCATTCCTTAGGGGAATGAAGAGATGACAGTATACACGGATGCCTTTGGAACCGGACTAGGTGCTGTGTTGATGCAAGGAGGTAGGGTAGTAGCTTACGCTAGTCGGCAACTGAAACCGCATGAGAAAAGATATCCTACCCATGATTAGGAACTGGCAGCGATCGTATTCGCGTTGAAGATGTGGAGACATTATCTCTTGGGAGAAAGATTCGAGTTGTTTACCAATCATAAATCGTTAAAGTATCTTTTCTCTTAGAAGGATCTAAATCTCCGACAGCAAAGATGGTTAGAATTCTTGGCTTCCTATGATTTCGATATCGCATGCACACCAGGAAAGGGAAATGCGGTAGCCGATGCATTAAATAGGAGACATGCCAATTTAGGGGCCATGTTTCTTGAATGGAAGCAACTGGAGTATATCGCAGGGTATGATTTAAGGGCAAAGTGCGAATTGGATCCAGAAATGCTAGGAAGTTTGACGATCAGACCCACTTTGATTGAGCGGATTGGTTCCAAACAGAGGGACGATCCAAATCTATTGGAAATCATCTCTAAGTTAGAGATAGTACCGGTGAGGAGATGAACAAGTATGGGCTTGATCGAGAAGGATGGCTTAGAAAGAATGGTAGACTAATTGTACCCAATGTCAATGGTTGAGAGATGAAGTGCTTAGAGAATGTCATCACTCAAAACTAACCATACATCCCGGTGGTAGTAAAATGTATCGAGACATGAAGCAGACCTATTACTGGGAAGGAATGAAAAGAGACGTTGGGAAGTTTATATCCAAATGCATGAATTTCCAGCTAGTTAAAGATGAGCAAAAGAAACCTAGTGGTTTATTGCAACCATTAGAAATCCCAGAATGGAAATGGGAACAAGTCTCAATGGATTTCATTGATGGGTTATCAAGGACTAAATTGGGCCATGATAACATTTGGTGATTGCGGACCGATTGACCAAGAGTGCATGGTTTATACCCATCCAGTTGAATAGAACAACAGCTAAATTAGCAGAACTGTATATGAAGTGGGTAGTGAGATTTCATGGAGTGCCCAAAGGCATTGTGAGTGACCGAGATCCGTTGCTTACTAGTGGATTTTGGAAGAGCTTACAAGAGGCTTTAGGATCAGAATTACATCTCAGTACCGCTTACCATCCTCAAACCGACGGTCAGACAAAGAGGGTGAATCGTATATTGGAGGATCTCTTGAGAGCTTGTATATTGGATTTTGGTGGATCATGGGATGACCATTTTCATCTAATGGAGTTCGCATACAATAATAGTTATCAACCCAATATTGATATGGCTCTATTTGAAGGTTTGTACGGAAGACCGTGCAACTCACCATCATGTTGGTTAGAAACCGGTGAGAAATTCGTGCTTGGGCCGGATGTAATAAGAGAAACTACAGATAAGATTAAGGTTATCCAATAGCTAATGAAGGCTGCTCAAGATAGACAGAAGAGTTATGCTGATAAGAGGAGAAGAGATCTAAAATTCTCCATTGGCGACTTGGTGTTTGTCAAGATTTCTCCATTAAAGAGCGTGATTCGATTTGGTAGGAGAGGCAAGTTGACACCAAGATTTGTTGGTCCATTCCCAGTTCTCGAGCAAGTTGGGAATTTGGCATATAAAGTTGAGTTGCCAGACAAGATGGCGGGAGTTCATAATGTGTTTCATGTTTCCCAGTTAAGGAAGTTCTTGCACGACCCCGATGTTGCTATTTCACATGATCAGTTGGATGATATCGAAGTGGAACCCAAGGCGGTTGGGAACTACAAACCAATTCGTATTGTCGGGCACGATACGAAGAAACTTCGAAGCAAAGCGGTGAATCTAGTCAAGGTTTAGTCGGGCGAGAATGAGAATAATTGTACTTGAGAGACAGAGGAGAGCATTAAGGAAACGTATCCAGAACTCTTTGCCTGGTAAGGTTTTCATTTCGATTTAGGCTTTCTGCATGCTAGGATAGGTTTGTTTTGTATGTTTGATTGCGAGAAATGGTTGGTAGGCATGCGGGACCCATTGGTTGTTTCTTAGTTGAGGAATTTCGGGGGTGAAATTTCTTAAGGGGGGAGAGTGTAACGGCCCGCATTCTACGTATCGAAGGACTGTAGGATATTTATTTCATTTTCATATAAGGTCGTATGGTCGTGTAACTTTGGGGAATGACTATTGGGGTCATTTCCCATGTTCCCAATTTTTACCGATTTTTAAATGACCGTTTGCCTCTAATTGATCTTGTTTCGGCCATAACTTTTGATTGGTAAGGAATTTTGACCTGAAACCACTTCCATTGGACTCAGATGATGGTTTACAATTCCGTAGAGTGGTCACATTAGCCAAACGGACTCACCGTTTGGGAGATATGGCTGAAACAAAGTTTAAAAGGTGAAAACTGCTTAAGTGGGTTGATTAGGGTAATTAGCAAATGGGTCCATAACCCATTTCGGGACTAGGTTTATGGGGAGACTGAAATGAGTTAGGTTTTCATTCTATTTCAGTTTTCTAGCCGCCATTTACCTCTTAGAAACCCTAACAATAGCCTTCACCTTCTAATTTCATCCCAAATCGCTCTCTAATCAAGGATTAAACTAATCTACGTCAAATCAAGGAGAAATAGCACCAAATCAGAGTTGGAACTGCTACTAAGCATTGGAATTCGGCCTATAACAGTAGCAAAGTTCAGATCTAAGATTATTTTGCGGGCAAGGTGAGTGATTTGCATTGTTTTTCACTAGTTACGGCTAGTTAGGGGTGAATAGTAATAATTAGCGAAATAATGGCTTAAGAAAATTTGTGAAATTCTAAAATATTATTTTAGGGCTCTGATAAAAATATGGGCTAATTTGGATAAGTTTTGTTAATTGTATGCTTAAACATGATTAAGAGGGACTAAGGCGAAAACATGGGTTTTGGGTATGTTTGATCCATATTGACATGCTAAAATTGTTGTTTTAGTGTTTGTGGTTGATTATACATGTTGCTATTACTGTTTGGAATGCATTATGATTGTTTAGCAAAGTTAGAATGGTCGAAAACGCCGTCGTATGGCGTAAAACAGTCGCTGGAAAAGTTGTAGGAATTCAACCCGAACCGGGTCGGATCGTTGGAAGGGGGCACGATTCGACCCGCTCGTGGAGCATCCCACGACCCGAACCTATGGCATCTAGAGTGTGCTACGAACCGCTCGCACTTAAAGACCACGACCCGAACTACTTGGTGGACCACGAACCATAAGCCTCGAACCAACCCGCTCTCCTGGAGAGTGCCACGAACCGTCTGAGGGAGCAAGTCACGACCCGAAGCTTGAAGGGGAAGACCAAACTGGTGGAGCCACGAAGCATGGAGTCACGATCCGAACCAAGTGGGGTATCATGACCCGACCCGATGGGTGATGACGATCGAACCAAACCAAAGATGAGAAGGAAGACTAAACCGATCCAGAGGAGACCAAAAACCCGAGATGCAAAGGTAGTCCAAATAGGAAGTAGAACTCAAGATCCTGTTGGGAATCAACGAGCTAACTTCATGAGTTGGGCTTTGTTGCGGGACGTGTGCTAAGGGGTTATCGACGTCCATAACTTTGATTCACCAACAAGACGGATGTTAGGCTACAGATCAGTGCAGTGGGGTAGTTATTACTCCATGGGGCAGAGTGACCGTAGCATGGCTATGAGCCAGTGCAATGGAGTTGTCATGACTTTATGGGGGCAGAGTGGACATAGCAAGGACTAGTGGCTATGGATCAGTGCAGTGGAGTCACCATGACTCCATGGGGCAGAGTGATCATAGTAAGGATTTGGGTGATCAAAGCGGTGGATATCATATGCTTTACGCATTGAGTGAGAGATGTGAGGATGATTGCTATGCTTGATTGTTTGCCAACATTATGACATGCACACCCCTTCCCCGTTATCTTTACACCTTATGCTAGTGTTGCCTTAGAGTACTTTACATCTTGTTGTGCTAACTCTTTGGTTGCAGGTCCAGGTTCATGTATGGTTATGTATACCTTTTATTGTTCTGTTTTTGCTGCTTATCGCTCATACCAGACTTTTATCTGACCCAGAGTTTTATGTCTCTTCTTATTACTCTTAAACGGGCAGACTAGAGACAGCTTAGGTGGTATGCACGAGTAGTTGTATCGGAGACGAGCAGGAGCCTTCCACGTATGATATATACATATATTATCCCTGTGTCGCTACTGGTCACTACTTTGGGCACTAGTAGTGTACCTTTCTTATTTTGCTTTAGAGACAGTTTTAAAAGTTGTAATAATGATGATGTGGAACATAAGCTGTATTTTGGATTTTCCGCTGCTGTGATGGTTTAGTTTTCAGCTTATGCACTATCTCACCTGTTTTATGTCAAAGTTATGTTATTATTATATTTTATTTCATGCGTTGTGAGACATTTTACAGGTTCCTTGTTAGCTCAAATTCCTTTCTTTTCCTTTCTTTGGCGACTGTCCCATTCTAGTTGGACATTGGCACAGCACACTTTCATTGGAAATGTCGGCTGGTGCTGGGCGGGTCGTCACATCTACCCAACGAAATTTTAATTTTATTAATTTGTCGGAAAGCTACGGTTATAAGGATTCAGAATAATCTTTCTTTATTAAATTTGGATTCGTATTTTTCAAAATACAAAAGATTGACTTTTTAAATAGTGAAATCTCGAGTTGTTGATTCGTGATACACCAAATTACTTGAAATTTTATTTTCTTTTCAAACTTCATTTATATACTTGGAAGTGTTTATATTTCGTTTCTAAATATTGCAAATCATTTTTGAGAATTTTAACAAACAATTTTTCACCATTTCGTTCAATGAAAGGAAAGTGGCTTCATTTGTGTCTATCACCGTGTATTTAATATGACTTATTAAACATGAAAGAAAAGAACTGCAACTCTAATGTAGATAAAAAAATCCAAGAATTTGTCCTTGCTAGAAATCCAATGCAAGTACTTGTAATACTCGGTTTGACCCAAGTATTATTTATAAGAATAAATAATAAACGGATCAGCCTAGCTATACTCATCATAAAAAACCGAGATAAGAATAGAGATATAAACAGATAATGACATATGGACAATGATCATAAGTAAATGTGAAGTCTTAGAAATATCCACAAAATATGTCAAAGAAAATCTCATAACTATAAAAAGAATGTCACTCTCAAAAGATATAGCTATGTCTCCCATCAAGTCAATGCAAAATAGATAACACGATATCAAAACATGGCTACTCATAAGAAATGATGTCACCCATCAAGTGCTCACGAAATAGCTCAGATTTTAGATAATCGATAAATTAGAAATCCAGAGGATCCCAAGAGGGGGAAATAAAACTCAAGACATGAGTCTGAAAACCTATCAACTCGATATGGGAGTCCGAAGACTCAACCAATTCAATATGGGATTCTGAAGGCTCGACCAAGTCAATGTCGAAGTTGAGACATGATCTCAAGGAAGCTAGCCATATTGTTGATATGAAGCTCCTATGATGGTCCGAAGACTGCAGTTCGCGCCGCCG
This sequence comes from Allium sativum, assembly GCA_030737875.1. Lineage (NCBI taxonomy): Eukaryota > Viridiplantae > Streptophyta > Magnoliopsida > Asparagales > Amaryllidaceae > Allium > Allium sativum. Next base: position 950,080,432 of record CM060926.1, on the reverse strand, counting down.
CAGGATGATCCGAAGATCATCGATAAAATCAATGAACCGAAGTTCCTAAGGATGATCCGAAGATCATCAGAATGGCTCGAAGGTTAGAATGATCCGAAGATCCTCGGGATGATCCGAAGATCCTCAGGATGATCCGAAGATCATTGATATGATTAAAATTGATCAAGTATAGTGTAAACTATGCCATGCTAGTAAATATAAGGGTCGAGTTACATGTCCCATAACCATTTGTTCTACTTGAATATTTACGAACGAGTTGTATATCCCACTAGAAATACGAAACGATCATTTCCACGGTGTTCAATCGAACGAGTCCAAGAATTAACCGTCAAAGCAAACACAAGGGGTCATATTCCCTATTTTTACTAAGGCGTTTAATTAGATTTCTCATACGAACGAGAAAAAGGTTTATAAAATTTATACTAATAGATTTGTAAATCAATTTATAAAATAACTTCATCGAATGAAATCGAGTTAGAAACTAATTAGGAAAATAACTTCATATAATAAAGTGGAGTTCGAAACCATTTAATAAAAGATTAGGTGTCTACTAATAATTTAAAACCCTTTTATATAATTTCGAAGTGGTAAATCTCATGTAATAGTGATTGAAATGACGAACAAACTAAGAATTCACGTTTTAATAGCGTAAACAAAATCTCACGACTATCGTTTATAATTTTATTCACTATGAATAAATTGAATGTTCATGAAATCAAAACGCAGAAATTTGTGAACCAGAGAAACTGAAAAGTCACATACAAAGGCGAAATGGGTTGAAACTCGGCCGGGACTGAGCTCAAATGGACCTAAACTATTGACCATGGTTTCAATCGATCAACAGCAAAAAAAAGGAATCAGACGTCTAAAATATAAATTCAGACGTCTGAATTGGGTTTCCAGAGACATATGTATATTTCTGAGATTCAGACGTCGAAATTGCAATTCAGACTTCTGAGTTGCGCTCTGTTTGTTTTTATAGTTATTTGCAGTGGGTCAGACGACTAAATATGGGTCTGAGCATTATTTTGCCTTGAAAACATGCTCAAAATCATATCGGCAAACGTCCGAAGGTCTATAATATTATATACACAAAGATGGAGCACCCAAAGCTTGCCAAAACAACTTATAACAACCAAATTCACAGGCACAAACATATATACATGAGATTGCAATGATTTTGATTATAAGCTCAAAAGTGAAGTAAATTCCAAACCAAAGCATGCAAAAGTGATTCAAGCAACATGTGAAAACTTAGGACTTTGCCGGGGGGACAACGGAGCTTCACAAGATCACCAAATCAACTCGTATCCTATGAATTAGATCGTGTGAACAATCCTAATTAAAATTTTCAATTCAATGAAACATAAACACATGAAATCGGCCAAGTCACACTAACCTACCCAATTCAATAGCATATGAAAACTCAAATGAACACTAAATTATACTTTTACAAGCCAATATCTTGTGGCATAGATATAAGTTCATAAAGAACTCACCTTTGCTTGTTAGAAGCAAGAAATCGATCCAAAGCTTAGCTAAAACAACCTCTTTTCCAATATTACTCATGAATCTTCAATCTATACACAAAACAAATCAATTTCCTATGAGTTAGGTTTAGGAAATCATTAGAAATTAAAGAGAAATGGAGTTGGAGAAGATGAAGAATCTTACCCTAGTTTTTATGCATGATTTCCTCTTGATTTGAGCTCCAAATTGAAATCCCTAGCTTAGGATTTTTGATTTCCCATTCCCCATCTTCTATTTTTGCTAAGTGTTGGAAGTGAATAAGGGCGAGAGGGCTGATGGAGCTCTTAAGGGAATGGGCTAGGTTGGCTAACTCAAGCCCTGACCAAGGTTCCAAAATTCACAAACTCTAAATGCATCGATATTTATAGTTTCCGATCATGTAAACAGAGTTTTGAACTCAATGTAAGTGGTTTCGAGTCCAAATTAATCCGTATGCAAAAGCGACTTTTTGGACCTATCTCGATTAACGATTAACAATGTTATATTAAAATAAAATATTAAATATATTATCGTTAAATATGCAGGATGTTATAGACTTCCCCCCTTAAAGAAGTTGCATCCTCACAATTACTTAAGGAAAAATTCAATATAAATAACAACCACGCATCAACAGGATACGTATATAAAAATAGATTAACTCAAAATTCATTTTTTGAATTATTTCATAGATTCTGGCTTTGAGTTAAAATTGCTATATAACTTTTGTTTATACACGTATAATGTTTAAATAAAAGTCACGAACATATACGAGCAACCAACTGATCTTTCCCATATGTGTTTTAAGAAATTAGAACTTTCTCACTCAAATTCTATATATTCTAAACCTCAATTTCACTAATTATTTAAATTTTCAATCGCGAACTACCCTTCTGCGATTTTTATGAAAATTTGATTTAGACATATCTCAAAATTTACAAGATGAAATTCAAATCTTTTTATTTCATTAGAAATCTATAATCCAATAGATACGGATGATTCTTTTTTCAAAGAATTTCGACTTGCATTGGATCCTACACACTCGTTTGAAATTTAAATCAAAAATTACAAACTACTGCAACTCGGCAAGATCGTTTTAATAAAATTTTAGTTTATTCATTTAACTTTCAATAAGTTTATAAATTACAACCTATACTCTTTCGTTTCAAACTTAAACGAACTAAAAATTTAAACTTCAACTTGGAAATATCGACTATCTAAGATCGTAGAACATTCCTTATCATGTTTTAGCTAGAAAATTTTATCACTTAGAAATTCTTTAAAAGTAATCTAGCTTACATGATTTTCTTAAATTGAAAAGGATATATATGATGGTCATGTATGTCCCGTTCACATGGATAGGAGATCCTATTGGGGAAATAAGATTATGAAATAAAAATCCGGGGTTTATACCCTAAATTTGAAATATTATCACATTTCTAATATTTCAAAAATAAACAAATTGGAACTTTTAAGTTTCCAATAAACATCTGAAATCTCAAATTCGAAATATTGTCACAACATCTAATATTTCATGAACAACTTTTAAATCATGTAAACACGGTAAATGGTAGAAGTTGGATGAATTTCATAAAATCGAAAACTTTTGGTTTTCAAATTCACAAGGACAATACCAAAAAGAATGAGGTCAAACTAGTCGGGTTATGATTTCGAACACTTGGTTCAATAAGGTTAACAAAACAGATTGGAATAATCGTTAACCCATATTCACGAGAGTCCAGAGATAACAAATTCAAAATCCGGAAAGAGACTAGAACATATAAGCAAAATATAGCTTATCATTTTTCAAAAGAAGTTTCAAGAAAAAAAATTCAAATGAAATTCGAATTACTCAAATTCTAGAAATCGCACAAAGAGATCGAGAAGAATCTAAATATGGAAAGATGCTCGAACTATAATAAGTGAGAGCGTACAAATTCCATAAACAGCAATATGATCATAAATGATTAAGAAAAGCGAAATTTTACATTAAGTTAGTAAATAAGCGATTATAGCCAAATGTACCATAACCTCTGACTTAACTAGTCACACCCCGTAAATTCTAAAAAAACATTAATGAGAATAAAAATAAAGAATACTTAATTTAATAATAGGAATTAAGTAAAACGTACTGTACCATTACGTTCATCTTGGAATTCTGGTTTAGACAGAGTCTGAGTTTGCGTAAAAAGGACAACGTATGAAGAAGTTATGAGCTTTAGAAGTTTTATACATATAAGGCTCATTATATATAAACATACAAGTAAAACATATTCAAAAATTCAAATCACGTAACGCGAGAACACTGGGCAGGAGATAGACCCATTAGGGGTCGACCCACCCCCTTAGGTGTCAACCCACGGGTCAACTCACTCAAGGGTGTGTCGACCCCCTTCCCCCCTCTCCCCGGCATATTTGGGGTAGATTCATTTGCGAACTTGGACTGCTTTCTGGACCATATTCGTTGTTGAGCGCCTATAAATAGACTCGTAGAGTCTAGCCTAAATCTCATATTTTCAAAGAGGTTATCTAGACTCTGCCATTTTTCTTCCGCCTCAAATCTCTTTCAGAAGCTCCAACTCTCTTCCAGAAGCTCCAAAATAAAACCTACCATACTTAGTCTACTCGAAGGAGTACGTGATGATTTTAGGAAAAAACAAAAACCAAGCGTCAAACATCAGTCTGGTATGAGAAACTCAAGATATACATTGCATGTGACAACACTGAGGGAACTATGCAGATAACCTCTCCAATTTTCCCCACAACTGAAACTAACCATTTAATAGGAGAAGCATAGTTGTATTATAAATAATTTCTAGGGTGTAGAATGTAAATAAATTCACATACAAGGATTGGTTACTTTGGTTACATTCGACAACTATTAAGTGTACAAACAAAACCGATAAGGCACGGTCGCATATTGGATTTTCCGTCGGAGATCTCTCAACATAGATCCGAACTCCATGCACAAGGGTCAGAAAGTACCTCCGAGCGTCGTATATCTCTAGATAAAATATACCATAAGGTAAACACAACTGTCCTACGCACAAAAACACTGAAGTGCACCACGTAGAACCAAATATACCCAACTCCCGCGCCCAACTTCAAAGAGCTCCAGTAATGATTCGATAATAAGCATACACTAGATACAGAGTCAATATATCCTGTCGTAGGTTAGCAAAAACCCAGATTGTGCTCCTACTCTGTTTTTAGCCATATTCGAAGTCGAGGTTTCATTCGGCATCTTCATACGAGTCTTCATCAGTCGAAAAGAACACGAATTGCTAGATGGAATCCAACAGTACAATAGATCATGGAATCACACATAGATTCCTTCACAGATCCCGGAATCACAATGGATTCCAATACATCAGTAGATCTTGGAATCACACATAGATTCCTTCATAGATCTTAGAATCACGATATGTGTTCGAGCATCTCAACAGGTCTCGAATCGCCACATAGCCTTTACTTCACACCCACTTTCAAAACATAGAACCGGTATACTAGTTTTGAAGTGGTTTTCGATAAGTAGAACACTGACCAATCCCGGTCTCCTCAAAACCAGTCACTAGAGTTAATGTCAAGTTCCATAGTCGAAACCGACTATAATTCATACAATAGACGATTGTATATGGAAAACAGCATTGCTTAATTTCCATAACAAACGAATAAACATTCAAGGCATTATCAAGATCATGAAGCATGATAAACAGTCGAAGCACAGTTAACTCATATAAACGGCTTCTAATCCCCTTCTCAATTAATTAATCTTTCATTAAAAAACTTCTGTTATTAGTAAGACTCCTTTAAACTAATAAAACTCATTTGTCAAATACTATTGTACTTATTAATCAATAACTCATACTCGATTAATATTACTTTATTAGCAAAACTTCTTTTAACTAATAAAACTTCATTTATCAATTAAGACTTCCCTTATTAATAAATAACTCATACTCGATTAATATTCCTTTATATACTAGCGTATATATTCAACTTATACATATAAAAGACATATGTATATATTCTATGAATTCCTTAATCCTTTATGATCTTAATACCTAAAAAGGTTTTAATATACTTATCCCTTCGGCATAAGTATAATCGCAATTCATTTTCAGATTTCCTTTTTAACTTCAATACATCAAAACGTATTCATATGCTTATCCTTCCAGTATAAGTATAACTATAATTCATTTCTAAGATTTCTTAAAATACAATCAAAGAGGTTAAACCATTGTTTAAGAAACAACCTCTTCTTTTTTATAAGTTAAACTTCTTATACAACAACTTTATCCTGAAAGATTTCCTATACTTATTTCTATCTTTAAAATCAGTTATTAAAGATCTAAGTATATTTAAACTCGTTAAACAGTATATTTCTAGCTTAACTATATTCTATGGGTTTAAAAACAAGTGTTGCTAAAATACAATTTACAACAAACCCAAAACTATTCTTTATAATTTATCTTTAAACGTTTGTTCAAAGATTCAATTATATTTACTTACATGATATAATCTGAGAGGGTTAAAGACTAATGTAATTAACACATTGTCACAACAAACCTAAAACCATTTTATGTTTATAGAAATCACACTTCGTGCACTTAACTCGTTTTTGACATTATCAACTTAACTATCCCTGGTCAAGAGCGAGGCCAGGTTAGTTAGGGCACTGGTTGCATATCACCCTTGCCTAGACACCCCATTCTTGACACTCACAGATAGATAAGCCTACTCGTCGGCTTATTAGAATTAAGCACAGTAATCATGATATTCAATAAACAAGTAATTAGCAAGTGCACTTATATGACTATTCTAGCTTCACACACTTTCAAACTTACTTCAATTTAGCATACAAGTTAAACTACCATTTTAATATGATAAGAAATCACTAAGGATGTCATTGCAATGTTTCATACAAAGTGTTGAAAACGCAACAATTCAAACTCCATCTATAGCGACTATCGCTATAAGTGCACATTCAAGTTCGAGTCCATAATATGTCAATCCATACTAATCCTTATATGCTTTGTTTCAAATCCATTCCACTTGCTATACAAGTCAATTCAAATCCAATTCCAAGTCTATTAAAGTCCATTCCAATTTGTTAACATGGGTCACATATGTCGCTTCCTTTTAAAGTAAGAATCAAGTTAACATTTTTAACATAAGTTACCAACATTCAAGCAACTTTAAGCATAGTTAAATACATGCAAAAGGGTCTATGTTTGCTGTCCTAAATAGTGAGTAAACTCACCTTAATCCTTAGTAAATCCAAGATCCAAGAATAAGAATAAAAATCCAAGAATAAGAACAAAGATCCAAGCTAGTAACCTCCTTCCTTTTCTTGCTTTTCCTTGCTTCCCTCCTTATATAGCTCATGACCAAAGATGGAAATTGAGGGTCTTGGATTTTTCAACTTCTAACTTCCTAGAAGGACTTGTAATGATGTAAGAAGGTTTCACTCAAAGTTTGAGTTGATTTGGAGTTGCTTTGAGTATAGTTTGAGAAAGTTAGTAAGGAAGAGGAAGAAGTAGAGAAGCCATTAAAGGAGCTTCATTTTGCTTAGGAATTTTGTGAATGAAAAGAGAAGGCATACCCCTCCTTATATAGGAAAAGAAAGATGGGTGGGAAAAGACTAAAATACCCTTAAAACCCTAATAGCATTAATGAGAGAAGGGATGGTGTGTAAGAGAAGTGAAAGGTGTGTAAGAGATGGTAAGTTTGCTTTTTCAAAGCTTAAACATTAAGCATCCATTTGTATACATATAAGAAGCTTATATACATACACTTAAGAATATTTTTTAAACCTTTGATGTCACTAATTATGCATACATATATATTTGTATATGCATGTAGGTACATGTGTATAAATGTACCAAACAATGTTGCACGATATGAAACAACTTCTGTTCAACGATAGGAGGTGAATCTAGAAGTCGAATCTCGATCATATTTTTAGTTCTTTATCAAATGATTTATTTAAGTAAACAAAACTTGGAAATAAATTCATTAACTCATTTAAACAATTAAAACAAGCATACTAAAATTATAAAGAACTTATTTGAGTATTTAAATACCCAAAATACAAAAACTTTCCTTAAATGCTCATTTTTTAAAATGATGACATCATCAATATAGTTAGCCATAAATATGTAAAATATTTTTATTTTCCAATTAATAATTAGAAATTAATTTAAATTTTCAACAACATTTATTAACAAAATAGCTATATATTGATAAAATGGTTTTCGGTCACATTTCGACATTTTCCTAAAAAAATATATTTTTGAAAGCATTTTTCCGAAATGAGTTTAGAATCATTAATTATTAATTAAATGATGTTTAACAAGGTTATAAAATCACATTTATAACATTTAACAATATTACAAATAGTCATGATATTCGAAGATAAAGTATTCAATTTTTCCGGATCTTTATATTCTCCCCCACTTAAAATATTTCGTTCCTGAAATTGCAACACGAGCAACCAAAGAATCCATAAACATCGATACTTAAGGTATCACACTACTAGAAAACAAAGCTTATGGCTTGTTTAAGTTCAAACCCCCACATCGCTTAAGGATGATAAACAATCTACTAAGTGTGCCTTACGCTCAACAGCCTTAGGGATAGCCCAGCCGATGATTCACAATACCTCATAAAAAATCGAAGAGTCATTTCCCAAAATTTCCATATGCCCTAAATCCCGTACAGTGCATATAAGTCATCCGTACACATTGTTTGATCATATTACTTTCCCGATAATAAGGCTTCTCTTCCAAACTAGCATACCTTACTTGACATCTCTAGTGCAGACTCTGATCTGGTTTCTTGACTAGAAATTTCCATCTTCCTTACATAGCCATATATTATGATAGAAAACATCAGGATCATATCAAAAATCCACATCAAGTATTCACTGTCAAAAGTCTAGTGAAGAATCCTTGTTCGGACTGGTGTAAATCATCAACTTCAAAATCCTGTACTCGAATCTGTACCAAGATCAATTATGCGAATAAAACGATCTACCAATATCCTTATTAATTCTTCTATATGTATAGTATGCCATTTTATTCTAATATCCTTCCTCTTTTTTCAACATTCAATTATCGCTTAGTTTTTCTTACTTAATACTAAAACCACTTATGAATCATTTCATAAAACTTTACTTCAAGTTATTCAACACTGTGCAACGTAAGTTCGTACACATATAATATTCTAATACATTCTATGAGTATATCCAAACATCAAATTTTTGAACTTGTTCTAACTTCCTATAATAATTCAAATTTTATATAAACTCAACTTTATATTTTTACAAGCACTTAACTTCAAGTTCTATAATAATTTGAAAGTTTTCAACTATCCAAAATAGTTGAAAATCCCATTTCATTTTAACAAATGAAACCTGCCAAACTACAAATCATGGCATTATTCACATATATACAATCTTAATGCACAGACTACATGGATCGGTAAAATGACTTAATCAAGTTTTGATGATTTATATATAGCCCTTCTTTATTTAACTTATTTCACAAATTATTATCATTATTCAGATTATAATAGACGAATCATGTTAAAATTCAATTTAACCTGACATCATCATTAAACGCCTTATAGTCAAACTGTGAAACTTAATTCGCAAGGTGTTCATATCTAATGTTCCCACTTATTACCATCCTCCCAACCCATGTTTTTAAAAAGTCAACTAGTTATAAGTCAACAAGCAATAGTACGTGCTCATAAACTGATCAAGCATAACTAATATTCAATAACTGATAATAGTTGAATATTATCATTCCTAATAACCAACCACATCATAAATGACTATGTCAATTTATGAAAGTTTACATTTTGCACAAAAATATAAGCCTAGGTAAAATTATTTCATTTACCAATTTTAAAACCAATACTGTGTCGATTTGCCTTGTTTAAGTATTTAGAAATCTCTATCGATACTATGGCGTCCCACATATCGACCAGTATTCATAAACCTCTCAACAGATTAACTAACACAACATAAAATATTTTTAATAGCACTAACAAATACGCGCTCTCATATATATAATACACTCAACTCATGTTAGGGCATTCCTTTACCCTATCTCTTGATGAGTCATACCCAACCAAAGCCAAGGTGTTCGCTCAACCATATGCTATGATACCAAATGTAATGACCCGACTTTTTGATCCTCGAATGTCGACACTAATACATCCATGGTATTCTCGTGCCGAGCACCCAAGTGCCAGAAAGACGAAAAGTTAGGGTGAAATAAAATAAAAAAGAAAATATACTAAGAAAGAAGAGTACACAATATCAGAATCTCACAACGGAACGGTAACATATAATTTAAAGAATGATCTTTACAAAATAAAACAGTATGATTACAGCTATCAGAGAAGAATAACCTATCATCAACTTGGACAGTTATAACAACTTGTCCTCATAAATGTTGATGTACAACATAGAATGCAACAGATATAAAAAGTACGGTAAGATGAACTCCAACTCTCTTCCAGAAGCTCCAAAGTAAAACCTGCCATACTCAGCCTACTCGAAGGAGTACGTGAGGATTTTAGGAAAAAACAAAAACCAAGTGTCAGACATCAGTCTGGTATGAGAAACTCAAGATACACATTGCATGTAACAACACTGAGGGAACTGTGCAGATAACCTCTCCGATTTTCCCGTCAATTGAAACTGACCATTTATTAGGAGAAGTATAGTTGTATTATAAATAACGTCCAGGGTGTAGAATATAAATAAATTCACATAGAAGGAATGATTACATTGGTTACATTCAACAAATATTAAGTGAACAAACAAAACCGATAAGGCACGTTCGCATATTGGATTTTCCATCGGAGATCTCTCAACATAGATCTGAACTCCATGCACAAGGGTCAGAAAGTACCTCCGAGCATGGTATATCTCTAGATAAAATATACCATAAGGTAAACACAACTGGCCTACGCATGAAAACACCAAAGTGCTCCACGTAGAACCAAATATACCCAACTCCCGCGCGCAACTTCAAGGAGCTCCCGCAATGATTTGATAATAAGCATACACTAGATATGGAGTCAATATATACTGCTGTAGGTTAGCAAAACTCCAGATTGTGCTCCTACTCTGTTTTTAGCCATATCCGATGTTGAGATTTCGTTCGGCATCTTTACACGAGTCTTTATCACCCGAACAGAACATGAATTCCCAGATGGAATCCAACAGTACAATAGATCTTGAAATCACACATAGATTCCTTCACAGATCCTGGAATCACATATGGATTCCAATACATCACTATATCTTGGAATCACACATAGATTCCTTCACAGATCTTAGAATCGCTATATGTGTTCGAGCATCTCAACAGATCTCGAATCGCCACATAGCTTTCACTTCACACCCACTTTCAAAACATAGAACCGGTATACTAGTTTTGAAGTGGTTTTCGATAACTAGAACACTTACCAATCCCAGTCTCCTCAAAACCAGTCTCTTGATTTAATGTCAAGTTCCATAGTCGAAACCGACTATAATTCATACAATAAACGATTGTATATGGAAAACAGCCCTGCTTAATTTCCATAACAAATGAATAAACATTCAAGGCATTATCAAGATCACGAAGCATGATAAACAGTCGAAGCACAGTTAACTCATATAAACGGCATCTAATCCCCTTCTCATTTAATTATTCTTTCATTAAATAAAACTTTTATTATTAGTAAAACTCCTTTTAACTAATAAAACTCATTTGTCAAATACTATTTTGCTTATTAATCAATAACTCATACTTGATTAATATTCCTTTATTAGTAAAACTTCTTTTAACTAACAAAACTTCATTTATCAATTAAGACTTCCCTTATTAATCAATAACTCATACTCGATTAATATTCTTTATATACTAGCGTATATATTCAACTTATACATATAAAAGACATATGTATATAATATATGAATTCCTTATTCCTTTATGGTCTTAATACCTAAAAAGGTTTTAATATACTTATCCCTTCGGTATAAGTATAATCATAGTTCATTTTCAAGATTTCCCTTTTAACTTCAATACATCAAAACGTATTCATATGCTTATCCCTCCAGTATAAGTATAACTATAATTCATTTCTAAGATTTCTTAAAATATAATCAAAGAGGTTAAACCATTATTTAAGAAACAACCTCTTCTTTTTTATAAGTTAAACATCTTATACAACATCTTTATCCTGAAATTAAGATTTCCTATACTTATTTCCATCTTTAAAATCAGTTATTAAAGATCCAAGTATATTCAAACTCGTTAAACAGTATATTTCCAGTTTAACTATATTCAATGGGTTTAAAAACAAGTGTTGCTAAAACACTGTTTACAACAAACCCAAAACTATTAATTATAATTTATCTTTAAAAGTTTGTTTAAAGATTCAATTATATTTACTTCCATGATATAATCTGAGAGGGTTAAAGACTAATGTAATTAACACATTGTCACGGCAAACCCAAAACCATTTTATGCCTATAGAAATCACACTTCGTGCACTTAACTCGTTTCTAACATTATCAACTTAACTATCCCTCGGTCAAGAGTGAGGCCTGGTAAGTTAGAGCACTGGTTGCATATCACCTCTTGCCTAGACACCCCATTCTTGACAGTCACAGATAGATAAGTCTACTCGTCGGCTTATTATAATTAAGTACAATAATCATGATATTCAATAAATAACTAATTAGCAAGTGCATTTATATGACAATTCTAGCTTCACACACTTTCAAACTTACTTCAATTTAACATACAAGTTAAACAACCATTTTAATATGATAAGAAATCACTAAGGATGTCATTGCAAAGTTTCATACAAAGTGTTGAAAATGCAACAATTCAAACTGCATCTATAGCGACTATCGCTATAAGTGCACTTTCAAGTTCGAGTCCATAATATGTCAATCCATACTAATCCTTGTGTGCTTTGTTTCAAATCCATTCCACTTGCTATAAAAGTCAGTTCAAATCCAATTCCAAGTCCATTAAAGTCCATTCCAATATGTTAACATGGATCACATATGTCGCTTACTTTTAAAGTAAGAATTAAGTTAACATTTTTAACATAAGTTACCAACATTCAAGCAACTTTAAGCATAATTAAAAACATGAAAAAGGGTCTATGTTTGCTATCCTAAATAGTGAGTAAACTCACCTTAATCCTTAGCAAATCCAAGATCCAAGAATAAGAATAAAGATACTAGAATAAGAACAAAGATTCAAGGTAGTAACCTCCTTCCTTTCCTTGCTTTTCCTTGCTTCCTTCCTTATATAGCTCACGACCAAAGATGGGAATTGAGGGTCTTGGATTTTTAAACGTCTAACTTGCTAGAAGGTCTTGTAATGATGTAAGAAGGTTCCACTCAAAGTATGAATTGATTTGGAGTTGCTTTGAGTATAGTTTGAGAAAGTTAGTAAGGAAGAGGAAGAAGTAGAGAAGCGATTAAAGGAGCTTCATTTTGCTTAGGAATTTTGTGAATGAAAAGAGAAGGCATACCCCTCCTTATATAGGAAAAGAAAGATGGATGGGAAAAGACTAAAATACCCTTAAGACCCTAACAGCGTTAATGAGAGAAGGGATGGTGTGTAAGAGAAGTGAAAGGTGTGTAAGAGAAGCAAAAGGTGTGTAAGAGATGGTAAGTTTGCTTTTTCAAAGCTTAAACATTAAGCATCCTTTTGTATACATATTAGAAGCTTATATACATACACTTAAGGATATTTTATAAACCTTTGATGTGACTAATTATGCATATATATATATATGCATTTATGTGCCTGTATATAAATGTACCAAACAGTGTTGCACGATACGTAACAACTTCTGTTCAACGATAGAAGGTGAATCTAGAAGTTGAATCTCGATCATATTTTAGTTCTTTATCAAATGATTTATTTAAGTAAACAAAACTTGAAAATAAATTTATTAACTCGTTTAAACAATTAAAACAAGCATATTAAAATTATAAAGAACTTATTTGAATATTTAAATACTCAAAACACAAAAACTTTCCTTAAATGCTCATTTTTTAAAATGATGGCATCATCAATATAGTTAGCCATAAATATGTAAAATATTTTTATTTTCTACTTACTTTTACAATTAATAATTAGAAATTAATTTAAAGTTTCAACAACATTTATTGAGAAAATAGCTATATATCGATAAAACGGTTTTCGGTCACATTTCGACATTTTCCCAAAAAATATATTTTTGAAAGCATTTTTCCGGAATGAGTTTAGAATCATTAATTATTAATTAAATGATGTTTAACAAGGTTATAAAATCACATTTATAACATTTAACAATATTACAAATAGTCATGATATTCGAAGATAAAGTGTTCAATTTTTCCGGATCTTTACAGCCATGGAATGCTTGGTCTGGACCAGATTCAGGATTGCAAAGAAATTAATGTGAGTGGATTTAAGTTATACCTTTTTGATAATGGTGTATTTATCATTTGACATTCCCCGTTAGTATGCATAGTAAATCTTTTAGAATGATTAATCTGTTGAAATGTATAAACCTTTAAAAATATGTGGAAATGATTACTGTTGTATACATACATGTTTTAATAACTTGTTAATTGGATACTTTAAGTTAAGTTACAGTGAAATTGGGATAATCACATGTTAATCTGTGGCATGTTATGTACTTGAACCCTTAACTGTAAGAATTGGGATAATTACATGTCAATTTGTTAGATTGAAATAATTACATGATTGGATAACTACATGTTATTCTTTTAAGGGGGTTAATTATGTGCTTGGAAGAACATGCAACATGATAATCAGTTAAAATGGACTCAATATGATATTAAGTATGACATGTAAAAATAGATTACAGTAAAATTTGGAAGAATGGATATGCCTAAATTTACAATAAATAGAAATTTGTAACCGCACTTAGACACGAGGTTAAATTCAACTTGTGGTAGAAGCCTGTCCGGAACCACCCGGCAAATCCAGCGTCCACAAATTGTTAATTTAATGAGAAGGGTCTAGTGCGTAAATATACATGTAATGGTGCTAAGACACGAGGTTAAGTCCAACTTATGGTAGAAGTCTGCCCGGAACCGCTTGGCAAATCCAGCATCCACAAGTGGTCGGCTTAATGTGAGAGGTCTGGTGCGTAAACACATATATAAATATATGTTTATGACATAATTGAAATAAATGGCATGTAAAAACCTGAACTTCCCCGCCCTTCGAATCGACTGCAAGTCTCGATCCGACGGTCGGAAATGCTCAGATTATTAACATTGGGTGCACAACACATCAGAACAAACAATAGAAGACTTTTATTAACATCATAATAATGTTACATCAGAGTACAGAATATCAGAGTACATCGAAAATTATACAGCGGAAGATAAATTAACAATAAATGTAATACAATGCAGCGGAAACATAAACTAATACTGAGGAAGACTATCAGTGCTCTCGACACAGCTTTAAGCTTTAATCCAGGATCCTGCTCAACGAAATAATCTGCAAAACAAACTACTCGATTGCTCGTGTGGAAAAATATAGGCACCCAAGTTTGCAAGGGGAAAAAAAACTACAAGTCAGTCATGGGACTGGTATGAGAAACTTTAATAGTTATACTTAACTTATGTAAAATAAGGCATACCATGGGACCACGCCGTATGTCACGGAACGGGTTTACTCCACTAGATTGCCAGTGCACAAACAACCACCATAAACAAGCTTACGGAATCTACAATGCATTAAACAACATGCAATTCCTCAATCTACCCATTTAGGTTAAATCCTAAACTTAAATTTCAAAATCCAATTCGCTTTCCATAAATTATTCCTTTAGACTTTGTTTCCCGATTTCTTATTTCAAATCATTTGAAATACATATATAGTTTTATATCAAAGTAGCTTTCACTTCGGGATCTCAAACCAAAAACATTTGGAAATATGAATTCCAAAACATCACAATGCATACAAAGAATATGCAACCAAATATCGAGAGGTATTCAGCCCTCAGACAAGGCTGTACGTGCCTCGCCGACTCTCTCTCTCTCTCTCTCTCTCTCTCTATATATATATATATATATATATATATATATAAGTGTGTGTGTGTGCACCTCCCACTATGGAGCGGGCTACACTGACAGTGAAACATCCCATGCCTTCGAGGAAAATACACCGCCCCTCACACTTTTAGTCATCCAGGGTTACCCGAATCTTTAGCCACATACTAAATCATTTTTATATCCCGAAGTGGGGAAAATCATTTCACAACATAATAATCGCAAGTACTTTCAAACTATAGTACTTTACATTAGCAATTCTCCCATATGATCAGTCACTATTAATCACATAACCTTTGAGCTCGTGCGTCACAAAGAAGGATGTTATGCAAGAGAATAAATTCTCCGCCACCAAATAGATATATCATCAATAGAACTAATCGGTTATGTGATGAACTACAATGTCAAACACATAATATATTTCGAAATCATTTGAACAACATTGGGTTTAGGCCTCGAAATCCTTTCTGTTTTATAAAACATTCTCTGTCCAAAATCTGGAATACATTTCTTTTCACTTAGGAAAAATTTCTTTTCAAAACCATTCATTAATTTTGAAATAAACAACATCGCTAAACATCTCATCGTCAAATCGTGAAGTGTTTCGCAAGATGTTAGCATACCAATATTTCTACCCAACCTAATGCTAAATTTAAAAGCATATTTTGCTCATAAACTGGTCGAGCACAATCCAAACAATCGATGAATCATAATCAATATCAACAACCAAGTATTTTTGGTTCATATCACTTCTCGTGTTTCGGTAAACTTAAATACCACCTATTCATTCAAATCTAATTAAAGTTTTAGTAAAACTCTACTTAGTTTCAATCACTGAAATTATTACTTAATGATTATTCAACTTTATGGAAATTGATACTGTTTTTACTTGGGTTAAAGAACAAATGTTATTCAAAACACAATTCATGATAAACCAAAAATCATCTTTCATTTAATATGGAACCTTCACGTAAATTTGAATAATTCATAATCGATATAAATTTCCATATCAACCTAATACTATAAGTGGAATAGCGGCAAAGACTTTTAAATTCCATAAATAGTAGCGGTCTTCATTCATAGAAGCTCATCTCGATTATTATTAAATCGAATTCCATTCAATTCCAATTTAGTTTATTAAATTGGAAACTTCACTTTTGAATTTTTTTAAATTGGTTTGCAACATTTTAAATCGTTTAAAATAATTTGAAACGATTTATCAAACGATTTCGATTAAAGTCGATTGCTGAAATCTGCGAATTAGTGAAACTGATAAGTCACAAACAAAGTCTAAATGGGCCGAAACTCGTCCGAGAAAGAGCCTGAATGGATCTAAACTGTTGGCCGGTGGTCACCGGTCAACAGTTCAAAAACATATTCAGACGTCTGAATCATTTAGGCCAGACGTTTGAACTGGGATTTTCGAAAACCAGCAATGATTTAGTTCATTTTGGTGCCATTTCAGATGTCTGAATTTTTCCGGTCAGATGTTTGAATTAAAATTCAAAGTTTTGGACTAAAAATTTCAGACTTCTTAATTCTGGTACTCATGTTTTTATAATTAATCGTAGCAGGTCAGATGTCTGGCCCAAAATATTCGGACTTCTAAATCTTGTTTCAGAGCACATTTTGCCTAGATAACAAGCTCAAAGTGATCTCGAAAAATACCCAAAGGCCTATGATGTTATGTACATGAATATGAGGCTCCTAAGACTCACCAGGGTATCTCATTACACCAAACTCACATGCACAAACATTCATTCAAGAGATTGCAATGATTTTTGATTATAAATCTCAAAATGGGCAAATTTTCTAATCAAAGCATTCTAATACGATTCAAGTGACTTAGAACATTGTCGGGACAGCAAAAAAGCTTCGCAATATCGCCAAATCAACTAGTTGTGCGGACACTCATAATTTTTAACTTAACGAAAACATGTAATCAACCAAGTTGCACTAGCATACCTAACTCACTAGCATATCACCAGCCAACAATCATTCATCAACCCAAATAATTGACTAACAAACAATTAATCTTAATCTAACTGTCTTAAGTGAGTAGTATCTCACCTATAATGGATAAAAATCATATTTTTAACATGCTAGTCATGATTTAACATCATATTATACTTGTATGATCAATCGATAACATCAATCCAAACTATTAGCTAACTATAATTAACTAGCTAGACCAGTTTCTCACATTTGCTTGCTAGAAACAAGAAATCAATCCCATGACAAGCTAGCACAACCTCTCTTTGAATACTGCATGCAAATCTCCAAACTAAGCGCATATGATTCAATTTCCTAAGAGTTAGGTCATAGGAAATCATAGAAATTAAAGAGGAAATAAGATGGAGAAGATGAAGAGGAGCTTGCTCACCCTTCTTCTTGGATTTGCACTTGATTTCAACAAGATTAAAGCTTGGAATCAAGAACCCTAGCTTAGGAATTTTAATTTCCCATTCCTTTCCCCATTCTCTATTTTCTTTGAAGTGTTAGAGTGAATGGGAGAAAATGGGCTGATTTGGGCCCTTAAAGGAAGTGGGCTAGTTGGCTAACCAAGGTGCCAAAATTTCAAAGCTCGGAATTTATTGAAGTTTACACTTTTCGAACTCCTAAACGACATTTTGGACCCAACGGAAGTGGTTTCAAGTCCAAATTCGTCCATATGCAAAAAGTGATATTTTGGTCTTATATCCAATAAAAAAGACCAAAATTTCTCCAACTCCAAAGGTATCGATGCTTATAGTTTTCGAACACGCAAACAACATTTTAAACTCAATGGAAGTGGTTTCGAGTTCAAATTCATTCGTATGCAAAATGTGACTTTTAGGGCTATACGATGATTTAAAAATAAACTCCAAATTTGTTCCAAAATCTCAGGGATGTGACACACCCCTACTTAAAAACTTTTCGTCCCCGAAAAGGAATGAAGACGTAAGTAAGTTTATTTTTTAAAATATAACCTTTCAAAATCAATTTTGAAAATCTTTTCCTTATTACGAATACGCTCTCTCGTATACGTAACACTCTTAACTCAATCTAGGGCATTACTAACCCCATCTCTAATGAGTTACACATTTTAGGATACTGCTGATCCTATCTCTAATGAGTATTCTCATAGGATATTACTAATCCTATCTCTAATGAGTCTTTCGTTTTGTTATAATGAGTTGTATGCCAAATATTTTGAGTTAACCAAAGCTCCGATACCACTTTGTAACAACCCGAATTTCCCCGCCCTTCGAATCGACCGCAAAGCCTGATCTGATGGTCGGAAATGCTCGGATTATTAACTTTGGGCGCACAACACATTAGAACAAACAACAAAAAACTTTTATTAACATCATATATTGTTACATCAGAGTAAGAATATCAGAGTACATTGAAAATTATATAGCGGAAGATAAATTTACAATAAATGTAATATAATGCAGCGAAAACATAAACTAATATAGCGGAAGACTATCAATGCTCTTGACACAGCTTTAAGCTTCAATCCAGGATCCTGCTCGATGAAATAATCTGCAAAACAAACTACTCGACTGCCCGTGTGGAAAAATATAAGCACCCGAGTTTGCAACGGAAAAACAAACTACGAGTCAGTCATGGGACTAGTATGAGAAACTTTAATAGTTATATTTAACTTATGTAAAATAAGGCATATCACGGGACCATGCCGTATGTCACGGAACGTGTTTACTCCACTAGATTGTCAGTGCACAAACAACTATAAACAAGCTTACGGAATCTACAATGCATCAAACAACATGCAATTCCTCAATCTACCCATTTAAGCTTAAATCCCAAACTTAAATTTCAAAATCCAATTCGCTTTACATAAATTATTCCTTTGGACTTTATTTCCTGATTTCTTATTTCAAATCATTTGAAATATATATCTAGTTTTATATCAAAGTAGATTTCACTTCGGGATCTCAAACCAAAAACATTTGGAAATATGAATTCCAAAACATCACAATGCATACAAATAATATGCAACCAGATATCAGGAGGTATTCAGCCCTCAGACAAGGCTGTACGCGCCTCACCGACTCGATATATATATGTGCACCTCCCATTGTGGAGCAGGCTACATTGACGGTGAAACATCCCACGCCTTCGGGGAAAATACACCGCCCTCACACTTTTAGTCATCCAAGGTTACCCGAATCTTTAGCCACATAGTCATTTTTATATCCCGAAGTAGGGAAAATCATTTCACAACATAATAATCGCAAGTACTTTCAAACTATAGTACTTTACATTAGCAATTCTCACATATGATCAATCACAATTAATCACATAACCTTTGAGCTTATGCGTCTCAAAGAAGGGTGTTAAGCAAGAGAATATATTCTCCGGCACCAAACAGATATATCATCAATAGCAACTAATCAGTTATGTGATGAACTACAATGTCAAACACATAATATATTTCGAAATCATTTCAAAAACATCGGGTTTAAGCCTCGAAATCCTTTCCGTTTTATAAAATTCCCTATCCAAAATCGGGAATACATTTCTTTTCACTTAAGAAAAATGTCTTTTCAAAATCATTCATTAATTTTGAAATAAACAACAACATCGCTAAACATCTCATAGTCAAATCGTGAAGTGTTTCACAAGATGTTATCATACCAATATTTCTACCCAACCCAATGCTAAATTTAAAAGCATATTTTGCTCATAAACTAGTCGAGAACAATCCAAACAATCGATCAATCATAATCAATATCAACAACCAAGTATATTTGGTTCATATCACTTCTCGTGTTTTGGTAAACTTAATTACCACTATTCATTCAAATCTAATTAAAGATTTATTAAAACTCTACTTAGTTTCAATCATTGAAATTCATTACTGAATGATTATTCAACTTTATGGAAATTGATCCTGTCTTTACTTGGGTTAAAGAACAAATGTTATTTAAATCACAATTCACGATAAACCCAAAATCATCTTTCATTTAATATGGAACCTTCACGGAAATTTGAACAATTCATAATCGATATAAATTTCCATATCAAACTACTACTATAAGTGGAATAGCGGCGAAGCCTTTTAAATAAATAGTAGCGTCTTCATTCATAGAAGCTCATCTCGATTATTATTAAATCGAATTCTATTCAATTCAAATTTAGTTTATTAAATTGGATACTTCACTTTAGAAAATTTTCAAATTGGTTTGCACACATTTTAATTCGCTTAAAATAATTTGAAGCGATTTATCAAATGATTTCGAATAAAATCGATTGCTGAAATCTGCAAATTAGTGAAACTGACAAGTCACAAACAAAGTCTAAATTGGCCGAAACTTGACTAGGAAAGAGCCTGAATGGATCTAAACTGTTGACTGGTGGTCTCCACTGGTCAACAATTCAAAAACAGATTTAGACGTCTGAATCATTTAAGCCAGACGTCTGAACTAGGATTTTCAGAAACCAGCAATGATTTAGCTCATTTTGGTGCCATTTCAGGTGTCTAAATTTTTCCGGTCAGACGTCTGAATTAAAATTCAGACTTCTGAACTAAAAATTTCAGACTTCTTGATTCTGGTACTCATGTTTTTATAATTATTCGTAGCAGGTCAGATGTCTAACCCAAAATATTTGGACGTCTGAATCTTGTTCCAGAGCACATTTTGCCTAGATAACAAGCTCAAAGTGATCTTGACAAATGCCCGAAGGCCTATGATGTTATGTACCTGAATATGAGGCTCCTAAGACTAACCGGGGTATCTAATAATACCAAACTCACATGCATAAACATTCATACAAGAGATTGCAATGATTTTTTATTATAAATTCCAAAACAGGCAAATTTTCTAATCAAAGCAATCGAATACGATTCAAGTGGCTTAGAACTTTGCCGGGACGACAAAGGAGCTTCACAATATCGCCAAATCAACTAGTTGTGTGGACAATTCTAATCATAATTTTCAACTCAATGAAAACATGAACACATATAATCAACCAAGTTACACTAGCATACTTAACTCACTAGCGTATCATCAACCAACAATCATTCATCAACCCAAATAATTGACTAGCAAACAATTAATCTCAATCTAACACTCTTTAGTGAGTAGTGTCTCACCTACAATGGATAAACATCATATTTTTAACATACTAGTCATGACCTAACATCATGTTATACTTGTATGATCAGTCAATAACATCAATCCAAACTATTAGCTAACCATAATTAACTAGCTAGACCTTTCATAGTTATGGTTTTCACCTTTGCTAGCTAGAAGCAAGAAATCAATCCCATGACAAGCTAGCACAACCTCTCTTCGAATATTCCATGCAAATCTCCAATCTAAGCACAATTGATTCAATTTCCTAAGAGTTAAGTCATAGGAAATCATAGAAATAAAAGAGGAAATAAGATGGAGAAGATGAAGAGGAGCTTGCTTACCCTTCTTCTTGGATTTGCACTTGATTTCAACAAGATTGAAGCTTGGAATCAAGAACCCTAGCTTAGGAATTTTAATTTCCCATTCCTTTCCCCATTTTCTATTTCTTTGAAGTGTTAGAGTGAATGGGAGAAAAGAGGCTGATTTAGGCACTTAAAGGAAGTGGGCTAGTTGGCCAACCAAGCAAAGGTGCTAAAATTCCAAAGCTTAGAATATACTGAAGTTTACACTTTTCGAACTCCTAAATGACATTTTGGATTCAACGAAAGTGGTTTCGAGTCCAAATTCGTCCATATGCAAAAAGTGATATTTTGGTCTTATATCCAATGAAAAAGACCAAATTTTCTCCAACTCCAAAGGTATCGATGCTTATAGTTTTTGAACACGCAAATGACATTTTGAACTCAATGGAAGTGGTTTTGAGTTCACATTTATTCGTATGAAAAATGTGACTTTTAGGGCTATATGATGTTTTAAAAATAGAATTTTTAAATTCGGACGTATTTTCCTATAAAATTAATATAAAAATAAATTTTAAATTTGTACCAAAATCTCAGGAATGTGAATGGCATTGATTGTAATTATTGGAAATGAATGAAAGTTACAACTGTAAAATTAGTGGAATGAACAAGGAATGATAATAACATATTATGAATAAACCTGGAACGGAAAAAGAATAGATAATAGGTAGGCTTGTCCTAGGGACATATGGAAATTATAATTTAGGTTATAATAAATGATAGAGGGAATGAGATAACTTGTATAATGAAATAAATTGTACTTAATCATAAATTAAGTAATCTATAAATTTGGGAACCTAAAACCTGTTATTTGTAATAAGTAGAGGAAAGGGGGAACTTATGAAATGCAATAAGTTGTACTTAAGTAATCTATGAATTTGAGAAACTGAGTCCTACAGATGAGAATAATGTGTTAAAGGTTTATTATGAACTTAAATGGGTTAATTTATATAACTAAAATTAATAAGCAAGAGAAACTTGGTAACTTAAATAAGAAGTCAATATAACTTGAAATAACCAAGTTAAATGGAAATCTGTAAAGGTAGAGTAAGTGCGTAATTAAATGATTAGACATAAGATATAATAACACATTAACCCGAGGCGCTTGGACCAGTCCGTACATTTGAAGGTGAATAACCCATTGGGGTAGATCATCGTGGTGTCATGGGGCACGAAGGGAGTGCACGTCCATCTGATTATTCTGCCTGTTCTGTTGATATTCTGCTGGCTCCAAATGACTGGAAGAGGACGCACGCGGCTTTCTAGGATGTGGAGGGTACTCCTTTTAGTACTCTATGCGATGACAACATTCAAGTTGTGCTCGTAGAGGTTATGTCTGCGCGTTACTACCCGGTGATTATACCTTGACTACCACAATTGGGAGCAGTCAGAAGGTTGTAGGGTGGGATAGGTGAATCGACGACCCGGTTTCCTTGTGACTAGGTAGGTTATGACCATTTTATCGGGTTGCCTGTGGCAGGTCTAACCGTTTGTTTGATAGCAGTCGTCAGATACTAACCATCGATTGTCAGCATAATGCGTTATGCGGAAAGACGGAGAGCTAAACCTAAATATCACCAACCTTTCACTATCAAGGCTTTGCTTGCAGGACATGCCAATTAGGATATTGTTTGTTGTTTTCTAGGCCACGTCACTAGCTCTTAATTCTGTTTGTCTCTCACTAGGTGAGGGAGGGGTCAGTTGGGACCATAGCCACTGAAAATGCAGACCATAGCATCTATGTATACATATATCTGAAAATCTCCCAACCGAGTCAGTGTTTCTTATACAGCCCTGTTACAGAACTCGGTGCACAACAGAGAATATGTGATGTTAAGGCATCCAGTATGATTTACGATACATACGTGAGAAAGTCTAAATATATGCATGTCTGCTTTGGGTGGTGTATTGTAGACTCTAGGGCATTACTCTGTGATGGAATCTAATTCGATCAAATGATTCGATGGTGGAGGTCCGTACGCTTACATAGCATGGCGATGACGAGGCTATGCGGAACGTAGTGTTGTTATATTGGGACCCCTACATCGCTCCGACGTAAAATGAGGGGCTACGTATATTTCTGTGGCGTTAAGGCGGAGACCATGCGAGTGGGGTTCCATGGGGTGCACCTGAATATTGGGGGTAGCTACATATATACTGTATTAGGTTAATCTATTGGGAGTAGATGGGTACGACGTGTGTGTAAGCCTTGAGCACTGTTAACCTAAGTAACATAATAAATAAGAAAATGTAATTGAACGGTATATATAGGGTTATCCAAAATGTGTAGTTTAGACCTGGTCACAAGAACTTGTGTTTTAACCCCTCCTCATAATTTACTCATAGGTTAGATTGTGGCAGAGATATGATAGCTTTGGATACTGGTTAGGAAGTATTAATATTTGGAAAAGGCTATATTTTAACTATATTATATTTTATCCATACCGCTGTGAGACATTTTCTGAGCTTTGATATATTTTATATCTCTATCTTTTCTGCAGGATACCAAACAAACCAACACGAGTTACAATAGATTAGAATTTTGAAAAAAAAAATCGGTCTGTCAGAATTCAGGTTGTTACATTTAGTATCAGAGCCTAGGTTTAGAATTCCTGTATAAATAGTGAGTGAACGTATTTGTATTTTTAATATATATATATATATATATATATATATATACCTAGATACATAAAGGAAGCCACTAAGTAGAAAAAACATAATATGGTAAAAATTGGGGTATCTGTTTTGTACACTAAAGGAATGAATATGGAAATATGAGACCCTCAGGTAATTTGGGTGGAAAGTGTACAATATACTTTGTATGGAAGAAAGGTGAATCCCAATTATTTGTATTTACGATTAGTGGTTTTGACCGTATAACCTTAAAATTTGAAAAGGTTAAAAGGAGAAAAATGGATTAGGAATATATATAGTTGAGAGAATTGACTTTATGTAAAGAAGTACATATTGGGTTTTGAAGTAAAATGGGGTATATTTTGGAATTGACTTTGTAGGAGTGTCTAGGAAAGACCAGGTAAGTTGGCAACCCACTTTGAGTCAAACATTATTTTTTACTTTTAAGAACTTGAAATTGTAAAAGCTTTTGAAAGATGGTTTATGGCGTTTTCAACTTTCGATCTTAAAAGTTATAGTTTTAAAAATATGTAAAGAAGTACATATTGGGTTTTGAAGTAAAATGGGGTATATTTTGGAAATTGTGATCTCTTGTGAAAATTTTGTCTAAAATTAATTTTCTTAGTAATAATTTCATATTATAGAGCATGTATAACTCGCTAGTTTTCAAGCTATATGGTATGAAGGGATTAAAAAGAAATACATAGAAAAGGTTGCATTTTGATGTTGTATTTTGTTGAAAACTAGAATTGTTAGTAAAGAAAGTTTGGGAATCTTTATTATTTTGACAATCATTTATGAATAAATTGTTTTAACAAGAAAATTTTGTTGGGTGGACAAAATAAGTTGTAGAAATTAAGAATAGGGTAGCTGTTTGCACCTTGAAGTAAGCAACTGAACCGACCTTATAGGCGAGAACAAGTTGTAAACCTAATTAAGAAATAGTTGCCCTTATCTACTCCAGTTTTTGTGATTTGAAAAAACTGAGTCACATTTTTATAAAATGACATGTTTTTCGGTTTGGCAAAAGTAAGTTTTTGTGAGGAAAAAAATAAAGTTTTAATACTTTTAACTTTTGGAAGAAAAGTGAAATGAAAAGGACGAACCGTGTTATAAAAAGTATGGAGTAGGTAAGGATTAGTGCCTAGGGAAGACGGGAAAAGTTTTGAGGCTATGAAGTAGATAGAGAGAATTATCTTGGAATAATGGTAAGTTCCCGTAGAATGCATAAGCATTGAGAGGCCTAGGATGTTGCTAGAAAATGACTGTTGGTACACAGCCAGGATTATTGGTGATTACTAAGTAGTGAAGGGCAAGCAAGTGTTTAGATCCTATTGCTAATTTTTCTGTTAGGGGTAAAACCAGTTATTACATTTCTGTTGCGATCGTTCTGTTATGTCGTTCCTGTTGGGTAGTTAGGGTAACACCTAAACATGTCATTGATCCCATGGTTTGAACTTTTCTATTTAAGGGGGACATAGTCTTGAGATTCTTAGCCCTTGGTAGTAGCTGTGTAGAGCATCTGTTTTTTATTTTAGTTGAAGGACTAAAAGGCTTATTTGAAACTAAACTTAGACTAGAGGATTAAGTTGAATAAGTGTTAGCCTACTTTGTGAACTAGGCAACACAAAGTCAAGAAATCAGACATTGAAGAGCATTTTTAATTAGAAGACTTCGGTTCGGATCGGAGAAGACACTACAACCTAGATTGGACAGCAGCGATTGTTCGGGTCGGGTCAGAGCAACATATCGGTTCGGGTCGGATAGAATCTTCTGTTCGGATCGGTGAACTGCTGCCGAGGAAAATGGGTAAGGCATATCTATTCGGATCGAAAGGCAACATAATCTCAATTGGATCGGAAAGCCACCTGTTTGCCACGAAAATAGATCGGAGCGGAGCAGATTAAAGAGGATGAGAGCGTTGCATCCAAACCAGTCCGGATCGGATCGGGTATCCCGATCCGAACCCCTTATATGTGTGTCTCCGACCCGAGCCCATGTTCCATCTTATTCTCCTGCAAAAGCGCCTGGATATCCGGACCGGTTGTGACCAGTTCCTGCCCATAACGTTCACTATTTTGATGCGTTGTCAGCACAGTAATCCATCCGAACCCGGGGCTAATGGGATGGACGACACGTGGCTCCGATCCGGATCGGGTTTTGAGCAAATTCACGCCTATAAATACCCCGTCTGGAGACAAAGAAAAGGATCTTTTTTCAGCACTCAGAGAATTCAACCACCTCCATAATCCGAACTCAATTACTCCCGGAAAATCCAAATCATCTTTCATTTTTGTTTTAGTCAATTGAGTGAATATAAGTGAGTTGTGAGTGGAATTGAGTGAATCTTACATTGTATTTGCAACTGAATTATTGAATATAGTAAAAGATAAGTGGACGTAGGCATTTCTTCGCCGAACCACTATAAATCCTGCGTGTTCATTTTTATTTTTATCTCATTTCATCTTGCTTTTAATCAATTTGGGTGTTAGAACCACTTTTGGGTCTAACATTTTGGTGCTTTCACTGAGAATCCTCATCTAAATTCTTCATTTTCCGGGATTTCTTTCTACTTTTTGGACCGTTGAGTTCAAAGAAGTTTATCCCTAAGTTTTTTCGCTCTTTTATATTTGTTGAAGTGATTGTCAAAGGCTCATGGCCAAAGGAAAAGGCAAGGAAGTTCAGTCTGTTCGAGGAAATGGAGTTGGCGAAGATCAGCAAAATGCTGTTGTAACAAGGTCTCGGGGGCAGAGTTCAGCAGCAGGAAGAACCAATGCAGGAAATCCGAGACGCCAGCAGGGGGAGAGCTCCGATCCGATTCGGGTAGGAGATTCTGAAGCAGTGCATTCCCCCAATCTGAACCGACCCGAGCTGCTTGCCACATACCGATCCGACCAAGCTCCCCAGCTCCGAACCGATCCGACCTCCTACCTCCGATCCGACCCGATCCTTGGTGAAGCTGGAACCTCTACTCGAGTCCCTACGAATGCTCCGATTCCAGCCACCAGGGTTGGTGATCAGGACAATCCATCTGCGCCCATCACTCAAGGAGATTTCTCGCGCTTGCTTGACATGCTTGAGAGCACAAGGGAGGCTATGAAAATTCACGAGCGCACTAATCTCATGATGCAGGAAAATATGAGGCTCATGAGTCAGGAGATTGGTGAACTCCGTCGACAGAGAACTCCATCACCGGTTCGTCATACACCAGTGGATCAATCTTCATCTTCCGAGGAGGAGCGGCCCCGTGAACGAAGGCCACTCGAACGACCTCAGAACGTGGAACAGCTGACATTTGGATCTTTGGGATCTCGTGAGGATATTGCATGAGCATTAGGAAACAGTGACCCCACTCGGGGGCAAAGACTCCAGTCCCCTCCTCCCGAGATCGACCGGGAGCGCAGGGAACGAAATCGAGCAGAGGCAGCTCGAAGAAGAAGGGCATCTCCTGAACAAGAGCCCAGAAGGAACTCGGATTCTAGGGCCATGGAACCTGAGCGGCCCCTAACTAATGCTGATGTACAGGCGATGGTTCGCCAGATCATGTCCGAGAGCCGGAATTATACAAATGAAGATTATGGCATTGAGCGAAGCCATACTCCCTTCACCGACGATATCCTCGACTTCCAATTTCCCCGACGCTTTAACTTGCCACAGATGGACAAGTACAACGGAAGGACTGATCCGGGACAGCATTTGATGCGGTATTCGTGGCTCATGAATGTTGCTGCTGCCCCTGATGAAGTGAAGTGCAAAGCATTCCCAATCTACTTAGAAGATGTGGCACTGTTCTGGTTTACCCGACTTCCTCCTCGTTCGATTTCGAATTATAAGGAATTAAGCGAGCGTTTCATGAACCAGTTCCGACTCCATGCCCGAAAGTCCAAAAGTGTTATTGAATTATCGAGAATCAAACAGGCACCAGGAGAGTCTTTGAGGGCATATCTTGACCGTTTTAACCAAGCTGTGACTGAGGTCAGTGACCCGCATGAGCCCACTATCCTGATGGCATTGAAGGAAGGAGTCGATCCTGAATCCGAGTTTGGAGATTACCTTTCTGGGAAAACACCTTCCACAAGGGAGATATTCTACGAAAAAGCCGATATTTATCTAAGACGAGAGGAGGCCAGGGCAAACCGAAAGAGAAAGTCTGAGACGGCTTCAAAGGAGAATGTGCAGAGTAACATCGCTGTGAAGCAGTCTGGGGAAAGTTCTGGCAAGGTTGAAGTAAATGTAGGAAACAAGGGTGGAAACAGCAATGCTGGAAGCGGGGGTAACAACAACAATAATCGTAATCCAAACGGTAACAGAAGAAACAGAAATAGGGGAAGTGATCCTAACAAAAGACCCCGATTCCAGAACTACGAGAATTATACACCATTGAACGACACCCTGGAAAATATTTATCTGGATACGTACAACGTGTTACAGTACAAAAGACCGCCACCTCGTGATTCGACCGAGAAAGAAATGGCGACAGGGAAATTTTGTTTGTTTCATGGAACCCATGGGCATTCAACCAATGAATGTCGACATTTGAGGGATGTGATTGAGAAGCTGCTGCGTGAAGGGAAGTTGGATGAGTACAAGGTAGCCCCGAGGGACAGGGGGCAAGGAGAGCAGGCTCCAAAACAGATTCTACCTGCTCCCAAGCCTACAGCGCAGCAGAAAGGTAAAGGAATTGTTATCAACTCCATAGTAGGCGGACCTCACCCAGCAATCCGAAGTTTCAGATCAATGGATCAATATGTAAATGCTGCCAAGCATCTAGACGTGAATGAAGGTGATGATTTGGAAGATATCACCCCCATAAAACAACAGAAGACCATGTTTGATGACGTGGTATTTCGCAGCCGAGACAATACGGGGATCCAATCACCCACCGATGATCCGTTGGTTATTACTACCACCATTGGGCCGGCCTTGGTCCATAAGGTATTAGTAGACAACGGAAGTTCCGTTAATATTTTGTTCAAGAAATCATTTGATCAGATGAAGCTTGAATCTGAAGACTTGAAGCCATGTGAAGGATGGATCAGAGGCTTCAACGGAGCGTCGACAGCTCCCATGGGATACATAGAGTTGCCCGTGACCCTGGGGCAAGGAGAACGTAGAAGAGTGCGGATGCTTCAGTTCGTAGTATTGGACGTAGATTCGCCTTATAATGCATTTTTGGGGAGGCCTGCCCTTGCTGAATTCAGAGTTTGTATCGCCCCTTGGTGTTTGTTACTTAAGTTCCCAACCGAAGCCGGAACTGGAGTAATGAGAGGGGATCAAGTTTCTGGACGGGCCTGCTATGTGGCCGAGTTAAAAATGTTGATGAAAGGACTTAACGTTGAAAGTAAAGATGCCTCGTCTCCCTCAAAGGGGGGCTCGGCATAGCAATTAGAGAAGTTGACCCCAAAGGAGTTGCCCAAAGGAACACCTGAAGACCTGGATCCCAGAAAAGACGAGGAACCAGAAGTTAGGAATGCAACTCCTAATGAAGCGACGGTGGAAATTCCTATTGATGAAGCTGATCCGACGAAAGTTTTGAAGATTGGTTCTCAATTGGATCCACGTCGAGCTAAAGAACTAACGGACTTTTTGAAGGCAAACTTAGATGTGTTTGCCTGGACCCATGCTGACATGTGTGGGATATCGCCATCCATTATAAGTCACAAATTGAAAGTAAATCCGAAGCATCCGCCTGTGAAGCAAAAGAGACGCATGCTGGGCCCAGAGAGGTCGGCTGCTCTCAAAGAAGAAGTAGAGAAGTTGAAGCAGAATGGATTTATTCGAGATTCGACATATCCCGACTGCATATCGAATCCCGTCTTAGTAAAGAAGCCAAACGGAAAGTGGCGGACTTGCATTGACTTTTCAGATTTAAACAAGGCTTGCCCAAAAGATAGTTTCCCACTTCCCAGGATTGACCAGCTTGTAGACTCGACAGCAGGTCATGAACTTCTCTCTTTCATGGACGCATATTCTGGGTACAATCAAATTCCTATGCATGTACCAGACCAGGAACATACGAGCTTCGTTACGAATTTGGGATTATATTGTTATGTTGTAATGCCGTTCGGATTGAAAAACGCTGGAGCTACTTATCAGCGCTTGGTGAACAGAATGTTTTATAATCAAATAGGAAAAACTATGGAAGTTTATGTGGATGACATGCTCGTCAAATCGAAACAGTCCTCCAGCCATACGCGAGACTTGGCGGAAATGTTTGATATCCTGCAAAAGTACCGGATGAAATTGAATCCTCTGAAATGTTCATTTGGAGTGGCATCGGGAAAGTTCCTTGGGTTTATTGTGAGTTCCCGAGGAATTGAAATCAACCCTAGCCAGATAGCAGCGATTAGAAATATCAAAGTACCGAGGAGGATTAAAGACGTCCAAAGTATTGCAGGGAAAGTAGCGGCACTGAGTAGATTCATCTCCAAAGCCACAGACAAATGTGTTCCGTTTTTTGATTTGATTAAAAGAGGAAAGAAGAACTTCGAATGGACTCCGGACTGTGTTGAGGCCTTTCGAAATTTATTGGAACTGCTAGAGAAACCGCCGATTTTATCAAAGCCCGTAGATCACGAAGAATTGTTCGTTTACTTGGCAGTCTCGGCTCACGCCGTCAGCACAGCCCTGGTTCGGGAAGAAGACAAAGTACAAAGGCCAGTGTATTATGTAAGCAAGAAATTAGCGGCGGCAGAACGCAACTACCCAAAAATTGAGAAGCTCGCTTACAGCCTCCTGATCACATCCCGAAAACTTCGTCACTATTTCCAAGCCCATCCGATAACCATATACACCGACCAGCCCTTAAGGCAGGTATTGCAAAGACCCGAAGCATCGGGAAGGTTGATCAAATGGAACATAGAACTAAGTCAGTTTGATTTGAATTTTCAACCACGAAAGTCAATCAGGGGGCAAGCTCTAGCAGACTTTATTGCAGAGTTCACCATTCCAGAGGACGAAGTAGTCAATGACAGAGTGGTTAAGTCCGAGGATGAGCTAAAGATAAATCCGTGGAAACTATATACAGATGGAGCCAAGAACGACCGAAGGTCCGGAGCCGGAATCGTCTTAGTCACTCCCGAAGGACGGTCGTTATATTACGCCCTGCGATTAGAATTTTCGGCGACTAACAATGACTCTGAGTATGAAGCCCTGATTGCCGGGCTGAAGCTTGCTAAAGACCTCGGAGTGAAAATGTTAGACATATTCTGTGACTCTAAAATTGTTGTTTGCCAAGTGCGAGAGGAATTTGTGGCTCGAGGACCTCGACTTATCGCCTACCTCGGGAAAGTGAGAGAGCTATTGAATAGCTTAGAGCGGTACAACATAACGCACATTCCCAGAGTTGAAAACCAGAAAGCGGATAGGCTGGCAAAGCTGGCCAGTTCCGACAATCCAAATGAAACTGAAATAATTCCAATTGAAACGTTGGAATCACCAAGCTTCGAGTCAATGGAAATTGAATTCGCCTTTGAAGCAGAACCGGAGAAGGAGTCGTGGATGACTCCAATTAAGAATTTCCTTAAAAATGGGAAACTCCCATCAAAGAAGAGTGAGAAAAGGGCTATAGTTCGCAAAGCTACCAGATATGTCATACAAGATGATACTCTTTATAGGCAAGGATTTTCTATGCCCCTGTTACGATGTATAGCACACGACGACATCAAGCGTGTACTAAGAGAGGTACACGAAGGTGAGTGTGGAGATCATACAGGAGGTCAAACTTTAGCAAAGAAGATATTGCGGTACGGATACTTCTGGCCTAATATCAATAAAGATGCAGCTGATTATTCACGACGCTGCGATAAGTGCCAGAGATTCGCCAAGATCCCCAGGGCACCGTCGACCCAACTTAAATCAATGGTGAGTCCTTGGCCATTTGCCACGTGGGGAATTGATATCATTGGAGTGTTACCAATTGCTAAAGGAGGAGCTAAGTATGCAATAGTGGCCGTGGACTATTTCACGAAGTGGGTAGAAGCTGAGCCCTTGACCAAGATCACAGCAAGAAAGGTAATAAGTTTTGTGGTCAGAAATATTATATGCCGGTTCGGGATTCCAAGGACGATTATAACTGACAACGGAACCCAGTTTGATAGTACTGAATTCAGAAATTTCTGTCAGAAGTATAAGATAGACAAGCGATATACTGCAGTTGCCTATCCGCAGTCAAACGGGCAAGTAGAGGCAATAAACAAAGTAATAAAATCCATCCTCAAGAAGCGGTTAGAGCGTGCAAAGGCAAGATGGGTTGACGAATTGCCCCTAGCTTTGTGGGCATATCGAACAACATTTAAGACAGCCACCGGTCATACTCCTTTCTCTCTCTCCTTTGGCTCAGAAGCAGTAATTCCAGTTGAACTGGAAGTTCCTTCCCACAGGGTGACATATTATGACCCGATGACGAATCGGGCGCTCTTGCTTGAGTCTCTTGATGAAGTCGAAGAAAAAAGGGATGAAGCGGATTTGCGTGCGGCAAGACATTGACGTCAGATGGCACGCTATTATGACAAAAAAGTTCGCCTCAGGACTTTTGAACCAGGAGATTTGGTGCTAAAGAGAGTCTTTCCGTCCCTTCCTCACCTCGGTCCAAAATGGGAAGGACCCTTTGTCATCCAACGGAAACTTGAAAAAGGAACCTTTAAGTTAACGACCGTAGATGGCGAAGAAGTCCCCAGAGCATGGAATACCCAACACTTAATGCGATATTTGAATTAGAGATGCTCTACTTTGTGTTATTTTTCTTATGAACTTTGTAATAAGGCACGACTGGCCTTGGGAAAATCTGACGATATGAATGAAGAACTATAAAGTGGATGTAGGCTACGACTTAGCCGAACCACTATAAAAATATTGTGTGTTATTTACTTTTATGCATTACATATGTACATTTATCAGTTATTCTGTTGTGATTATAAGATACAGGATAACTCACAGCCTAAAAAGGTTGAAAACAGTTTAGACATGACAAGAAGCACAACGACTATTTGTGCGATAAAACATAAAAGAATGAGAAAACGACATTCTTAACTCTAACTCTCCAGAGAGAGAGAGAGTATAAAAGCGTCTCCGACTGAGCGCTGAAAAAGAAATTCTCTTCCTAACTCTAACTCTCCAGAGAGAGAGAGAGTATAAAAGCGTCTCCGACTGAGCGCTGAAAAAGAAATTCTTCTCCTAACTCTAACTTTCGAGAGAGAAAGAGAGTATAAAGGCGTCTCCGACTGAATGCTGAGCAAGAAATCTTTCTCCGTTGAAAAACCGGGGAATAAATGGATGACTGAGCTCAAACTCTAACTTTCAAAAGAAAGAGAGAGAGTATAAAAGAAATGCCAGAAAAAGCGACAGGTACCGACGGCACAGGAAATGCTATCCCGTCAGAAAATCGGGAGCATTCAGATTGCTCGACTAAGCATTAAACAGTTTGTGGGAATTGACTGGGGACACGTATATATACGCATATTTCCCCCCTCCACAACTTCGTTTCACAACTATAGATATGCATTTCTACATAAGTGCAGAACTACCAACAAACAAACATTGCAAAAAGTGAATTATTTTTATTTACAATTGAATGAATTTGTACAGGAAAATAGCTAAAAAAGAAAATGCAGGAGCTACTTTTGTAGCAGCAATTATTGGTTCACAAAACGCTAAAGCGATACAAGGCAATCCACTATTTAGATTTTGAATGAGCCTTGGATTTCTTGGAAGCTTTCTCCGCATCCTTTGCTTCTTTCTCAGCCTCCGTCAAGATCCGTTTTGACTTCTTTTTTCCTGAAGATGCGGTGCTGGAGCCGGTAGACTTCTTCCCAGAGGGCGGGGCGCTGGAATCAAGAGAAGATTTTTTAGCAAGTTCCTCCGTAATAGATCTAGTCGAGAGCTTAACAACTAACCTTGATCCCGCATCCACGAATGCGAGGGGTTTGAGGACTTCGGGGTCTAGCTCTTCAGCTTTTAATTGCAAGCGCTTGTCTTGATCAGCCTTCATTGCAGCCAAGGTAACGTCATCAGCACTTTTTGACTCCCCGGTTATTGCAACTTCTGGTTCCTCTTCATGCCCACCGTCTCCGCCGTCGTCCTTTAAAGCTGCTATTGTTTCTTCATCACGGGGAGTGGTGACCTTAGTTGGCTCACTTCCTTCTCCCAAGTCTATAGAAGCAGCCTTGCCTTCCCCTTTTTTGGCCCTATCTGCGGGCTCCGTCCCAGCGGCGGCTCCTTGAGCTACATCTGTCTTTTCGGATGATTCAATACCTACAGAATGAGAAGCAACAATTATCAACTCAGACGAAAACAATGGGTCTCTCATCGATTGTTCAATCGCGTGGCGAAAGGTAGAAATAGCTTTGGCAAATTGAGGAGAAAAGATAGGGATACCTTCCGAAGACTTCTCAGCGGGGGTGACTACTACCTCTGGTGCTATTTCAGGAATAGGGGATAGCAGAGTCGTTCGGGGAATCCCCGGATTTTCGGGATCATACCCTTCTACTTCAGAAGTCGCGGGAGCGGAAGAAGAGGAACCAGCTTCGAGAATAGTTTTTTGTTTAAACTTCCGTCTCTCTTCTTCCATGGCCTCAGCAATAAGGCGGCGCCCTTCAGCTAGGCGCTCCGGTTCATCATCTCTCAAGTATTTCTCCATCAATTTATCTTCATCGATGGAATCGACCTTAAGTTCCTCTTTTTCCCACTCGACGATCTGATTCCATACTTGAACCAGAGTGGATGGATAATCTTCGATCCAAGAAATGTTTCGGTGATGAATAATATGTGCGAAGAATTCAATCATTAGTTCGCCAAAACTTTGAATCTCAACCTCCGCCTCAGATAATTGCTTGCGGGCTTCCTCCGCAGATTTTATAGCACACTCTACATTGCCCTCGGCCAGGGCAGCTCTGTTCTCTGCTTCCAACAGCTTTGAAGCCAAGTCAGCGTTCTTCTTTTCCAGTTCAGCATTCTTCTTTGCTAACTCGGCGTTTTTCCGTTCAAGTTCAGCATAGGCAAGGCGTGTCTTAGCAGCTTCTGACTTGGCCTCGTCAGCTTGCTTTTTTAATTCAGAACGCTCCTGAGTGTGAGATTCAAGCAAGTCATGATAACGTTTTTGCATGTCCTCAAACTGTTGTTTGAAATTAGAAGCGTCCCTTTGAGCGACAACTAACTGAGCTTGAGTGTCTTCTAAATCTTTTCCTAGGGCTTTTAGAGCCTAGGCATCCTCCTCCGCGGTCTTTTGCATTGAATCGGTATTTGTGATTAGAGTGCGGATGATTCTAGAAAGATTGCGTGAATACTTGAGCATCTCGGTATATTGTTTTTCCACCAAATCAATCTTTGCTTTGGCCTCATCCGCCCACTTGGAAGAAATAGGTTCAAGAGCGGGTAAAAAAGTCAAAGTCTCGAAGTAATGTTCAGGAAATTGCTCCTCCAAATAGGCCCGCTTTACTGCAGTTGCCGCGTCCAGTGGGGGGGAGCGGGGATTGTCAGTTCGGTGTCCCTGTGTGAAGGGGATTCGGTAAACTCTTTGTCTGTCCTAGGTCGTTTAGTAGCAGGAACCTTGTGCTTGCTTCGAGACCCAGTTTCTTTTGGAGGAGTTCTCTCTCTGCTGCGCTTTTCATGGGAAGAAGTGGAGTCTTTAGATGGTGGTCTGTCCTCTTCCCTGCGGCTTTGATAGCCCTTATATTTCTCTTGTTCCGGTCGAACCGGTGAGCGGGAACGTGAGGGTCGAGAACGATGGGGATCATAAGGTCTTCTCTCCTCCCTACCACGATCATCCCGGCGATCATACTCGACATCCTGAGGAGGATTGGACATGCTGCGACGAAGCTTTCTTATATCGTAGTAGGATCGAGACATTGTACCTGCACGATAAAATAAACGAAGTTTAGAATTAATGGATTCACGGAAAAAGAAGTGCAATGAATGCTGATGCTGTTGTGTGAAGTGTATCCTAAGTGGTGTGTTTCCCCCAACCAACCCGAGTCTGAAGCTAGACTAGTACGGGCAGGCTCTTTGGCCTTAGCGGGAGTGGTCTCTTCAGAAGAGGTGAAAACTAAAGGATCCTTCCTGAAATCCTCTGAAGTGTATATGGTCTCAGGTAAGGGGAGATCCCCCAAACCCTGAAATATTTGCTCATCAGTACTAGGAATATCCCCCTCAGAAGCATGAAGTGGTGATTCTTGGGAGGATTTTGACTTGTCTAGAGAAGTAGTTTCTTCGGGGGCAATATATCCTTCACGATGCTTTTCGGCCAGATTAGCCAATTCGTCATCTTGTGTAGAAGATGGAGAAGGTGAAGCTTGAAGAGGCACTGTAGGAATTCCCGAGCCTTCTCCTGTTTCTGGAACCACCTCCACTGGAGGAATGTATGCATAAGGGACCGTCCCATGACCGATGCTACGAAAAACAGATAGCAACCCATGAAAGTGAAGGTATTCATCTTTAAGGACCTCGTCGATAGTCAAGAATTTTTGATCGCCATTAAGGAGCCGGTGCATCCGATCAAAAAACACCTGATCTGATATCTGTTTGGGATTGTCAACTGCAAACAAAAAGGAAAACAGGTCAAGGTGATGATTCAAGTGTATAGATTCTGGATTTAGGAAATCAGTGCTTTACTTGATTTTGTCTACCTCCTGGCGCATCCAGGCTGTCGCATCACGTAGAACCATTCTAATCTGGAATCTCCAGCTTTACTGCTAAATGGTGCAGAGATTATCTTCCTTTTTGGAACTGATTCGAAGTAGCAGAAAGATGGAGTCTCTCGAGTCCGATGTTTGAAATTATAAAAGAAGTGAACATCATCGAACGTGAGCTCTATGCCTAGGATTTCACGATATGCTATATACAAGGTGTGCAAATAGGCATATGAATTGGGATGCAACTGCATGGGGGCAATCCGCATTTGTCTTAAGAAATCAACGATGAAAGGAGAGAATGGAGGAATGGCACCGACCATGCACATTAATCGAGTGACCGCCATATATCCTTCTGGAGGGTTGTGGGGACGGTCAGAGCGTGAAGGCACTAGAGTGTCCCTTTTCATTATCCCGTATTTTAGGCAAATTCGGACAAGTCGATCGTTGTCAATTGTTGATTCAACGGAGTCCGGAGGTGATTCCAATATAATGGCTGATTCAAATTCATCAGGGGCTCGATCGTCACCAATCCCTCCTTCCTCCTCAAAACCCAGAGAAACTTCATTCTCTGAAGACACCTCGTCGCCTTCCCGATGTCCAAACCCGTAATCTGGGCCCTCGCTATCCCATTCTGGATCTGAAGGAGAAGATATATCCTCAAGGGTGAGTTTGTTAGAAGTTTCCGGGGCTTCTGTCCTCTCAGCAAGTCCGGAAGAACGTCTGGGCCTCATTGTCATGGAACTATTGAAGAAGCAATAGCACGGATTAGAGTAAATTAGCCCGTACCCCCCTGTGCATGTGTGTGAACTAAAATGTGTGCAGCGAATGTGAGAAATGCAAAGTAAAAGTGCAACAATGTAAGACGAAATTTTGAAGAGAAAGTGATAGTCAGAGTAGTTCTTAATGTTCATTTATGTCCGTAAGGCACTATCCTAACTGTTCATGAAGTTGGAAATAATATCTTTTAAATAGTTGGACGAAGGTTTGTGTTTTAGATTGAGTAGTTTTCGGTTCGGATGTAGGCACCAGGTTCGGATCGGGTGAGCAAAGGCTCACACTCAGAGAGAAATACCCGGATCGGTTCGGAGGTTGACTTTCGGGGCGGATCGGATAAACTTAGGTAACAATCTCACTATTCTTTCTTTCGTTTCATAACCCAGTCCGATCCGGTCAAACGGATTAAGTCCTATTTCTTTGTCCTATTGCCCCGACCCGGTCCGGATCTGTGAATTTCTCTCTATTCCCTTTTTCTCCTACTGTTACCGTACCCGAACCGATCTTCTTCAATTTCTTCCCTCTTCCTCCTCTCGAATAGCGAACCCAACTCAAATTCCCAAGCCATCATTAAAATCAAGTGGGTGGGCACTTAAATATTCAGTTGCGAGTCTTAATACCCTCCTCCAACGCCTCGAAATGATGCTAATGCCATTAACGACGAAGGCGGAGGATGGAGGAAGTCGTGGCGGTGGAATTAGCTAATTACTTTGCTCGAATCGTTCAACTTAGCTACGGATGTAAATTAAAAACAATTATGGCAACAAGACTCAAGATTACAAGGCTACCTATGTATTTGATTCAAAGATTGAAGCGGGAATTTTGGAGTTTCTTGGAAAGACTGAAGTTTCGACGTGGAGTCGGTTCGGATGAGCAAAAACAGTGAATGAAAGAAAAGAAGAGAAATGAAGTAAATTTATACAAAAAACAGATTGACTATTCGTATTCCCGATCGGACCGGCTCGAAAAGCCCAGTAACGCAGCTTGGCCCACTAATACATTGCAGAAGAGAAGGAAATCAGTTCTGGTCGGAACCCAAAGCAGAAATCCGTTCGGGTCGGAATCCGAACCGAACAGGATGAAGTACAACAACTTGGCATGTGAATTCAAAAGGAAGGATGAAGCCTTTGTGCTATGGCAATCAAAGCACGCTCCGTTTCCAACAGAAGCATCCTTTGAGGGGGCAAAGTGTTAGCCTACTTTGTGAACTAGGCAACACAAAGTCAAGAAATCAGACATTGAAGAGCATTTTTAATTAGAAGACTTCGGTTCGGATCGGAGAAGACACTACAACCTAGATTGGACAACAGCGATTGTTCGGGTCGGGTCAGAGCAACATATCGGTTCGGGTCGGATAGAAACTTCTGTTCGGATCGGTGAACTGCTGCTGAGGAAAATGGGTAAGGCATATCTATTCGGATCGAAAGGCAACATAATCTCAATTGGATCGGAAAGCCACCTGTTTGCCACGAAAATAGATCGGAGCGGAGCAGATTAAAGAGGATGAGAGCGTTGCATCCAAACCAGTCCGGATCGGGTATCCCGATCCGAACCCCTTATATGTGTGTCTCCGACCCGAGCCCATGTTCCATCTTATTCTCCTGCAAAAGCGCCTGGATATCCGGACCGGTTGTGACCAGTTCCTGCCCATAACGTTCACTATTTTGATGTGTTGTCAGCACAGTAATCCATCCGAACCCGGGGCTAATGGGATGGACGACACGTGGCTCCGATCCGGATCAGGTTTTGAGCAAATTCACGCCTATAAATACCCCGTCTGGAGACAAAGAAAAGGATCTTTTTTCAGCACTCAGAGAATTCAACCACCTCCATAATCCGAACTCAATTACTCCCGGAAAATCCAAATCATCTTTCATTTTTGTTTTAGTCAATTGAGTGAATATAAGTGAGTTGTGAGTGGAATTGAGTGAATCTTACATTGTATTTGCAACTGAATTATTGAATATAGTAAAAGATAAGTGGACGTAGGCATTTCTTCGCCGAACCACTATAAATCCTGCGTGTTCATTTTTATTTTTATCTCATTTCATCTTGCTTTTAATCAATTTGGGTGTTAGAACCACTTTTGGGTCTAACAATAAGCTAAGAGGTACAACTGAAAAGGAAACAACAAATTCAGTAAAGAACACATATGGCAATTAAAGAAAATGGATTTTTTTAGCAGCAGTGAATAAGAATAAATTTTTCCACGATAAGTTGAAAAGGAAAATCTGTAATAAAGAAATTTTTCTTATGTGGACTGTTCTTGGATAGGAAAATAGCGAATCTTTATAAAATAGTTTCATAAAATCCAAGTACAAATAGAAAAGGTACATAAAAGAAAAACAGAAGATGTGAAGTTTTCCGTTTTTCCACCTTTTTGTAACATAAGAAATCGAATTTAGAAAATTAGATTTTTCTAAAATTCAAAATATAAAGTTGCTTGGTAGGGTTTTGGATGCAAAAATTGGATGAACTACACTCTTGCTCAGTAAAAGTGTGGGAAAATTTGGATGAAAATATATTTTGATTTTCAAAATATTGCATTCATGTAGAATTGTAAGTATATTTAGGATGTGTGCATCATGTTTTTAAAAGATTTCTGAAAAATTTGCATACATATAGGAGGTACCGCTTAGGCATTCATTTCATTCATGTATTATTATTTTGACTTACATTTTGCACTAGTACACAAATGGTTGCAAAATTGGATGCACACAGGATGGTTGTGATTTATACGAGGAATTACGTGATTTTACCCTTACCAAATTTCGGGAATGAAATTTCCTAAGGGTGGAAGAGTATG
Organism: Allium sativum; assembly: GCA_030737875.1. NCBI lineage: Eukaryota > Viridiplantae > Streptophyta > Magnoliopsida > Asparagales > Amaryllidaceae > Allium > Allium sativum. The sequence continues at coordinate 950,039,537 of CM060926.1, read as the reverse complement.
ACACCCCGTAAATTCTAAAGAACATTAATGACAACAAAAATAAAGAATACTTAATTTAATAATGGGAATTAAGTAAAATGGACTGTACCATTGCGTTCGTCTTGGAATTCTGTTTCAAACAGAGTCCGAGTTTACGTAAAAAGGATAACGTATGAAGAAGATATGAGCATTAGAAGTTTGTATACATATACGGCTCATTATATATAAACATATTCAGAAATTCAAATCACGTAACGCGGGAACACTGGGCGAGAGATAGACCCGTTAGGGGCCGACCCACTCAAGGGTGTATCGAACCTAGGGTCGACCCCCACAAATCTGAGGCAGATTCATTAGTGAACTTGGACTGCTTTATGGACCACATTCGTTGCTGAGCACCTATAAATAGGCTTGTAGAGTCTAGCCTAAATCTCATATTTTCAGAGAGGTTGTCTAGACTCTGCCATTTTTTCCTCCTTAAATCTCTTCAGAAAAATAGAATAATTAGTCTTAGGAAATTCTGATTCAGGATCTGGAGGAAAGGAATGTATGTATGCAAATGGGTGTTCAAAAATTCTGATCGTAGTAAGGTAAATTCTTGGATCTGGTCAATTTAGATTTCTCCTCTTTCTTCCCTTTTTCTTTTAGTCTGAGAATTGTGAATCCATGGTTACATAGATTCTAGATCCAGTTAGGAGAGCCATGGAATGCTAGGTCCGGACCAGATTCAGGATTGTAAAGCAACTAAAGTGAGTGGATTTAAGTTATACCTTTTTGATAATGGTATATTTATCGTTTGACATTCCCCGATAATATGCATAGTAAATCTACTGGAATGATTAATCTACTGAAATGTATAAACCTGTTAAAATATGTTGAAACGATTACTGTTGTATACATACATGTTTTAATAACTTGTTAATTGGATATTGTAAGTTAAGTTATAGTGAAATTGGGATAATCACATGTTAATCTGTGGCATGTTATGTACTTGAACTCTTAACTATAAGAATTGGGATAATTACATGTCAATTTGTTAGATTGAAATAATTACAAGTTATTCTTTTAAAAATGGAGTTAATTACATGTTAGGAATAACATGCGACATGATAATCAGTTAAAATGGACTTAATATGATATCAAGTATGACATGGAAAAATAGATTACAGTAAAATTTGGAAGAATGGATATGCCTAAATTTATAGTAAATAGAAAATTATAACCGCAATTAGACACGAGGTTAAATTCAACTTGTGGTAGAAGTCTTCCCACAAACGCCCGGCGAATCCAGCATCCACGAGTTTTTAATTTAATGTGAGAGGTCTAGTGCGTAAATATACATGTAACGATGCTAAGACACGAGGTTAAGTCCAACTTGTGGAAGAAGTCTGCCCGGACCCGTCCGGCAAATCCAGCTTCCACATGTGGATGACTTAATGCGAGAGGTCTTATGCGTAAACATATATATAAATATATGTATATGACAGGATTGAAATAAATGGCATTGATTGTAATTAATGGAAATGAATGAAAGGTACAACAGTAAAAGAAGTGGAATGAACGGGGAATGATAATAACCTATTATGAATAAACTTGAAAGGGAAAAGAAAAGATAATAAGTAGGCTTGTCCTAGGGACAAGTGGAAATTATAACTTAGAATATAATAAATGATAGAGGGAATGTGATAACTTATGTAATGAAATAAGTTGTACTTAATTATAAATTAAGTAATCTGTAAATTTGGGAACCTGAAACCTGTTGTTTGTAATAAGTATAGAAAAGGGGGAAACTTATGAAATGCAATAAGTTGTACTTAAGTAATATGTGAACTTGAGAAATTGAGTCTTGCTGATGAGAATAACGTGTTAAAAGGCTTATTATGAACTTAAATGGGTTAAGTTATATAACTGAAATTAATAAGCAAGGGAAACTTGGTAACTTGAATAAGAAGTCAATATGACTTGAAATAACCAAGTTAAATGGAAATCTGAAATGGTAGAGTAAGCGCGTAATTAAATGATTAGACATAGGGTCTAATAACACATTAACGCGAGGCGCTTGGACCATTCCGTACGTTTGGAGGTGTATAACCCAGCGGGGTAGATCATTTTGGTGTCATGGAGCACGAAGGGAGTGCACGTCCATCTAATTATTTTGCTTGTTCTGCTGATATTCTACTGGCTCCGAAGGACTCGAAGGGAAGCACGTGGCTTCCTGGGACGTGGAGGGTAATCCTGGTAGTCCTCAGTGCAGTGACAACGTTCAGGATGTGCTTGCAGAGGTTAGGACTGCGCGTTACTATCCAGTGAGTATAACTTAACTGTCATAATAGGGAGCAGTCAGAAGGCTGTAAGGTATGATAGGAGATTCAAAGATCAGGTTGCCTTGTGACTAGGCGAGTTACAACCATTTTATCGGGTTGCCTTTAACAGGTCTAACCATCTGTTTGATAGCAGTCGTCAGATACCAACCATCGATAGTCAGCATGGTGCATGATGCGGAAAGACGAAGAGCTAAACTTACAGATCAAAGACCTTTCACTGTCATGGCTTTGGTTGCGGGACATGCCAATTAGGATATTATTTATGGTTTTTCTGGGCCATGTCACTAGCTCTCAATTCCGTTTGTCTTTCACTAGTTGAGGGAGGGTCGCGTGAGACCATAGCCACTGAAAATGCAGACCATAGCATATGTGTATACAAATATCTGAAAAGCTCTCGATCGAGTTCCGTGTTTCTTGTACAACCCTGTTACGGAAATCGGTGTACAGTAGAGAATATGTGCGATTAAGGCATCGAGTATGATTTACGATACGTATGTGAGAAAATCTGGATACTAGACAAACCAACACGAGTTTCGATATATCAAAATTTTGAAAAAAAATACGGTCTGTTGGAATTCGAGTCGTTACATAACTCAAGGATTTATGATTTTTGAACAAATTGCAGAATCCACTATGACTCATGAATGAGTGCACAACTCCGAAGATGAATACAAAATAATATGTGTCATAAAAAAGAGATGTCGAAGATGGATGATTCTACTAAAGAATAAAATATGGACCTCAAAGTAATTATGTCAAATCATTCCCAAAAATCACCACAAACTCTAAGCAAACAAGGCACGCAAACAATCATGTATATAATGATCACTCTTCAAAAAAAAGAGTTTAAACATCCATGAACATGGAATTAGCCAAAAGAAAGAAATGGACAATTCCAAATCGAAAGTCACCAAGTCGATTAGTCCTAAACTTGGTGAAAGTATAAGAAACTTCATTCACCACAAGGTTGCAAATCGTCAAATAGAACTTTTAGTCATTTGACATGGTGGTCGGACACCGCAAAAAACTCAAACTAAGCCTTCTATCTCACTAACATGGTAGCTTCGCAATGCCCGTAGTATTTCGTCCAAAGACGAGGTGACTACACACCTCGCTAAGTGTTTCGTGTAATAGACGTGGTGCTTCACACAGCTCGCAGTATTTCATTCGATGATGAGGTGGCTACACACCTCGCTAAGCGTTTCGTCTAATAGACGTGGTGGCTTCACACCGCAAAGAGATCAAACTAAGCATTTCGTCTCATGACGAGGTGGCTTCACACCTCACTAATCTTTTCTTCTCATGACAAGGTGACTTCACATCTCACAAAGCGTTTCGTCTAACCGACGTGGTGACTTCACACCGCAAATAGAATTAACTAAGCTTTTCATCTCACGACGAGGTGGCTTCACACCTCACTAAGCGTTTCGTCTAACCGACGTGGTGGTTTCACACCCCGAAGAGAATTAATTAAGCATTTCGTCCCGCGACGAGGTGCCTTCACACCTCACTAAGCTTTTCGTCTCATGACGAGGTGGCTTCACACCTCACTAAGTGTTTTGTCTCACGACGAGGTGGCTTCACACCTCACTAAGCGTTTCGTCTCACGACGAGGTGGCTTCACACCTCACCAAGCATTTTGTTTAACTAACATGGTGGCTTCACACCACAAAGGGAATTAACTAAGAATTTCGTCTCACGACGAGGTGGCTTCATACCTCACTAACCATTACGTCTAACCGACGTGCTGGCTTCACACCGTAAAGAGAATCAACTAAGCTTTCGTCTCGCGACGATGTGGCTTTACACCTCACTTAGCTTTTCGTCTAACCGATGTAGTGGCTTCACACCGCAAAGAGAATGATCAATGTCTATGTACAAAAGATATACAACACATGTGATCTAACAAAGATGATCATACATGATCCTGAGATTTCATCCCTAATAATTAAATTGAATCTCAACTGACTAAGTCGGAAAATTAACCGACAAAGTAAACGCAAGTGTGTCGACCCACTCGTTTTTGCTAAGACATTTAATTAAATTCCTTATTCAATCGAAAAGATGAAATTACTTGTTTGAAACAAGTAACACTCAAAAGCAAAATAGAATACTAAATCGTTACCATAAGAAAACTAAAGTCATCTCGATAGTAAAATAAATGGGTAATGAAAACTCGAGGTAGCATGTAAGAATTTTCTCAAAACATAGGTTTGGAAAATCTGCATACTTAGATATAAAACAAGCATCTTCGAATTCCTAAGGATAGGTGTCCCCAAGTTCTTTGGACGCAAAGAAGGTGGATGAGTATAATTCAAAAGAACTCGAATAAAATGGTCATGGTAATCATCGTCGTAAAGAATAAAGAGGATGGTACCCATATAGGAATTAGTTTCCTTACCAAAAATAAGATATCTCAAACTTCATAGGAAAAAATTCAAACTATGAAAGATGTACAGGATATATACGGTGGTCATACATATCCCATTCTCAAATCATTATCTCTTTAAAATCCTTATAGTTGCAAATTAACAATCAATACTATTAATTTGCCTCACTATTTATTTATATAAAGTTGCTAATGCTAAGGTTCAATGGCGATGCACATCATTAATGTTTAATATAAGTGTTGTATTAGAATTATCTCATTGGAGTATTTAGAAACTCCTATCGATATCGCGGCGTCCCACTTCACGATTAGAATTCCTAACATACTCAATGGGAAACTCAATACAATAAAACAAATTACATCCAAATAGGGGCACAAATTTGTAAATAAAGAATTAAAGATGCAACCAATTATTTATGAACTAAATTTGTAATCATAAACAATAAATGAAAACATTTAAGAGTGCTTAGTGAAAATAATTTATTTGTTTTCACCTGCAAATCTAATCTCAAGCAAATTGGTATTTCACTTAGCCAAAATTATTTTATTAAACCGTTTTATAAAATAATTTAGAAATCATAAAAACTAAGTCCCAAAAGTTATTTCAACCAAAAATTGGAAATAATTTGAATTCTTACCCAAGGAAAGAGATGGGAATCTAAGTTTGTCTAGGCCGAGATTTTACAAAGTTGAAGTCAAATAAATTTAATTGATCAAACAAGGATCATGATATAAGATAGGATATGACGGGTCCTAAGACTCGAGCTAAATCCTAAAACATGATTTCCTAAGATACACTTAGGACAATGACCCTCGCCATAATATCTTATATTGTTCCGAGCGTGGCTTTGATACAAAGTGTAATGCCTCACCTCTATGCTCGCATTAGTTAAGGCCATTGCAAGCAATGGTGTCAACCAACTAGAAGAATAAGGCTGTTGAGGAGTGACCATATGTATAACAGCTTTGAACAGGTGTTAAACATATCAGATAATGTGGTCTTACTTTTCAAATCTCAGGAGGAAATCTGACACATTTAATTCAAGTTCAAAACTGCTACACAGCAGCTATATATAATTCGAAATCAATATAAAATACATAATAATAAAATCCAGAGTCAGACACAGATATTCACATCACTAAGGCGGAAATATATTAACACATGAGTATAAATACATAGATAGTGGTCATATTCGATCCACTATTCAATAAAAGAATAGGTACAAGTTCTAGACAAAAGAATATGTATACATGAAAATCTAAGATACATGTATAATCAAGAACTACAACTCTAATGTGGATGGCAAAAAGCCAAGAATTGGTCCCTGCAAGAAATGCAATGTTAGCACCTGCAATACTCGGTCTAACCCTGTAACGGCCCAGGAAATCCCGACATTCAAATTTTCGACAATAATACATACCGGGTCGTTACAGACCCGAGAATTACTTATATGAACAAACAATAAACGGATCAGTCTAGTTGTACTCATCATAAAAACCCGAGATAAGAACAGAGATATAAATAGATAATGACATATGAACAATAACAACAATGATCACAAGTAAATGTGAAGTCCCGGAAATGTCCACAAAGTATGTCAAAGAAAATCTCATAGTTATAAAAAGAATGTCACTCTCTAAAGATATAGCTAATTACGAGAAATGATGTTCCTATCAAGTCAATGCAAAATGGATAACACGATATCAAAACATGGTTACCCGCAAGAAATGATGTCCCCCATCAAGTCCTCACGAAATAGATAACTCAGATTTTAGATAATCGATAAATTAGAAATCTAGAAGATCCTTAAGAGGGGATAACCAAACTCAAGACAGGAGTCCGAAGACTCATCAACTCAATATAGGAGTCCAAAGACTCAACCAATTCAATATGGGAATCTGAAGACTCGATCAACTCAATATCGAAGGTGGGATGCAATCTCAAGGCAGCCAGTCATAGTGTTGAGGCAAAGCTGACCATGGGTCGCGACCTCGCAGGATGATCCGAAGATCATCAATAAAATCAATGAATTGAAGTTCCTTGGGATGATTCGAAGATCATCAGAATGACCTGAAGGTCGGAATGATCCGAAGATCATCGATATGATCAAAATTGATCAAGTATAGTGTAAACTATGCTAAGATAGTAAATATAAGAGTCGAGCTACATGTCCCATAACCACTTGCTCTACTCGAATATTTACAAACAAGTTGTATATTTCACTAAAAATATGAAACGATCATTGCCATGGTGTTCAATCGAAAACAATTTGGAAAATAACTTCATATAAGTGGAGTTGGAAACCGTTTAATAAAAGATTAGGTGTCTACTAATACTTTAAAACCCTTTTATATAATTTCGAAGTGGCAAATCTCGTGTAATAGTTATCGAAATGACGAACAAACTAATAATTAACATTTTCGTAACGTAAACAAAATCTCACGACTATCGTTTATAATTCCGTTCACCACGAATAAACTGAAAGTCCATGAAGTCAAAACGCATAAATCTGTGAACCAGATAAAATGAAAAGTCATAAACAAAGGAGAAATGGGCCGAAATTGGTCCGAAATGAGCCCAAATGGACCTAAATTGTTGACCGCGGTCTACACCGGTCAACAACAGAAAAACAGGAATCAGACGTCTGAAATATAAATTCAGACGTCTGGATTGGGTTTCCAAAGATATAAGTCTCTATCTGAGATTTAGACGTCTGATTGGAAAATTCTGACTTTTGAATTGCAATTCAGACATTTTAATGGAAAATTCAGACTTCTGAATTGTGCTCTGTTTGTTTTTATGATTATTGCAGCAGGTCAGACGTCTGACCTATAATATTTAAAAGTCTGAATCTAGGCCTGAGCATTATTTTGCCTAGATAACATGCTCAAAATCATATGTGCAACCACCTGAAGGTCTATAATGTTATGTACACAAAGACGGAGCACCCAAGGCTTGTCAAAACAACTTATAACACACAAATTCACATGCACAAACATATATACATGAGATTGCAATGATTTTGATTATAAGCTCAAAAGTGAACTAAATTCTAAACCAAAGCATGCAAAAGTGATTCAAGCGACTTTCGAAGACTTAGCACTTTGCCGGGGTGGCAACGGAGCTTCACAAGATCAACAAATCAACTCACACCATATGAATTAGATTGTGTGAACAATCTTAATTAAAAATTTCAATTCAATGAAACATAACCACATGAAATCGGCTAAGTCACACTAACCTACCCAATTCACTTGCATATGCAGACTCAAATTGTAACACCCCGTATTTTAACAACACTAAAAGAGGATAAATTAAATAATATTTAATTTAATATTCGAAACTAAGAGAAAAGGACAGCGCCATTGCGTCGTCTTGAAATTCTGGTCAAGATAGACATTTGGTTTGCGTAAAACGGACACTGTATGAAGAAGTTATGAGGATTTTAAGTTTGTATACACATAGAAGAATTAGATATATACATATGAGTTAGAACCTTATCCAAAACCGTTCAAAAATCAAAATGGCAGAAGGCGACAAATTTCCCGCTCTAGCAGGTCGACCCCCCTAGAGGAGTGTCAACACCGGGGTCGATCCCTGTCAACACCAGGGTTGACCCACCTACAGGGGTGTCGACACCCTTAGGGGTGATGTGGCAATCAGTTTCAAAGGGGATGGAAGCTATAAATACATGGTCATTTCTCATGTTTTCTTCATTGAGAATCAATGGGGGCCAAAAACTGAACTGGATCAGTTATCTTCTACAACTATCAACCTAAGCAAATCAGTTAGAGATTCAAGATCCATTCTTTTTTTATTTTCTAATCCAAACTCTGTGAGTTCCTAGTTGCTTTTAGATTTAAATATTTAAAAGTAAACATGATATGACAATAGTTTGGATTTGTTCATGTGCCTATGTTATACTGGATCCATTGTAAATTGTGAACATATGACATTCTAAATTGGTTATACCTTGGATCTAAATCTCTATCTTGTAGAATCTATTCTAAACTTTATGACATTCAATGATGTGGATCTCGATAGTATTTGTGTTAGATCTATTTTTAACTATTGGATCTGGATTATGTGGACATCTAATCAAATCAAGTTTATCACCTTGTGCCTATCATACTAGATCTAAACCGGTTGGACATCTAAATTGTTAATTTAGATCTTATTATGACATCATAGTTATGTTAGAATTAGTTAACTGCCACAAGTTCATCAGATTTATGCTTATATGTCCACCTTATCACCATGCTAGTTTATGTTTATGCCAAAACAATCACCTTTGTCATATTCCCATCACTTTCCCCTTTTTATTGTTTATGACTAGGCTACTTTCTAGCCTAGATGACGCCAAATGTATGCGAATACTTTAGTTAGGGAACGGGGGAAAAAGGTTAGAACCGGCATAATTTAAATAATGTTTATATGAATTGGACAAATAACTCAAATGGGGAAAAATGGGCATAATCACCTATAATACATAGGTAAATTTGGATAATTGTGAAATGTCTAATAATTACAATTAGAAATTGTAATTGCACTTATGACACGAGGTTAGGTTGCATTAGTGGTGGAAGTCTGCTCGAACCCGACCGACATATCCAGCAACCACTAATGTTGAACTTAATGTGAGAGGTCTAAGTTTGCAAATATGAATCAGGCTAAGACATGAGGTTAGGCCCAACTTGTGGAAGAAGTATGCCCAGACCCGATCGGCATATCCAGCATCCACAAGCTGTAGGCCTAATGTGGGAGGTCTAGCCCATTATAAACCATAAATGGACATGGTAATGAATTGGACTAGTTAACCTAATTTAATCCATAGGGATTGTATGATTATGAACTAAAGTTAGGGTTAAGTAAAATTGGCTGGACTATGGGTGGGTTAAGTAAATCTGAGGGGGTGGGTAATATTTACCTACAGGCCTACAAACTTAGCCCGATAAGGTTATGCAATTAAAGACACCTAGTGGTAAGCATAACCGGTAGGAAGATCGGGGGTTATATAAAATTAAAGACATTGGAAAATCTAGTGGGGGATACAAGACATTGGGTAGAGCTTGTATCATACTGTGTGGGACTCATTTCAGTCAGTAGCCCGGAGTATGTATCGAGTAAAGAACTCCGAAATAGGTCGGAGAAGGGGTATGCTTACTGGACTGATTGTAAGGGATCCAAACGTGGAGGATGGTGTTGGCAGTGCAAACGGACCGGGCCATGTGTGTGCATGAACCGGGTCGAAGGGGATAACACGACCGTGACACCTGTAGATATGGGGCTGTGCATATCAGCTGGGGGGGGATTGCCACTTTAGGACGTAATAGATCCTACTGTGGGGCCGACACAGTGTATCTACGGAGTAGGGGCTCGATCGATTAGAGTAGGGCTGTCAATAGATACTTTCAGATACAGATAGTTCCATATCCGCATCCTAAACCGTTTTCAGATATCGGATATCTGCATCCGTGGATACAGATTGGATATCGGATAATTATCCGCTTCGCCAACGGTCGATAAATCAACGAACATAAATGAATTTTTTTAGCTTAATATTAAGCTTTTTTCAGCCTAATTGATTACTAAAGTGCTAAAAATAAATAAATATGATGATAATATATAATTTTGAGCAATATGCATGCATTTAGTTGACTTTCAATTTTGCAAAATAATGAATTAGTATACTTAATTATGTTAAAATACACATAATTTAAGCTATAATCGTGAAAAAAGGAGGACGGATAATTTTCGGATGCGAATATGCCTATATCCACATCCTCATCCGCTTTTCCGGATATTGGATATATATCCGCTTTTCAGATGCGGATGCGGACGGATTTCGGATTTTTCGGATATCCATTGATAGCCCTAGATTAGAGTAGTAGTTAGGGTACATTTGGACGTATGCCTAAGTCTACCACCTTGAAGTGTAAGGGATCATCTCATTCTGGTTATACTAGTAATAGTGCAGAGTAATCATTAGGGAAGCGTATACACCTTATCTTGTCACCTTGTCACACCTGCCATTTATATAATGATCTTCTTATCCACTTTATATGCCTGTCATGCTACTTTTGTTTATTTACTTTATAAAAGCAACTGGACTCGCTAGACTTTATGTCTGACCCTTTATGTTTCCTCTTCTTTCTTCCGTTCTCCCCCAGGTTCTCAGGGCGGGAATACCCAGGCCTAGTCAGAACTCAGTTATCATCTTGCTAGGAGCTACTTTTGAAGTATGGCTCAAGTTCTTATCTGTACTATGGCTTAACTCTTTTTCTTGAGGAATTATGTTATGTTTTTTATATTTATGTACTCCGATGGTACAAGACAAGTTATATTATTGTAATGGTTTTTGTGACTTATGGTATTTTGACCACGATGTTATGATTTATGTTTGAAATAAAAAAATTTAAATTTCCGCTGCTATCTTATTTATATCTATCTTGTAATTTTTCTGTGTCTATTTACCTATAACGCTTCACGGAACTTAATGCATTCCCTTAGTGAGTAACATTAACGGACGTGGGGTGTCAAACTTAGTATCAGAGCTGAAGGTTACCAGATTTGATAAAAGTCTTTGGAAACTATTTTCAAAATGGGTTTTAAAAGAAAGCATTTTCAAAAACAAAAGTCTGTTTTGAAAAAAATATTTCCCCAAAGCCATATGTAATATCCTCCAGTCCTTTGTCTAAATCTCTTTCTTTTTCTTTTCAGCATATTTAGAGAACCAAACATTCCTATTATCCCAGAGGGTGTTACTATACCAGGATGGTTCCGTAGGTATTTGGAGGCCACGGTGCCTGCCGAAGGCAAGGAAACGTCCCTCCCCCAGCCGCACTAGTCATTTCTTCTCCTCCTCCGCCAGGAGCAGATAATTTCGCTAAGATCTACAAGGGAGGAAAGCCATTCCATGGGAACGAGACATTCGTAGAAGCGTGAAATTGGCTATAGGAGACCGAGGACTTGTTCGTAATCTTTGAAGTAGAGGATAGAAGGAAGGTTCAATTAGCCGCCAGGCTACTGAAAGACGAAGCCTCATTTTGGTGGGAAGTCACCCAAGCTGGACGTCCAGTGGAAACTTAGGAAGATTTTAGACAAAGATTTGAAATAAAATTTCTTTCCCAAGTCGAGAAAAGCATGCAGATGGAGATGTTCTTGGCACTCAAACAAGGGAACTTGACGGTGAAAAAGTATGTGAACAAATTCAACCAGCTAGCAAGGTTCGGGTTGGAACTGCTGGATACTCCACATAAGAAGGTGTTGCGGTTTGCTAAAGGGCTTAATGAACCCTTTCATGGGTTAGCCATGTCCCATATTCCAATGGGAGCCACTTTTGAAAAGCTTGTCGATATGGCCCTAATACACGAGGAAGACAAGGGAGAAAAAAGGAAGTAAAGGCTGAGGAAACATCGCAAAATAAGAAGGTGTGGCCCAAGAAGGGACAATAGCAGAAACAATAACAAAAGAAAGATGGAAAGAATGAAAACGACAAGGATAAGAGAAAATGTCACAGTTGTGGGAAAGAGGGTCACTTGGTCATAGACTGTAAGAGAAGAAAAAACTCTTGCTACAATCGTGGAGAAGTCGGACACTTAGCTAGGGAGTTCCCGAAGAAACAGGGATCGCAGGGATAAGGTCAAAGAGAAAGAACTTCTGGCGGACAGGTGCATGCTCTCGCGATCAGTGCTCCTGATAGAGGTAGAAAATTTTATGTGGAAGGTTTAATTTCTCTTTCAAACTATCCTATTAGAGAACTTTTGTATTCTGCCGCTTCACATTCATTTATATCTAGTTTGTGGTTGAATCCCTACACTTAGTTACTAGTATGGTAGTGGAACCCATAGTTGTCTCAAGCCTCATTGGTGGTTCGGCTCATTTATCTATGATTTGTTGGGGTTTGAGGATATCTTTGTTAGGCGTCGAGTTTGAGTGCGACGCGTATGTGCTCGGGTTTAGGGGCTATGGGTTGATTCTAGGAATGGACTGGCTTACCATGTATGGTGCCATTCTGGATTGAGAGGAGGGTCATTAGACTTTTGACTTGTCATGGGAGGACCCTCGAGATTTCTTGTGACCCACAAGGGTCAGTCATGCTTAGTTTCCTAGAGTCTCTTGATGCACTTTCAATAATCTGCAATCTGTTCCAGTAGTCCGAGATTATTCTGATGTTTTTGATGAGGTACGGGGGTTACCTCCAAGGCGCGAGATCGATTTTCGTATATATCTGTTGGACAATGCAAAGCCAGTTGCATTACCAGTGCGCCATATGGCTCCAAGGGAAAGGAGGCAACTGAGTAAGCAAGTAGGGGAGCTACTTGAGAAAGGATTTATTAGACGAAGCATATACGAATGGGGTGCTCTAGTTGTATTCGTAACTAAGGCGGAAGGCTCGCTTCGTTTGTGTGTCGACTATAGAGAGTTGAATAAACTCATCAAGAAGAACAGACATCCGTTCCAAAGGATTGATGATTTATTTGATATGCTTGTTGGTGCCTCGGTATTTTCTCAATTAGATTTGTCCATGGGATTTCATCAGTTGAGGGTGGAAGAGGACAGCATAGATAAGACCTCTTTCAGAACTTCGGATGGTTTCTTTGAATGGCTAGTTACGCCTTTTGGGTTGACGAATGCACCTGCCTATTTTCTTGATCTGATGAGTAGGTTGTTTCGGGGGTTTCTAAACAAATTTGTCGTTGTCTTTGTTGATGATAACTTGATCTTCTGAGCATGCCCAACATTTGGGAGAAGTCTTGAAGACCCTCTGTGCACATTAGCTTAAGGCAAAGTTTTCCAAATGCCATTTTTGGAGAAAAGACGTGAGATTCTTAGGGCATGTGGTCTCCAAAGAAGGGATAGCTGTAGATCCCGCAAAGGTGGTTACAGTGCAAGATTGGCAGATTCCTAAGAATGCAACCGAGGTGAGCAGTTTTCTTGGGTTGGCAGGTTATTATAGGAAGTTCATTAAAGACTTCGCAAAGATATCGGCCCCACTCACCAGGCTGACAAAGAAGAATTTGGCGTTTTCATGGGATATAAATTGTGATGTTGCTTTCCAACGAATGAAGAGGGCTCTGACAACAACCCCAGTCTTGACTTTGCGTGATGGGAGTAAAGTGTTTACCGTTTACACTGATGTGTGCGGTACAGGGCATGGTGCGGTTCTAATGCAAGAAGGGAAAGTAGTGTGCTATTGGGGCAGAGAGTTGAGAGTTCATGAGTAGAACTACCCCACCCATGATCTAGAGCTTGCTGCCATAGTATTCGCACTTAAGACGTGGCACCATTATTTACTTAGAGAGAAGTTCGAGTTATACACCGATCATAAATCTCTTAAGTATCTGTTCTCGCAAAAGGATCTCAATTTTAGGCAACAACGATGGATGGAGTTCCTAGCTTCTTATGATTTTGAGATTGCTTATACACCTAGCAAGGGTAATGTGGTGGTTGTCGCACTAAGTAAGCAGAGGATGACCTTAAGTCCTTTGTTTGTGGAGAGGAAGAGCTTGGAGTTCATCATAACTTTTAATTTCGGACCCTCCATCGAGATTTTGCCTGATTTGTTTGCATCATTGGAAATACGACCAACTCTTATGGATTAGATAGGAGCTTCGCAGCAATGTGACCCACAGATTTTAGACATCATGGATAAGCTCAGAAAAGGGGAGACTTCTAGTCACCTCAGTAGATATACCATGGATGAAAAGGGGTGGTTGCAACGAGATGGAAGGCTTTGTGTTTCTTTTACTGGAAGCTTAATAAAGGCAGTCCTAGATGAATCCCACCATTCTAAGATGACCATTCATCCAGGTGGTGATAAAATGTACAGAGACATGAAAAGGGTTTTCTTTTAGGTTGGGATGAAGAAAGATGTGTCAGAGTTTGTTTCTTAATGTTTAGTTTGCCAGCAAGTTAAAGCTGAGCAAAAGAAGACTAGTGGTTTACTTCATCCTTTGGAAGTTCCTCGGTGGAAATGGGAGAGTGTCTCTATGGATTTCATAGATGGTTTGCCTAGATCGAAGAAAGGCAACACCAGTATCTAGGTTGTGGTTGATAGACTCACTAAGAGCGCTCACTTTATTCCAGTTAAGAGTAAGAGGACGATATCATGGTTGGCAGCAATTTATGTTCGTGAGATAGCTCGTTTTCATGGATTACCTTCCAGCATCGTGAGCGATCGTGACCCTATCTTTATCAGTGAATTTTGGAGGAGCTTGCAAGAAGCATTAGGTACACAGTTGTGTTTGAGCACCGCTTATCATCCTCAGACTGATGGACAGACGGAGTGGGTGAACAGAATTCTAGAGGATCTTTTGAGGCTGTATATCCTAGACTTCGGAGGGACTTGGGAAGAGCACATTCCTTTAGTGGAGTTTTCCTATAACAATAGCTATCAAGCCAGCATCGGCATGGCACCCTTCGAAGCTTTATACGGACGACCCTGTAGATCACTAACTTTTTGGTGGGAATCTACAGAAAGATTATTACTTGGACCAGATATGGTTAGAGAAACATCCGAAAAGAATGACCTTATTCGACGGTGGATGAAGACAGCTTAAGATAGGCAGAAATCCTATGCAGACCAGAGAAGTATTGACAACGAATTTGAAACGAGAGACTTAGTTTTTTATCAAAGTGTCACCTCTGAGGAATGTGGTTCACTTCAGATCTATAGGGAAGTTGACACCTAGGTTTGTGGGACCATTTCCCAAAACCGAGTGGATTAACCATATGGCCTATAGAGTAAATCTTCCAGAAAATCTATTTGGCGTTCATGATGTTTTCCACGTCTCTCATCTGCGAAAGTGCTTGCATGACACCGCAGAAGTAGTTGAGTTGTGTGTATTGGAAGAAGTAGAAGTGGAACGGGAGGAGACAGTCAGGCGAGTCCCTACCCGTATTCTTGGATCAGAAGTTAAGAAGCTACGCAAAAAAGAGATCAAGTTGATAAAGGTTCAATGGGGAGATAACCTAGAGGATGTGACTTAGGAGACCGAAGACAAGATTCATGCTTTGTACCCTTTCCTTTTCGAGGGTATGTTCTTAACTCCTTTTTCCAAAGTTTTATCTGTACTTGTTTCTATCATATGAATATATCATATCCATAGTATTTTCGACCTTTAGATAGGAATCCTATGGATGTAAACATGTGTTTGAGACATATTATGTTTGATGGATGCAAGTGTTTGCTAGAGATTTCCTATGGATGCATATACACACACATTAGGCACTAGACCAACCCAATCACTCTCATACTGCATATGGATGTATGTGCATTTTCTTTTCTTTTATGGATGGAAATGGATGCGTTAGCATATGGATGTTGCATTTGGACGAATGAGTGTGCACACATACAGAACTTACATGTTATAATAGGATTATTTGCATACATATTGGACACATGGCACTATCATACATTGCATTAAGGAGGTCAACTGAATCAGTAGACCGCCTAATCTTCACATTAATATTGGGACATATAAACACACCTTTGCATATATTCATAAAAGCATTAGAAATCTTTAAGGACAATGAATGCCAATGATTGATGGATGAGTAGATGGATGATGGATGGTAGGATATGCATTCTTCTCAACTTAGAGATTTCGAGGATGAAATCCTTAAAGTAGGGGAGAATGCAACACCCCGTATTTTAACAACACTAAAGAGGATAAATTAAATAATAATTAATTTAATATTTGAAAGTAACGGAAACAGACTGCGCCATTGCATCTGCCTTGAAATTCGGGTCAAGATAGACATTTGGTTTGCGTAAAACGGACACCATATGAAGAAGTTATGAGGGTTTTAAATTTGTATATGCGCAGAAGAATTATATATATACATATAAGTCAGATATGAGTCAGAAGTTTATCCAGAACCGTTCAAAAATCAAAATGGCAGAAGGCAACAAATTTCCCTCTCTAGGGGACCGACCCTCTATAGGGGTGTCGACACCGGGGTCGACCCACCTACAGGGGTGTCGACACCCCTAGGGCTGACGTGGCAGTCGGTTTTAGAGAGGCTGGCAGCTATAAATACATGGTCATTTCTCCTGTTTTCTTCATTAAGAATCCATGGGGGTCAAACTCTACTGGTGTCTGAACTGAACTGAATCCATTATCTTCTACAACTATCAAGCTAAGCAAATCAGGTAGAGATTCAAGATTCATTCTTTTTCTATTTTCTAATCCAAACTCTGTAAGTTCCTATTTGCTTTTAGATTTAAATATTTAAAAGTAAACATGATATGACAATAGTTTGGATTTGTTCATGTGCCTATGTTATACTGGATCCATTGTAAATTGTGAACATATGACATTATAAAATTGGTTATACCTTCGATCTAAATCTCTATCTTGTAGAATCTATTGTAACCTTTATGACATTCGATGATGTGGATCTCGATCTTATTTGTGTTAGAACTATTTTTAACTATTGGATCTGAATTATGTGGACATCTAATTAGATCCAGTTTACCACCTTGTGCCTATCATATTAGATCTAAATCGGTTGGTGTAACAACCCGTATTTCGATAACATGATTAAGACGAGAATCAAGGCAGAATTTAATTTTAAATTCTGAATCAAGTAAAACAGGCTATGCCATTGCGTTCGTCTCGGAAAAATACGCAAAATAGAGTCTGAGTTTTCGAGAATCGGAGTCCGTATGACCAAGTTATGGTCCGACGAAGTTTTCAGAGAATTCGAATTCAAAAGCAAGCTCAAATTTCGAAATTTTAGGGTGGAATGTTTGGCGGGAAAAATTCCCGCCAGCACCCCAAGTCGACAGCCCTGTCGACTTGGGAGTCGACTTGGGTTGCCCCAGGTCGACAGCCCTGTCGACTTGGCTGTCGACACGGGTGGCCGAGCCATCTTGGCTTGGTGCACCTGCACTGGTCTCTGGTCTTGTTCTGGAAGCTTCTGACGTGGTTTGATGGTTCAGATCTATCCTAGGGTTAATCTAAGGGCCTAAAACTATCCTAATCTCTATAAAAAGACCCTAAACCTAACCTAAATCCCTAAAAATCAAACCTAGCAACTAAGTGCTGCCAAAATCAATCTTGATCATGGCCTCCATCTCAAATCCCTAGAGCCTATGCATTCAAATCGGGTTCAAATCAAAAGGTGCAAGCTTGCTACACCAAATAGAGGCCAAATCAACATTGCTATGCGAGTTTCATGAAGGTTCTTCTTCAAAGGAGCCACCTTTCTTCGTCAAGATGATGCATGACCCCTTTTCTAAGCCTTGCCTATGTAAGTTCTAGCTACTTTTGGATCAAAACGGTAGTTTTAATGTTGGCATGGGATAAAATGAGGTAAAACATAAGTATGCATGTATGTGAACCTAACTTTGTCCTTTTTCTATGATCTATGACCTTAGACTAAGATGTAGCAACTTAATCATGTCACTCATGTTATGTTTAGCCTAGTTTATCTTGCAAGTTTGGATCTTTGTCTATGGAAGATTTGCATGAACCTTTGGGAACCATTTGACTTGTGAAACATAGGCAAATACTTGACCTTGGGGCTTATGCATGCATATGAACACAAACCCCTTATGTTTCATGCATGTTTGTGGCAAAACCTCCTTATGATATTATGCAAGTTTGTGGCCAAATCCTATATGATAGTATGCATGCTTATGGTCAATCCCTATATGACTCTATCATGCATGTTTTAAGGCCAAACCCCCTTATGACGCCATGCATGTTTGGAGCCAATCCCTTTTGTGGCATCGTGCATGTTTTGGGGTCTACATGTAGCCATAGTATACCTACTATGTTGACTCACTTTTACTCAAGAGAAAACACGATTTTGGGGTAGTTAGATAAACATGAACATGTCGCGAAATCTTAACTTGGATATGACATGTGTTTATACTTGAAAATATGACTTGAAATATAATATGGAAGTTGACATGTAAGTATGCATAAAAACATAAGCTTGGGAATTTACCTATTAAGTTAGGTCTACCCTTTGGGAATTTACCTATTAAGTTAGGTCTACCCAAATGCTTGAAAAACTTGTAACATGTCTTGGAAACATGATGAACATGACACTTAGATAATATAAGTGTGGCCAACTCGAGGTTGGGTTGAGTTTGCAACGTAAAACTACCCGGAACCGACCGGCCTAACTAGTAGTTGCAAACAATAGGACCCAATGTGAGAAGTTGGTCATGTTGTGCTTGAACCCGAGGTTAGACCAAGTTGTGGTGTAAAGCTACCCGGAACCGACCGGCTTAACTAGTAACCACAACAAAGTCTAATGTGAGAGGTTGGGGTGCATTAAGTAATTAATGCCACATGATAGGGTTAAGTTAATTTGATTAATGACTCTTAACCAAATATGACATGGATAAATGGGTTAAGTAAATTGGTTAGGCTAATGATACTTAACAAAACATGACAAGGTTGGGTAGGTTAAGTGATTTGATTTGCCTAATGACGCCTAACCATTTTTATACGACTAGTGGACGGGGATTAAGTTAACCAACACTTAATCAATCCAACAATTTGGCAAGGTTAAGTAAGTTTTCTTAATGACACTTAACCATACAAGATGATTAGGGGATGGGGTTAAGTAATTTACACTTAACTAATCCGACATGGTAATTAGATGGGGTTAAGTAATTTACACTTAACTAATCCGACATGGTAATTAGATGGGGTTAAGTAATTTACACTTAACTAATCTAAACACGGTAATTCGATGGGGTTAAGTTAAACACTTAACAAATTTAAACTTGGTAATTCAATGAGGTTAAGTAACCAATACTCAACCAACTTAATGTGATAATTTAATGGGGTTAAGCAACTTATACTTAACCAATTATACATGATGATTTGATGAGGTTAAGTAACCTACACTTAACCAATCTAATACGCGGACCTGACAAGGTTAAGTCGCAAGACCTTTTTAGAATATACTTAACCAATCCGACTCGATAATTTGATGGGATTAAGATAATCTATGCTTAATCAATCTAGCAAGATAATCCGATAGGGTTAAGGTAAACTAGTACTTGACCAATTTGACCTGATAGGGTTAAGTCATGAGCCTCTGGGTACACTTAACCAACTTGTAGGGCTAAGTCTTAAACTTAAATACTTAGCCAATCTTGACGTGATTCGTGGGCGGGGTAAGGCATGGACTTGAATGATAACACTTAACCCAATAAGACAAACCCTAGTTAGAGGAACTAGGTAGAAAATCATGGTTAATCAAGGATAAGGAAGCTAAGTGGTAAACCTTAGTTAAGGGTAACTAAGTAATAATTCTTAGCTAAGGACATAAGACTAATTCACAAAGCAATGAGTAACCTGATACGGTAGGTCATCGCTTGAACACACGTGGAGGAGCGAATTATCTGACTTAGATAAAGGCTCCCACGAACTGGGTGACGAAGCAGTAGCTTCGGAGGACGTGAGGATACTCTTGGTATCCCTCTGTGAGGTTGTAGATGATCCGCCTGGGCTCACAAGAGGTTAAGGTCTGCGGTAGAAGAGCCAAGAGTATGCCTTGGTTGCTATGCGAGCGACCTAAAGACTGGGATGGATTAGCGTGGAGTCGACGATTCTTGTTTTGCCCTGGATAGCGCATCGCCGACTACCTACCATCTTTAGTCAAATCGTGTACGTACGGAAAGGCAAGGAACCCCCAACAGACCATGGGCTTGCTATCGAGTCATGGGTGAGGTTGGCCCGTAGGAAAGTGGGGCTATAGTGGGGCCGTGGAGTGGTTCTTATACATGATTTTTCTTGGATTGCCTTTCAGTAGTTGAGGGAGGGGTCACGTGGGACCATAGCCACGAGTACAAAAAAGACCTTGATATCTGCATCGGCAAATGATTTAAAGCTCCCGACCGAGTTCCGTATTTCTTGATTTGCCCTGGCACGGAACTCGGATGGCACATTGGGGAACATGTGCATCTAGACATGGAAAACGATTCACGATACATACGTGGGATCAAGGGCGCGGTTGACGGGTGGCGTAATCCCTAGTGGTCTTAGGTGGCCAAAACCCAAACCGAGACACGGAAACGTTCATTAGGTAGCATAATCCCTAGTGGCCCTAGGTGGCATAAATCCTAAGTGGACGCGCGATAGTTCATGGTAGGGAAACACAACTAAATCAAGGGTTGCAGTCCAAAACAACTTCAAGGATAAAACATGGGAAAGCCCGTACGGCCTACGGCAAAGGACTGAACTTATACATGGAAAGAAACATATGAGTGGGAAAACCTACATATGCTATATATTAGGTTGACATGGACCATTACATGACATTGGGCAAGGGACATTCATGGTTAACACGTGACGTGGGTTGAGATACTAGTACGAGAGGTGCAGAGCAAATATACATGTTAGAACTAGAAAGAATATACATAATAGATACCGTGGGATGTTAGACGGGGTAGATACCTTGGGATAATGTACTCGATAGAAATCTGACGATGTGATACCTTGACTTATCATAATACCGTAGTTTATCATGATACCTTAGTTTACCTTGCCACAGTAGTTCAACCGGCTACCCTGGTTTAGCTTATCTATCTCGTAGTTATCCTTAAGTTTACTTTCAGTTTATGCATGTCATGTTACCTTTACCTGTTTTTATACTGGAAGTAGATAGGACTTACTCAGTCTTTTTGACTGACCCGTTTTGTTTCGCCTCTTTTCTTCCGTTTCCCCCCCAGGTTACAGGGAGGAAACACTGCTGTTTAGTTCAGACTTCTTCTGCTTGAAGGTCATCATGGATGGCTTGGACTTTTCCTGGCTATGGCTACTTTACTATTTTTATTTGGGGAATAATTTATGAAAAAGTCTTTATGCTTCTTTACTATTGCAAGACAGGTTTTGATGTACTCTAATGTAAAAGGCTTTAGACCTTATGTATTCATGTTTATGAAAGTTCGATTTTACTTCCGCTATTTTATATGTTCTGTCTTGTGATATTTCTGTGCATGTTTACCAATAATGCCCCTCTAAAGCTAGTGCATTCCTTTGCGAGTGACCCTAGCGGAGGCTGGGTGTTACATTTGGTATCAGAGCAGAAAGTTACCAGACTGGGCAAAAGTTTTTAAAAGACCTTCTGAAAACTATTTGAAAATCGTTTATAAAGAAGCATTTTTCAAGAAAGTTTTCTTTTAAAAAGAAAAGGCTATTCCCCAAAGGCCATTAGCATTATCCTTGTTTCCTTGATTGAATCTCTTTTCCTTTCTTTCCTCCATCTGTGGTCACAGTAGTTCTAACTGTGACTAATCTTTTTCTAGCCACGTAGGTGTTTCCCGTACGATGGAGGCGGTTCTCGAGAGACCCATTGCCGTGTTACAAGAAAGGAGAATAAGAGTAAGGGTAAAGGATACCAGCTTAAGGATAAGCAACTATTGTTAGGGCTTAGTCCATCAAGGAGGACAAGGACAAGATCAGCGGAGAGGGAAATAGTACGTTCCCATTTCTAGGATACCTCGGAAGGAGGGTAACGATCTTGTTAAAGGTTTAGCTTTTCTTTTCTATCATCCCGTCCAGACTTTGTCTTGATCATCATATCATTTAAGTCTGCTTGGATAGTTAAGTCTCTGCACCGTGGTACTAGCATGGTAAAGGATCCCAGTTTTGTCCCGAGAATCTGGTTGGAGAGTTGGTCCATTCCTTCACGACTTATTGGATTTGAGAATGACATGTCTCAACTACGGATGGATTCTAGGGGTAAAGCGGTTATCCAGTAAGGGATACCATTCTCGGTTTTAGAAAGAGGGTAGTTGGATTCTTGACTTGCCTTGGTGATACCCTCGAAGTCTCGTGTAACCCTTTTGGGTTCTGTCATGGCTAGTTACCTAGAATCCCATGATGCAGTTGTTGGTAATCCGTTTGAATAGAATTTGCCGCTAAGGCGAATGGTTCGTTTCGATTATGCATGAGTTATGAGAATCACCCTAGTAAGAACTCTCGGCAACTTGGATTAGCATCGGAAAACGAGATCCAGAATTCACTAGTGAATTTTGGAGAGCTTGCATGAGTACGTAGACATGTTTGAGCCGAGCATACTAGGGAAAGAATAAGTGAAAATGAAACGAGAGGCGACAGTGAAATGAGTTCCAGCTCATGTTATGGAAACAGGAAATAAGAAGCTACGAAATCGCGAAGTTAAAGGACGGTCAAGGCACAATGGAATTAAGCTCAAGGAGATACGACATTGAAGGTCAAAGACTAGATACGCGCATGATACCTCTTTTTGGGAGTATATCCTTGATCCCTGTTTTTTGTAGAGCTTACTTGTAGGCTATCTTTTGTGGACATCCTCTTGGTCCTATTTTCTGTTACAAACCCCATAAGGAGTTTGTCTTGTTTATCTCCTCGACCCTGTTTCAGGGAATCCTAGGTAGAACCCTATGGATGTAAACATGTATTTGAAACATGTTATGACTGATATGGTTGCAAGTGGTTGCAAGTGGTTGCTCGTTGATGCGCGAATACACATTAGATACTAGCTCGACTCGGTCACATTTTATATTGCATATGCACGAGTATTTATACTTGTTTATGGATGAAATCGAATGTGTTACCATGCGGTTGTTGCATATGAATGAATGATTGTGCACGCATATAGTATCTATATGATTAGGACTATTTGCATACATTTTGGATTCATGGCACTATACATATTTTTGCATTAGAAAGATTTTTCAGGTCTGATCATTGGCATTAGCTGAGAAGCATATACACACACGTTTTGCATATGTTCATACAGCATTAGAAAGGACAATGGTCGCTTGTGGATGATGTTTTGAGTAGATGGATGATGGATGGTAGGATATGTTCTTCCTAACTTGGAGATTTCGGGGACGAAATCCTAAAAGGTGGGGAGAATGTAACAACCCGTATTTCGATAACATGATTAAGACGAGAATCAAGGCAGAATTTAATTTTAAATTCTGAATCAAGTAAAACGGGCTATGCCATTGCGTTCGTCTCGGAAAAATACGCAAAATAGAGTCTGAGTTTTCGAGAATCGGAGTCCGTATGACCAAGTTATGGTCCGACGAAGTTTTCAGAGAATTCGAATTCAAAAGCAAGCTCAAATTTCGAAATTTTAGGGTGGAATGTTTGGCGGGAAAAATTCCCGCCAGCACCCCAAGTCGACAGCCCTGTCGACTTGGGAGTCGACTTAGGTTGCCCCAGGTCGACAGCCCTGTCGACTTGGCTGTCGACACGGGTGGCCGAGCCATCTTGGCTTGGTGCACCTGCACTGGTCTCTGGTCTTGTTCTGGAAGCTTCTGACGTGGTTTGATGGTTCAGATCTATCCTAGGGTTAATCTAAGGGCCTAAAACTATCCTAATCTCTATAAAAAGACCCTAAACCTAACCTAAATCCCTAAAAATCAAACCTAGCAACTAAGTGCTGCCAAAATCAATCTTGATCATGGCCTCCATCTCAAATCCCTAGAGCCTATGCATTCAAATCGGGTTCAAATCAAAAGGTGCAAGCTTGCTACACCAAATAGAGGCCAAATCAACATTGCTATGCGAGTTTCATGAAGGTTCTTCTTCAAAGGAGCCACCTTTCTTCGTCAAGATGATGCATGACCCCTTTTCTAAGCCTTGCCTATGTAAGTTCTAGCTACTTTTGGATCAAAACGGTAGTTTTAATGTTGGCATGGGATAAAATGAGGTAAAACATAAGTATGCATGTATGTGAACCTAACTTTGTCCTTTTTCTATGATCTATGACCTTAGACTAAGATGTAGCAACTTAATCATGTCACTCATGTTATGTTTAGCCTAGTTTATCTTGCAAGTTTGGATCTTTGTCTATGGAAGATTTGCATGAACCTTTGGGAACCATTTGACTTGTGAAACATAGGCAAATACTTGACCTTGGGGCTTATGCATGCATATGAACACAAACCCCTTATGTTTCATGCATGTTTGTGGCAAAACCTCCTTATGATATTATGCAAGTTTGTGGCCAAATCCTATATGACAGTATGCATGCTTATGGTCAATCCCTATATGACTTTATCATGCATGTTTTAAGGCCAAACCCCCTTATGACGCCATGCATGTTTGGAGCCAATCCCTTTTGTGGCATCGTGCATGTTTTGGGGTCTACATGTAGCCATAGTATACCTACTATGTTGACTCACTTTTACTCAAGAGAAAACACGATTTTGGGGTAGTTAGATAAACATGAACATGTCGCGAAATCTTAACTTGGATATGACATGTGTTTATACTTGAAAATATGACTTGAAATATAATATGGAAGTTGACATGTAAGTATGCATAAAAACATAAGCTTGGGAATTTACCTATTAAGTTAGGTCTACCCTTTGAGAATTTACCTATTAAGTTAGGTCTACCCAAATGCTTGAAAAACTTGTAACATGTCTTGGAAACATGATGAACATGACACTTAGATAATATAAGTGTGGCCAACTCGAGGTTGGGTTGAGTTTGCAACGTAAAACTACCCGGAACCGACCGGCCTAACTAGTAGTTGCAAACAATAGGACCCAATGTGAGAAGTTGGTCATGTTGTGCTTGAACCCGAGGTTAGACCAAGTTGTGGTGTAAAGCTACCCGGAACCGACCGGCTTAACTAGTAACCACAACAAAGTCTAATGTGAGAGGTTGGGGTGCATTAAGTAATTAATGCCACATGATAGGGTTAAGTTAATTTGATTAATGACTCTTAACCAAATATGACATGGATACATGGGTTAAGTAAATTGGTTAGGCTAATGATACTTAACAAAACATGACAAGGTTGGGTAGGTTAAGTGATTTGATTTGCCTAATGACGCCTAACCATTTTTATACGACTAGTGGACGGGGATTAAGTTAACCAACACTTAATCAATCCAACAATTTGGCAAGGTTAAGTAAGTTTTCTTAATGACACTTAACCATACAAGATGATTAGGGGATGGGGTTAAGTAATTTACACTTAACTAATCCGACATGGTAATTAGATGGGGTTAAGTAATTTACACTTAACTAATCCGACATGGTAATTAGATGGGGTTAAGTAATTTACACTTAACTAATCTAAACACGGTAATTCGATGGGGTTAAGTTAAACACTTAACCAATTTAAACTTGGTAATTCAATGAGGTTAAGTAACCAATACTCAACCAACTTAACGTGATAATTTAATGGGGTTAAGCAACTTATACTTAACCAATTATACATGATGATTTGATGAGGTTAAGTAACCTACACTTAACCAATCTAATACGCGGACCTGGCAAGGTTAAGTCGCAAGACCTTTTTAGAATATACTTAACCAATCCGACTCGATAATTTGATGGGATTAAGATAATCTATGCTTAATCAATCTAGCAAGATAATCCGATAGGGTTAAGGTAAACTAGTACTTGACCAATTTGACCTGATAGGGTTAAGTCATGAGCCTCTGGGTACACTTAACCAACTTGTAGGGCTAAGTCTTAAACTTAAATACTTAGCCAATCTTGACGTGATTCGTGGGCGGGTTAAGGCATGGACTTGAATGATAACACTTAACCCAATAAGACAAACCCTAGTTAGAGGAACTAGGTAGAAAATCATGGTTAATCAAGGATAAGGAAGCTAAGTGGTAAACCTTAGTTAAGGGTAACTAAGTAATAATTCTTAGCTAAGGACATAAGACTAATTCACAAAGCAATGAGTAACCTGATACGGTAGGTCATCGCTTGAACACACGTGGAGGAGCGAATTATCTGACTTAGATAAATGCTCCCGCGAACTGGGTGACGAAGCAGTAGCTTCGGAGGACGTGAGGATACTCTTGGTATCCCTCTGTGAGGTTGCAGATGATCCGCCTGGGCTCACAAGAGGTTAAGGTCTGCGGTAGAAGAGCCAAGAGTATGCCTTGGTTGCTATGCGAGCGACCTAAAGACTGGGATGGATTAGCGTGGAGTCGACGATTCTTGTTTTGCCCTGGATAGCGCATCGCCGACTACCTACCATCTTTAGTCAAATCGTGTACGTACGGAAAGGCAAGGAACCCCCAACAGACCATGGGCTTGCTATCGAGTCATGGGTGAGGTTGGCCCGTAGGAAAGTGGGGCTATAGTGGGGCCGTGGAGTGGTTCTTATACATGATTTTTCTTGGATTGCCTTTCAGTAGTTGAGGGAGGGGTCACGTGGGACCATAGCCACGAGTACAAAAACAGACCTTGATATCTGCATCGGCAGATGATTTAAAGCTCCCGACCGAGTTCCGTATTTCTTGATTTGCCCTGGCACGGAACTCGGATGGCACATTGGGGAACATGTGCATCTAGACATGGAAAACGATTCACGATACATACGTGGGATCAAGGGCGCGGTTGACGGGTGGCGTAATCCCTAGTGGTCTTAGGTGGCCAAAACCCAAACCGAGACACGGAAACGTTCATTAGGTAGCATAATCCCTAGTGGCCCTAGGTGGCATAAATCCTAAGTGGACGCGCGATAGTTCATGGTAGGGAAACACAACTAAATCAAGGGTTGCAGTCCAAAACAACTTCAAGGATAAAACATGGGAAAGCCCGTACGGCCTACGGCAAAGGACTAAACTTATACATGGAAAGAAACATATGAGTGGGAAAACCTACATATGCTATATATTAGGTTGACATGGACCATTACATGACATTGGGCAAGGGACATTCATGGTTAACACGTGGCGTGGGTTGAGATACTAGTACGAGAGGTGCAGAGCAAATATACATGTTAGAACTAGAAAGAATATACATAATAGATACCGTGGGATGTTAGACGGGGTAGATACCTTGGGATAATGTACTCGATAGAAATCTGACGATGTGATACCTTGACTTATCATAATACCGTAGTTTATCATGATACCTTAGTTTACCTTGCCACAGTAGTTCAACCGGCTACCCTGGTTTAGCTTATCTATCTCGTAGTTATCCTTAAGTTTACTTTCAGTTTATGCATGTCATGTTACCTTTACCTGTTTTTATACTGGAAGTAGATAGGACTTACTCAGTCTTTTTGACTGACCCGTTTTGTTTCGCCTCTTTTCTTCCGTTTCCCCCCCAGGTTACAGGGAGGAAACACTGCTGTTTAGTTCAGACTTCTTCTGCTTGAAGGTCATCATGGATGGCTTGGACTTTTCCTGGCTGTGGCTACTTTACTATTTTTATTTGGGGAATAATTTATGAAAAAGTCTTTATGCTTCTTTACTTTTGCAAGACAGGTTTTGATGTACTCTAATGTAAAAGGCTTTAGACCTTATGTATTCATGTTTATGAAAGTTCGATTTTACTTCCGCTATTTTATATGTTCTGTCTTGTGATATTTCTGTGCATGTTTACCAATAATGCCCCTCTAAAGCTAGTGCATTCCTTTGCGAGTGACCCTAGCGGAGGCTGGGTGTTACAGTTGGACATCTAAATATTGTTAATTTAGATCTTATTATGACATCATAGTTATGTTAGAATTAGTTAACTGCCACAAGTTCATCATATTTATGCTTATATGTCCACCTTATCACCATTCTAGTTTAAGTTTATGCCAAAACAACCACCTTTGTCATATTCCCATCACTTTTCCCTTTTTATTGTTTATGACTAGGATACTTTCTAGCCTAGATGCCGCCAAATATACGCGAATACGTTAGTTAGGAACAGTGGAAAAAGGTTAGAATTAACATAATTTAAATAATGTTTATGTGAATTGGACATATAATTCAAATGGGGTAAAAGGGGTAGAATCACCTATAATACATAGGTAAATTTGGATAATTATGAAATGTCTAATAATTACAATTAGAAATTGTAATTGCACTTATGACAAGAGGTTAGGTTGCATTAGTGGTGGAAGTCTGCCCAGACCCAACCGGCATATCCAACAAGCACTAATGTTGAACCTAATGTGAGAGGTCTAAGTGCGCAAATATGAATTGGGCTAAGACACGAGGTTAGGCCCAACTCGTAGAAGAAGTCTTCCCGGACCCGACCGACATATCCAACAAATGTGGGAGGTCTAGCCCATTATAAACCATAAATGGACATGGTAATGAATTGGACTACTTAACTTAATTTAATCCATAGGGATTGTATGATTATGAACTAAAGTTAGGGTTAAGTAAAACTGGTTGTACAGTGGGTGTGTTAAGTAAATCTGAGGAGGTGGGTAATATTTACATATATGCCCATAAACTTAGCCAGATAAGGTTATGTAATTAAAGATACCTAGTGGTAAGCATAATCAGTAGAAAGATTGGGGGTTATATAAAATTAAAGACACCTTTAGGGTAAATATAACATGTGGAAAACCTGGTGGGGGATACAAGACAAATGGGAGAGCTTGTATCGTATTATGTGGGACCCGTTTCAGTCAGTAACCCGGAGTATGTATCGAGTAGAGAACTCCGAACTAGGTCGGAGAAGGGGCACGCTTACTAGACTGATTGTAAGGGATCCAAACGTGGAGGATGGTGTTGGCGGCGCAAACCGACCGGGCCATGTGCGTGCATGAGCCGGGCCGAAGGGGATAAGATGACCGTGACACCTATAGATATGGGGATGTGCAAATCAGCGCGGGAGGGGGGGGGGGGGAGGGGGTTGCCACTTAAGACGTGATACATCCTACTGTGGGGTCGACATAGAGTATCTACGGAGTAGGGAGCCGATCGATTATGGTAGTAGTTAGGGTACATTTGGACGTATGCCTAAGTCTACCACATTGAAGTGTAAGGGATCATCTCATTCTGGTTATACTAGTAATAGTGCAGAGTAATCATTAGGGAAGCGTATACGCCTTATTCTGTCTACCTTGTCACACCTGCCATTTATGTAGTGATCTCTCTTATCCACTTTATATGCTTGTCATGCTACTTTTATTTATTTGCTTACTAAAAGTAACTAGACTCGCCAGACTTTATGTCTGACCCTTTTTGTTTCCTCTTCTTTCTTCCGTTCCTCCCCCCCTCCGATTCTCGGGGCGGGAATACTCAGGCTTAGTCAGGACTCAGTTATCATCTTGCTAGGAGCTGCTTTCGAAGTATGGCTCAAGTTCTTATCTCTACTATAGCTTAGCTCTTTTTCTTGGGGAATTATGTTATGCTTTTTATATTTATGTACTCTGTGGTATAAGACAAAAGTTATATTATCGTAATAGTTTTTGTGATTTATGGTATTTTGGTCCACGATGTTATGATTTATGTTTGAAATAAAAAAAATTTAAATTTCCACTACTATCTTATTTATATCTGTCTTGTAATTATTCTGTGTCTGTTTACCTATAACGTTTCACGGAACTTAATGCATTCTCTTAGTGAGTGACATTAACGAACATGGGGTGTCGCACAAATGAACACTAAATTACACTTTTACAAATCAATAACTTGTGGCAAACAAGAAATCGATCCAAAACTTGGCTAGAACAACCTTTCTTCCAATATTACTCATGAATCTTCAATCTATACACAAAACAAATCAATTTCCTATGAGTTAGGTTTTGGAAATCATTAGAAATTGAAGAGGAATGAAGTTGGAGAAGCTTACCCTAGTTTCTATGCATGATTTCCTCTTGATTTGAGCTCCAAATTGAAATCTTCAGCTTAGAAATTTTGATTTCCCATTCCCATTTTCTATTTTTGCTAAGTGTTGGAAGCGAATGAAGAGAAGAGGGATGTTGGAGCTCTTAAGGGAATGAGATAGGTTGGCTAACCCAAGCCACAACCAAGGTCCCAAAATTCGCAAACTTTAAACGTATCGTTGTTTATAATTTTCGATCACGTAAATGGCGTTTTGAACTGAATGAAAGTGATTTCAAGTCCAAATTAATCCATATGCAAAAAAAGACTTTTTGGACCTATCCCGATTAACGATGTTATATTTAAATAAAATATTTAAATATATTATCGTTAAATATGCAGGTTGTTTAATTTTGATTTAAAAAAAGTCAACAATAGACTCGAGATTTGGCCTAACTCCCACAAAAGAAGCAAGGGCCAAGAACCCAAAAAGAAGGCAAAACTGCCATCGACGAGCTCGTTAAGAGCTAGAGCAAAAGAGAGGAGCCAAATGAGGTCAACTAGAGCGAGCCCGAGAAGAGGAAGAAGACCAACGGAGCGTAAGGTTATTAGGCGGTCGCTGATTTTTTTTTTAAACCGTTTTTATCCAACTAATTCTCTCAATCCCAAGATTTTAATTTGAAGAGTGTTTAGTACAAAGTAATAAGCTTTTAGAATAATATATTGGATTTATTAATTTTAGTGACAAATATTAAAAGAAAATACCATTTTTATTTACCTATTCTTTTGTAGCACTCAAATTAATAATTTTTATTTTTATTTTTGTCATCTAAATTGGTTTTTTTTCTTCCTAAAATGTCATTGTACAATCCTAGTAATCACTTTGATATGAAGATCTCTTCACCCTAATATTTTGTATAAGCTAACAATTCTCGAAAAGAATAAAAAATCAAATTTAGTTTTCGGAACCAACAACTTCACATTTTATTCTAAGCTATTCTTCTTTTGCGCACACGCAGTCTATCGGAATCGTGCATCCATAACGCTTTTTACACAAAAAAGATGATTAAATTGAGTTGCAGAAAATTTTGGTGTCCGCGAGGAAAAATAAGTGGCGGGTAAAATAAACAAAGCTCCATCTTCGTGCATTTGCGCATTAATAATATAGTTGCAGACGGTAAACGCTTCTGTAATAGATTTTTAGTCAAAATCACACTCTCTTTCTTCTTGAGAAAAACAGGAAACTATTCTCTTCCACGGTCTTTACTACAGCTGAAAACATCTTCGTTCTTCGTATTGTTGTACTGTGGGTCATATACATTGATTCTCTTTTCATTATTTGCGGTGAAGTTAGGTCTTTCTTTAATTGCCTCTTTATTATAAATCTAATCCATCACTTTCATCGAATATTTCTGATTTCCTTCAGTATTAGTTGCAATGCTGCTTCTTTTAATGTCGATTTTCTAATGAAAAAAATTCATCTTTGTGAACAACTGGCTCTTTAGCTACAAAAAGATCTATTTTTTCTTTTAAACCCTAAAGCGTTTAGCTTTAGGTTCACATTTGGGCTTTTGTAGATCAAAGATGCCGACTTTATGAATAGAACTAAGTATAATGTTCACATATTCTGAAATGGGTTTGTTCCGAACTGCATGTTTTCTTTTAGTGTTTTTGGTTCCAACTTCGTCTCAGCTTCCATCTTCAGATATCCTTACTCTACTTTCCTTTAAAAAAGGTATCACTCACGACCCAACCGGATACATTTTCGATTCCTGGAATGAAGAATCTATTGATTTTAATGGCTGCCCATCTTCATGGAATGGAGTTGTCTGTAATGGCGACCATGTTGCTGCTGTTGTTATTGATAATCATGGCATCAGCGGTGTATCTGATTTGTCTGTATTTTCCAACTTGTCCATGTTATCTAAACTGTCCATGCATAACAATAATTTCACAGGAACACTGCCAGAAACTATTAATGGGTTTGAAGGCTTGAAGTTTCTCGATATATCCGATAATGGTTTCTTTGGTAAGATTCCAAATTTCATTGCCAATCTTAAGAATCTTCAAAATTTATCCTTTTCTGGCAACAACTTTTCTGGGCCATTGCCAGATTCAATAGATGGGCTTGTTTCCATCCAGTCCCTGGACTTGAGTAGAAATGCTTTGTCGGGTTCTTTGCCTTTGGCGTTGAAGAGATTGAAAAGCTTGGTTTCTTTGAATCTATCACTCAATTTGTTCACTAAGGGAATCCCAGAAGGGCTCGCAGATGCTTCTAGTCTAGAGCATCTTGATTTAAGTTGGAATCAACTGGATGGAGATGTTGACTGGAGCTTTTTAATGGAGTCTTCTAGTGTTGCATATGTTGATCTGAGTGGGAATTTGCTGAAGAGTTCAAACTCGAAGGAGTTGAAGTTTTTGGCTGAAGTTTCAGAGACAATTAAGTATTTGAACTTAAGTAACAATCAGCTGACTGGCTCTTTGATTGATGGAGGAGCAATTTCTACATTTGGGAGTTTGAAGGTGTTGGATTTGAGCCATAATCAATTGTCTGGACCGTTGCCTGGATTCGATTATGTGTACGATCTTGAAGTTTTAAGGCTTGGTAACAATAGGTTTGATGGTTTTTTGCCTAATGGACTTTTGAAAGGTGATTCATTGGTTCTAAATGAACTAGATTTGAGTGCTAACAACCTCTCAGGTATGATCTTGCTTTGTTGGTTCATCTATTTGCAGTCTGTTACTTATAGTATAGCCCTCCTCCATATTGAATGGTTTGTATCTTCATTAAACCACTACTGATAATATGTATGTGAATGTTGTTTAATCATCTTCATATGTGCTTTTTTTTGCCTGTGCAGTTTAATTATCCTGTACTCCTTAAAAACCACAATATAATCATGAATTGTGGCTTATGCTGATTTTGAATAGCTAGAGCATGGTATTAGTTACTACTTATTATATCATATTAGCATGTATATAGAGATTTTACAGCCTTGAGGCATTCGTTTGGGCAAAGGCAGTGCAGTACTAATGATATACACATGAAACTATTTATTCTGCGGATGCATATCATATTAGTACGACAATCTTATTTCATTTGACAGGACACATTGGTCTGATCACATCAACCACGCTGCAAGTTCTCAATCTGTCATCAAATTCAATCACAGGCGATATTCCGCTGTTAACGGGAAGCTGCACAACAATCGATTTATCAAACAACAAACTTAGTGGAAACCTATCTGTATTCGGAAAATGGGGCAATGATCTTGAATATATTGACTTCAGTCGAAATCAGTTGGCAGGGCCGTTCCCTGTATCAACCTCACAATTCTTGCGGCTTAATTTTCTTAATCTCTCCTACAATTCATTATCTAGCACACTCCCAAGTGTTCTAGTTCAGTATCCTAAGCTTTCAGTTCTTGATCTCAGCTTTAACAAATTTGATGGTCTGATACCTGACGGTTTGCTAGCCTCCTCCACACTGCAGCAACTCCAGCTTGAAAACAATTTACTCTTCGGAGCCATTTCCTTCTCTCCATCTTTGCCCAACAGATCTGTTCTTGAAGTTGTTAATTTATCTACCAATCGTTTCAATGGAACTTTCCCTAAGGATCTCATCTCATTAACTCGTCTTCAAGTTCTTGACATTTCTAATAATAACTTCTCTGGTGACATACCAGCGTCTGTGTCAAATCTTACATTTCTTACTTCATTCGACATCTCACTTAACCAGTTCACTGGACCTTTACCTTCCAATTTACCCGATACTTTACAAGCTTTCAATGCATCTTATAACGATCTTTCGGGAGCTATTCCTGTCAACCTCCAGAAGTTTCCAGATTCTTCTTTCCATCCAGGAAATCCTAGGTTAGATCATCCCACTAATGTTCCAGGTGAAGGAAGTTCAGCCTACGGAAATCAACACAATGGCAAACACTTGAACACTTGTATAAAAATTGTAATTATAGTATCATGCATTCTTCTGTTTGCTATACTAGTTCTCCTTGCCGTTCTACTGCACTACAAGATGATGTCTAAAACTCACTCGGATAAAGTCACAGACAAGAATCTTCAAAGTAGGGGAGACACCACTGCAGCTAGGACATTAGTTGTGACAGCAGAAGATTTACTGGCTGATCCCAAAAAAGGAGGTTTAAGCATAAAAGGTATGACAGAAATATATGAATTTTACAACTTTATAGAAAATAAAGTCCAAAAATAGGACTGCATGATTCATCAAATTACTCAAGTACATGTCATAATTAATCTTTGAAAGACATGAAAGCAACCTTATTCCATGTCTTCATCTTTTTATATTGATCTTGTTTTAACCCATTTATACGATCTTTATGATATAGAGTAGTTTTCAAAGGTTTAATAAATGATTTAAGTGGAATTGATATATGTGCAAGCAAAGGCTCTATGTATAGGCTCATTCCAAAGAGCAAGGAAAACTACCATTATAGTATTTTGATATCCATTTAATCAGTAGACATGTCAAACATTATAATGTGTACATAATGCTGAGTCCTTTTTTTAATGAGGTATAGAGGAACATGAAGAGAAAATAGCCACATTTTCACCTAGTAAGAATATTACTCGATATTCATGGTCGCCTACAAGCTCAGGAGAAACATATCCTCCTCAAGAAGGGTTATCAAGATTAGATGTAAGGTCACCAGACCGATTAGCAGGAGAATTGCATTTCTTGGATGAGACGATCACACTGACACCTGAAGAATTATCTAGAGCGCCAGCGGAGGTTCTAGGAAGAAGTAGCCATGGTACTTCATATAGGGCTACCCTTGATAATGGCGTGTTCCTGACCGTGAAGTGGCTGAGAGAAGGTGTGGCTAAGCCAAAGAAAGAATTTGCCAAGGAGGCGAAGAAGTTTGCAAACATCAGGCATCCTAATGTTGTAGGGCTGCGAGGCTATTACTGGGGACCTACACAACATGAGAAGCTTATTTTGTCTGATTACATCTCTCCTGGCAGTTTGGCAAGCTTTCTTTATGGTATGTTTTTTTCCTGTTTTTCTCAGATTTTTTTTTTATAGTACCACACACTGGTGGAAACCAATGGATGGCCTTTTCCTATCACGTTAATTGTATTAAATACACAATAAAATGTTATTTTTAGAAGTCTATAATGTATCTAATTTTATCGTAGAAAAATTATATTCTTTACTCCAATTTTTTATTGGAATTTTGGTCTTTCTGGCTCTTATAGTTTTTTCCCTAACTTTTTTT
The DNA here is from genome assembly GCA_030737875.1 of Allium sativum. Lineage (NCBI taxonomy): Eukaryota > Viridiplantae > Streptophyta > Magnoliopsida > Asparagales > Amaryllidaceae > Allium > Allium sativum. The sequence goes on along the minus strand of CM060926.1, from coordinate 950,004,085 downwards.
TAGATAAATAGGTTTTTATAATTAATTTAAATTTTATAACAAAAATAAACTTTTATAATTATGGATAAATAAATCCATTTCAAAACAGTTGATTTTTTTTCTTTCAAAAAGAACATTTTTTCAAAGATTCTATTATTTTTATGTTAGATCAATCTTTTTTTTTTTTTTTTGATATAGCCGACTAGTTTTTAAGTTGACCGCAAACACATTTTATTATGACTAATAATAAAAAATACAATATAGTATATGTGACTGTAGTTAGCAGCCAGATACATTCGGTTTTTAAGGTGGATCGTCCACCACATACGGAGTTTTTAGTGTTCCGTCCACTTAACCTATACAGACTTGGAGCACTGGAGCTAGCTGATTTACTAGACTACAAAGACAGATCAACCATTTTTAAACTGTGTATACAATTAATTATTATTATGTTGTCTTTCTAAATTTCAGATTTTATCTCCATAGTTTTTAGAAGTTTCAGACTTTTTTAGATAATTTTTTCCATAGTAAATGTGAACTTTTTTTTAGGAAAATAAACTCTATGAATAATTAAATACATTCCAAAATATTTTTTATAAATAGATCCTTTTGAAAGTTAAATCTAAATTTTAATTTCAAATCCACTATTTTTAGCTATATAATATTAAAATTTTATCTTTTTTTTTTAGAAATAACTATGTAAAACTCCAGTATCCTTGTTGTCCCTTTGGTTAGGCATCTCGGATTTGGTCGGACAGGTTACAGGTTACTTATGTGTATGGAAAAATCAGTTTGAGAGATTTTATAAAAATATAGAGACATTATTGGCTCCTAAGAGCTGTTGTGCATTAGTAGGCTAAAGAAAACGTCCCTATCATCACAATATAGCCCCTAATTCATAAAACATATTTGAGCAGATAGGCCTGGAAGAAGGGGCCCACCACTTACATGGTCCCAGAGGCTAAAGATCTCAGTGGATGTAGCCCGAGGCCTAAACTACCTCCACTTTGATCGAGCCGTACCTCACGGTAACTTGAAATCTACCAACATATTACTCGATGGACTCGACCTGAATGCTCGTGTATCAGACTACTGTCTTCACAGACTAATGACACAGTCAGGCACCACGGAGCAGATACAGGACTATGGGGTTTTAGGGTACAGAGCCCCAGAGCTTGCAACCTCGAAGAAGCCAACTCCTTCATTTAAGTCAGATATATATGCTTTTGGTGTGGTGATGCTGGAGATACTCACAGGGAAATGTGCAGGTGATGTAGTGAATGAAGAGGAAGGAGGAGGGGTGCATTTGGTTGATTGGGTTAGGTTAAGGGTGGCCGAAGGAAGGGCACTGGAATGTTTCGATCAGGCTATAATGGCTGTGGTTGAAGGCAGTGGAAACAATAATAACGGTAACTCTGAGAGTGTTGTAAAAGGGATGAAGGAGATGCTTGGAATTGCTTTAAGGTGCATCCGGCCTCTTAATGAGAGGCCTGGAATCAGATCTGTCTATGAGGATCTGTCTTCCATTTGATCATCGCATCAGTTTTTTCTTCATTCTTCTTCTTTTGCTTTTAGTAGAAGGTAGTTTAGTTTTGATTGAATTGAAATTGTATTATTTAAGGGAGGGGCTCAACTTGAGCCCTTGTGGTTTTGGGTTTTCTATTATTTTGAGGCTGGGTTTTTATCAATCTTAGTCTGCTGTAGTCTAGTGTTGTGCTATTTTCTTTTGTTTACCCTCTTAACTAGTGTGTAATCCGTACTTTGCACACCTCAATATTATTAATTATAGTACTTATTATATTAATGTCAAAATGAGAATTTTGTTATGTAATATAAGATTAATTTTAGCGAGATGTATAAACCATATACCATAAAGTATATATAATTATTATTGTTTGTGTATAATTTATGTTCTATAGTTGCATGCACAATATGTGTATATTCAAAAAACATTTTTTTTAATATAAATATGCTATATATGTTGAAACTGTCGTATGTTGTTAATTTATTAAAAGAATTAATAAATGTTATTTAATAGAATTTATTTATATAAGCTTAAATTTAAATTAAGAAATTAGGTTAAATATATGGATTTATAGTAGGAAGAGCCGAGAAGAAATTTATGAAGGAAAAATATAAATTTATTTTGAGGTAATTAACATTAAAAAGGATTTGTAATATGATATGTGATAAGGTCTTGCCATAAACGAATCGAAATTGATTTACAAATTAATTGCTGATGTACATAATCTATGTTATGTGATTTACACATGTTTATAGTTAAATGAAAATTTACCATTTTTCTTTATGTATTATACACATCATATTTTCGTTCGATCCCTAAATTGACCCTTAAGTAGATCACATTTGGAAGAATCGAAGACTTTGTTTGATCAATAAAGAATCAAGACATCGAAAGATTTGGTGTTTCGGCGTAATCGAATTCAATTTACAGCATGTCAAAACTGAAATACTTTCTATTTTCTCAAAACCGATCTATGAAGATCGGATCTACAAAACGACTCGGTTTATTTTCGATTTACAATGGGTACGTATCTTATAGCAGATTTTAAATTATAAGGTTTTGAGGATTATTTTGTTGGATAGCCCATGCAGTTCAAATATCGACTTTCTGGGGCTCGCTAATTACAACAGCGAAATCAGTTTCATCGTTAAATTATATACTAATTAATTGAAGATGAAATCCAATTAAATCGATATACGTCAATTTCTATAACTGTTGATAAAAGTCCTGTGCATCGATTTATGAGTTTGTGAAGCAGGATTAGGAATAGAATAAGGTTGATTCGGTTCTTATATGCAGATTAAGTAATTGTTCGATCCAGAAAATAATAGTGGAAGTCGAATTGTTAAGAACCAGGTGTCGTGGTTTTTACTAAAATGAAGTAGTTACAGATGAACATGTGACCTTAACAGTTCTCCTGCTAAATTTTTATTCATTAAAAAGAACGTGGGTCTAAGAGTATCTCCAATGCAGGTGTCTTCTCAATCTAAAGTCCATGCCACGTAGATAATTAACATTTTCATGTTGTTTTTAGTCTCCAATGCTAATGTTAATGGCTTGTGTAATATGATGTGGCAATCTTATTGTTAGACATTGTGAAATAAAATGTCTAGTTCTAGACACTGTATTTCACAATGTTAAAGGCTATGCACCACTTGTTTTTTGATACATGCAAATTTCAACGTTTAAGCATATTTGCATTGGAACAACTAATTTTTTATATTTGTAATATGCAAATAAATTCATTTCACATTGTCTAGTTCTTGGTGCCACATAGGTTTCACATTGTGAAGGATTGAAGATGGCCTAGTAGTGCAAAAGATACGGAAAAGCTTGTTAGAATTAATTCGGTGCAAAGACAGAATGCACGATTTGCAGTTACTGCACATGACCGGAATGAGGGGATGACGTGCTATGTAATTGTGCAAAAGCTGTGGAACAACTTGCTTTCGAAATGAAAGAATGAGGTGCACTTGCAGACTTGGGTGAAGGAGTCCTATCTTGGGTCCAGTTTTAGTTTACGGCACATTTACTTTATGATTGTATTTCATTTTTTATGTATATAGGTTTGTACACATGTTTGTTTTAAATTTATTATGTACTATTATTTTGAAAGTTAATAAAATCGTTTCAATTCTCTCTCTCTCTCTCTCTCTATATATATATATATATATATATATATATATATATATATATATATATATATATATATATTTATATATATATATATATAAGCGTATATTTTTCAGACTTATCAGAAAACGAACTAAATATTCACTTCATCCCCATCCTGGGATTGGGTGATGTTAACGTCAAAAGTTGGTCTAGTGACGATCAACTCCTAACGTGTGTTAAACACACATGAGAATATTCACGGAAATGCAAGAAAAATGTAAACAAACACAGAAGACACAATATTTTATTGTGGTTCGGCTTAATTCAAGCCTACGTCTACTTATAATCCTTGTTTATACTGTCGATTACAAGTTAGTGGTTTTCTAGTGGAAGAAAATATAGAAAGATGAGATATAAACACAAAATCCTTGTGTTGTATCTAGAGAATACGCCATGCTATATATGGAGTGCCGAATATAAGTTGTTCTTTGGGAATTTTAGATGTCTTTCCATTTTTGGATGTAGTTGTATTTATAGGCGGGTTAGTGGACCAAACTTGCATGTGGTATGGCACACATCTCTTTTGGGCTTTAACACGTGTAGCTTGATCCTGCTGAATAATTGTAGGCGGCAGGACCCGGTATACTGTTCATGAATAGTTCTTCCTCGAAATATGTGGCATACATGGAATTTAAAACTTGGCGTATAAAAAGAAGTGCTGGTCAAAGTTTATCCGTTACTTCAGACTTGGGAATAGAACTTCGTTTGATAGCAGATAACTTGCTCTGATAGCTTTGTTGATCTGGTACTGTAGAAGATAATTTTTACTGGATATTTCTTTCCTGATACTCCAGCTCGATCCGATCTTTCAGGAGCAGGTCGGCCGATTGGTTGATAGCTTGATCGATCGGTTTGGTCTTGTCTTTGGAATAGTCATCTTGGGTCGGCCCATAATTGATCGACCCGAGATGAAAGTTGACTATGTAAGCTTAGGACTGGGCGATATCTGGTAGAGAGAACTCTAATCTTGAGTTAGGACGGCTTTTCCCAAAAAATTGGTCAACACTTTACCCCCTGAACATATCTTTTTGGGGAAAGGAGCTGTGTTCTTGATCTTCTAGAGAATATTGGATAGCAGAAATCTAGGAAACCATGGTTACTCCGAACCATATCATGGTCGGATAACCGACGATTCTTAATAGTTGTATTAAGGCCAGGAGTTCGACGACTGCTGGGAATCGTATTAAGGCCGGAAAACCAATAATCCATTGAGGACCGTATTAAGGTCGGAAGCTTGCGAATGCCAGAAAATAAGTTGACCATTTTGAGTCGATCTGGGTAGAAGCAGAAGAACCGGGATCCGCCAAATAAAATGATACCTGCACAGAATTGGAATACGAGCATGCACCATGCTCGGTTTTATAGAGTGGGGTATAAACCATACCCGGAGGTTGAGTATAAATGGTACTTGGGTTTTCTTGGTAAGACGGTATAGTCTTTTGTACCAGGGTTTTTACATACCAAATCCTGACAATGTCATTCGGGGTGTTCCAGCATAAGTTATGCTTGGATGTGTGTTAGGAGTATAAACAACACTCAATTTATGACTGAGGGGTAGGGGGTATAATCCATACAAAGAATTTCTAAGGGAGGCGAGCATTAACCATGCTCGGCTTTTGTAAAGAGGAGTATGAACCATACCCGGTAAGGTTCAGAGTTTGAGCATCAGTCGTGCTCGTGACTCTTATGGTGAGGACAGGTATAAACCATACTCGGCTTTGTAAAGTTGGCAAGTATTAACCATACTTGGCTTAAAGCGATTAGCGAGCATTAACCATACTCGGCTTAAAGAGATTGATGAGCATTAACCATACTCGGCTTAAAGAGATTGTGTAGGGAAGGTGGGAGGCGTTGACCATGCTCGGTTTAGGGATGGTGGCTAGCACTGACCATACTTGGGTTGGCGAGTATTAACCATGCTCGCCTCAGACTGTGGATTCTGTCAAATTATGACAAGAGGCTTGGATCGATCGGACATAATCCATGTTTGAGAAAGAAAACTTATTACTGCTAAGGAGCTATTACAGAAACAAAAACAAATCCTAAGAGGTTGATAGTTTAATCCAGAGCATGCCTAGTGTAACAACCCGGAAAATCAGAACCAATTTAAAAATTTATTTTAAGAAGTTTTAAATAGAAAATGCGTCAGAATAAAAAAAATTCTATTATTAAATTAAATTATATTAAAAAAAAACAACAAAACAAAATAAAAATATCCACTGCTTGATGATTACATTTTTTTTAACGTAAACGAATCATTAAATAAGATTCATTGTTTGGAAATGTTTTTACATTAAAATTTACATTTTTAATGTAAATGAATCATTAAATAAAACTCATTGTTTGAAAATGTTTTCACATTAAAGGTTACATCTTTAATGTAAATGGATCATTAAAAATGATCATTATTTGAAATGAAAATATGTTAATATAAAAATTCATATTTTTGTGGTATACGTAAAAATGACCATTGTTTGAAATTAAAATGATTACATCTTTAATGTAATAAAAAAATGATTAAAAATATCACATTTTTTTGATTAAAAGGGTTCATAGTTTAACAGAAATGTGTTTACATGAAAAGTACATTTTTTTTGATGAAACCTTATATTTAATTATGTGTTTTGAAATATAAAAAGTTGCACAAATTAACAATCAGAAAAAATGAATCAAACATTCATTTTTTCTTTATTTCCCTTTCTCTTCACTTTTGAAATTTGAATGAAAAATAAATATGGTCCCGTCATGCCTAGTCAGCTAATTAAATTTCATTTGTCACCTACTACATATGTAGAGACAAGTAAAAATCAAATATATATAGCTAAATAATATATATATATATATATATATATATATATTGTCTCCACTATAAAATGTCCTAAACTCCCCTAAAACCTTATTTCCCAAATGTAGCCGCTGCTCCCTTCTATTTTCAACGGCAGAAAAACTCCGAACTTTCTGCGATTCTCTCTCTCTCAACCTATTCTATAATTCAAAATGATACCAAAGCGGAAATTAAAGAGAAAGGAATGATCTTCGATTCTATATGCACGAAATGGGTTCTTCGGTGAACAACATCTGGAAGGAGGAAGATGTATTATCAGGAACAACGTTTCTTTAGAACGTGATTAAGGGTAATAAAGGGAAAGGATTAATTTAATTAATTTAATTTATGTAATTCAATTTTGTAAAAACCATAACTTGTTCGTATAAAAACGAAATTCAGAAATTTCAGATGCGTTGGAATCCTTGAATCGAGATCTACATTTCAGAAGAGACCACAGAATTTTTGGAGCATTCTACAATTTTAGAAGAAACAAAAAGTAAAGTGAGATTTCTGAATTTTAAAATAAAATTTGTTTATTATCAATTGCGATGTGAAATTCATTTATGTGTTGTCTAAAATTTGAATTGATTGTATGTGATTGTGATTAACGACTAGATTGAATTGTGTATATCAGAATAATGTATATGTTTAATAAGAACATGTTTGAACAAACAAAATCATATTTTTATTTTAAATATGAATCAATAAGATTTGGGTAGACAATAAAAATCCTATTTTTATTGTACATGTGAATTAGAAAAATATTCATGTTTGTTAAGAAGTTGTTTACACCATAAAAATTCTATTTTTATTGTACATATGAGATTTTTTTTATAATAATTATAATCAATTAATTATTATCGTGTTTAGGAATTCTTACATGTACGTGATTTGATTTAAATCGTCTGATGTTGGTTGTTGATCTGTTGTGTTTACATGAATGATAGGATCGAACAAAATTTGTTATACGATAAAATAATTCTTTTATTGTATATATGTTGATAATAAAATTGGCAAATTTGTTATGCAATAAAATAATCCATTTATTTTATATGTTGATAATAGAAATGTGTAAGAATTTGTTCTACATATAAAACTCTCTTTATTTGTACGTATGTAAGCATAGGATATGTTATGAAAATAAAAATCATATTTTTATTTGACATTTATGAACATAGTCATTGTATACGTAGAAGTATTGAAACATAAGAAGATTACATTTTTATGTAAAGTATGAATTGTGAAAAATATACATTGTCTAAATAAAAATGTTCTTTTGGTGAATTAGGAATGTTAAATATAAAACATACAAGTTGGCAAAATCATCTTTTTATTTTATCACTAGAATTATTAACATGTACATATGACAAAATTATCTTTTATTTTGTCACTAGAATTTGAAAACATGTATGTAGACAAAATTGTCATTTTAGTTAAAAATGACATATTAGAATTAAATTATCATTTTAGTTAAAAATGACATGCTAGAATTAAATTGTCATTTTAGTTAAAAATGACATGTTCGAATTAAATCGTCATTTTTGTTAAAAATGTCATGTTTGAAGTAAATTGTCATTTTATTTAAAATATGTTCATGTTACATGAAAATGTCATCTTATTAGATAAAGTTATGTAAAATTAAAATGTCATCTTATAAGATAAAGCTATATAAAATAAAATGGTCATTTAGTTATGACTTGTTATGTCAAATAAAATCGTCATTTAGTTATGAATTGTTATGTCAAATAGAAAGTGTAAGCAAATAAAATTATAATTTTTGTTTGTTAAGTTGAATTAGAAATTGTAAACAAATAAAATTATCATTTTATTTGTTATGTTGAATAGAAAAATGTATACAAAGAAAATACTCCTTTTGTTCATCATTAGAAGAATAGTAAATGTATGCAAATAAAATTCTTCTTTTATTTGACATCAGAAACATTAGAATCATATTTAGGAAATATGCTGAAACATTAAAATTACATTTTAAATGTAAAATATGAGTTATGTAAAATATACATTGTATAGATAAAATGGTTGAAACATTAAAATTCACATTTAAAATGTAGAGAATGATTTATGTAAATTATTCATAGTATGATAAAACTAGTGAAACATTAAAAATTCACATTTTTAATGAAAAGATAAAATATATGTAAATATTCATGTATGAAATAAAATTAGTGAAGCATTAAAAATTCATATTTTTAATGTAATGCAAGAAACTAGGAAAAGATTTAACATTAAAAATTACATTTTTATTGTAGCATTGTTTTCAATAAAAAGAGTAGAATTAAAAGGTATATTTTTATTGTCATTTTAGTTATAATAAAAAGGGTAGAATTAAAAGATATATTTTTATGGTCATTTTAGATACAATAAAAATAGAAATAGAAAGATATGTTATCGTGGCAGTAAAAAGATTAGATATTAAAGATCATGTTTTTATTTTCACTTTGTTTAGAATAAAAAGAAGTAACATGAAAGATTATATTTTTATTGATCATTGTTTTCAATAAAAAGATTGTACAACAAAAAATTACATTTTTATAAATTAGATAAGGGTAAAAAACAAAAATAACATTTTTGTAAAGGAGATTTGAGTTATAAAAGTTGAAACCAAAATTGTCGTTTTATCAAGTCATAAAAGTCGAAACTAAATTTGTCACTTTTATCGAATTATAATTGTTGAAACCAAATTTGTCACTTTTGTCAAATGTAATAGTTGAAACCAAATTTGTCACTTTTATCAAATGTAATGGTTGAAACAAAATTGGCCTTTTTGTCAAAATATAATTATTAAAGCCAAAAATGAACATTTTGTTCAAATTAGAATTGTTGAAACAAAAATGAACATTTTTGACAAATTAAAATAGTTGAATTAGAAATATACATTTTTATCAAAATATACATTTTTATCAAAAAGATTGGTTGAAACAAATACATCATATTTGTTGAAACCAAACAGCTGAGATGAAAAGAATATTTTTGTCATAATATATTAGTGAAACACAAATGTACATTTTGTCAAATTAAGATGGTTAAAAACAAAGATTTCATTTTTGGTTAAATAAAAGAGTTAAACACAAATAGCATTTTTTGTTAAATAGGTTTGTGTTACAACAAAAATATTCATTTTGTAAAAATAAAATTGTCAACAAAATGGATGTATCACTTTTTATACATTTTGTTGAAATATAATTTATATGCAAATATAAGAATCATTTTTATTTGCATAACATACATTAGAATTTATATGCAAATATAAGAATCATATTATTGGTCAAAACATACATTAGAATTGTATGTAAATTAAAGCGACACTTTATTGTTAAATTATACAATAGAATTTGTATGCGAATCCAAGTGATATTTGTATTGTCAAATTTTACATTAGAACTTGTGTGCAGAATAAAGAGGCATTTCATATGTTATGATTTGAAACTATACATACAAATAAAATATTTATTTTTATTTGTTAAAGTTTAAAATAGAAATTTGTATACAAATAAAGGAAAATGAAAATTATCTTTTTATTTGTCATCAGCAATAATAACATGTAAATAAATTACATTTTATTAGACATTAGAAACATGTAGGAAAATTATGCGAGTAAAATACATTTTTATTCGACATTAGGAATATAATAACATGTTTGTTCATTATCGTCAACATGTTAGCAGAAATTAAAATTGGTTAAATTCATTAACCAATTATTTATTTAGATGAATTGATGTTGGCTGAAAACCCCACACGGGTATTGGGATGATATTTGACATACACTAGTCCCAATATTTAGTAGTATGTCGATCCATGGATTGACAAGCTGCGATGTGCATTATGTATTCATTTTAATGCTCACACAGTTGAAAATTTCACTCTGGATGTGAATTGATTATTTAATGATTATTTATCATTATTGTTGTGTGCATGCGATGTATGAAATCCATATTACCGAAATTATATGGTAACTGATTGAATCGCATTTCGATTCAGAATATCTTTTATATAAAGAACATTGTAATATAAAGAATACTTTAAAATAAAGAATATTGTACTATAAAGAATATTTTACATAAAGAATATTTTTATATAAAGAATATTTTTAAATAACGAATATTTTTAAATAACGAATATTTTAAAATAATATTCAACGAAGAATAAAATGACGATTTCTATGCCCGTTTTTGGATGGACAAAAGATAAAAATATATTTTTATCGAAATAAACTAGTTATTTACTAGGAATAAATCATTTTAGTTAAGATTTAATCAAGTCTTCCAATTCATTTAATATTTAATTGGAATTAAGTAAAAGAATTAGATTTTGGGTTGTCGTGGATGGTGTCTTAATTAACACTGTTCTTAAACCCCGTATGAAAGGAATAAATCTTTGAATTAAGATTATTAGAGTTTCCAATTGTATTTAGTAACTGGAATAAAATGATATGTGAATTGGATTTATTGTGAACTATGTTTTAAACGACATTTGTTCTTTAACCTAATTAATAGTGAAAATATAATTTGGAATTTATAAACCTCTCATTAAGATTTGAAAAGAAATTTTCCAAAGTCAAATTTTCCAATTTAATATATTAAATTGGAATTGAGTGGAAATTCGATTTGATAATAATCGAGATAGGCTTCTGTAAAAGAGGACTATTACTATATACGGAATATGAAAGGCTTTGCCGTTATTCCATTTATATTATCGGTCTGATACGGAAATTTATATCGATTATATATTGATTTGATTTTTGTGAAAATTCCATATTTAATGGAAAATGATTTTGGGTTTATCGTGAACTATGTTTTAAATGACATTGGTTCTTTAACCCATTTATAGATAAGATTAAGTTCTTAAAAGTTGAATAATCATAAAGTAATGATTTTTGATATAAAAATCAAATTGGAGTTTTACTGAATCTTTAAAAAGAAGATTAAAGATTAAATTTAAAAGAATTTATCTTTGATAAAATTGATGGGAAATCTTTCCCCTTTTAATATGGATATTTTATTAAAAGAATATTCTGAATTGGAATGAGGCGTATGATGTGTATTTATAGCACTTGATTTTTGATTATAAAATACGCGAGTTTTTCGGAAAGACCGGGTTTAACCCATTCTGAATAATTACTACGACAATTAAAAATCAAAGACATTGAAGACAGTGACTGAAGACCGACGATCTTCACATCGAATGGGCGACTACTGATGCCCTGAACTGGGTCGCTCCTAGGAAAGGGTTAAAGTGGTAGTTGCCCAGACGTACTTGTTGCTTGTTTGGATATGCGAGCACCTCTCTTCCGTATTGGACATATGGGACGAGGAATAAGGTGTATCCGGTTTCATTCAGACCCAGAACGGACTTGTAAATGGATGTTTGTCTGACATTGGATTTCAGTCCATGTAAATTAAATCGATTTCTATTTAATATATATCTCTGGTGGTGGAGAATTTATTCTCTTGCTTAACACCCTTCTCTGAGGCTCACGAGCTCAGAGGTTATATATTGGTAGTTATCGACCGCATGGCGTGAATTGTCAATGTGGCATGCCAAGATGCAAATGATCGAGGCTTTTGTTGAAAAGCAGAGCCTTGTGGTTGATGATCAAAGCATAGCCTATTTCAGCATAGCTTTGTGTATAGCGTTACCTCGCGAGCCTCACACCCCGGTATGAGTCAAAAACGGGACAAGGGAACACAGGGAGTACACACGTTTCTTTCTAGCTAGAAGTGATATCAGGGTTTTGCAAGCCCTGACATTTTACTTATGTGGATGATGGATTTCGAGGCCTCAGATTTATTGGTCGATAGTGACCATTTTATAGGTTCTATAGGACCGGGAAGCGTGTGTTCAGGTGTAATTAATCCACTAAAGTACTTGTGGACCGGCGCTGCAGGATCCAGGGTTCGCCAATGTCAGAATTCTGAGACATTGCTAGAGTGTCTCGAATCGGTAAGGAGACCGTCCCTAGCCTTGACTCATGATGGAAATCCAACTTCCAATACGACATCATGCGGTTTTGATTGTAGAACTAGTATGGCGACATAGTATATGGTAGCTATGTCGTCTATGATTGATACATTATGATTGAAATGTTTTTGAAACATATATACACTAATAATAATATCAAATCCGTTTTATCGTATCAAGCATTTTTGACCATTATAAGGTAAAACTCTATCCTCCGGTTTGCATTGCATTGTGTGATGGGACTTGAGTCTTATAATGGTTTCATTTTTCTAAAAAGCATTGCATTGTTTAACTATTTACTTTATTTCATGCACTGACAATCCAATGGAGTAAACCCGTTCCGCGTTAGCGGCGTGGTCTTGTGATTAGCCATATTGTTAGATAAGTTAGAAAAGATTTCTCACACCAGTCCTATGACTGACCTGTAGTTTGTTTCACTTTGCAAACTCGGGTACCCTCTTTTCCACTTGGGCAGTCGATAGCTTATTTTGCAGATATATTGAGCAAAATTCTGGATCGAAGCTTAATGCTATGTACAGAGCATTGATAGTCTTCCGCTGCACTATATTAAATCTATTGTAAATTATCTTCCACTGCTGTATTATTCGATGTACTCTGATATTCTGTACTCCGATGTAACATTATTAGGATGTTAATAAAAGTCTTCTGTTATCTATTCTGATGTATTGTATTCCCAAAGTTAGTGCATTCGAGAATTTCCAACTTTTGGATTAGACCTGTGTGGTTTATGGTCGATTCAAAGGGCGGGGATTATCGGGTCATTACATGTGGTATCAGAGCTCTGGTTAGCTCAAATCTTTGGGATACAACTCGTTAAAACTGAACAGAAGACTCATCAGAGATTGGATTAGTAATATTCAATAAGAAAACTCATTAGAGATGGGGTTAGAAATGCCCTAGAACGAGTTGAGAGTGACATGTTTATAATTAACGTATTTGTGATTATATATATAATCCGATCTTAGAAAATATAATTTTTGAATATATAAAAGTTATATATATATTTGAAAAACTAAGCAACAAATTGGTTAATGATTGTGTTGTGTGATTATTTGTTCAACTAATAAAATTACTGAAACCAATAAAAAAATTTGAGTCGGTTAGTTAAACCATTTTTAGCTTCCTTCCTTCTCGAGGACGAAAATATTTTAAGTGGGGGAGATTGTAACAACCCGGAAAATCAGAACCAATTTAAAAATTTATTTTAATAAATTTTAAATAGAAAATGCGTCAGAATAAAAAAAATTCTATTATTAAATTAAATTATATTAGAAAAAACAACAAAACAAAATAAAAATATGATGATTACATTTTTTTAATGTAAATGAATCATTAAATAAGATTCATTGTTTGGAAATGTTTTTAAAATTTACATTTTTTAATGTAAATGAATCATAAAATAAAACTCATTGTTTGAAAATGTTTTCACATTAAAGGTTACATCTTTAATGTAAATGGATCATTAAAAATGATCATGATTTGAAATGAAAATATGTTAACATAAAAATTCACATTTTTGTGGTATACATAAAAATGACCATTGTTTGAAATTAAAATGATTACATCTTTAATGTAATAAAAAAATGATTAAAAATATTACAATTTTCTTGATTAAAAGGGTTCATAGTTTAACAGAAATGTGTTTACATGAAAAGTACATTTTTTTTAACGAAATATGATATTTAATTATGTGTTTTGAAATATAAAAAGTTGCACAAACTAACAATTAGAGAAAATGAATCAAACATTCATTTTTCCTTTATATCCCTTTCTCTTTACTTTTGAAATTTGAATGAAAATTAAGTGTGGTCCCTTCATGCCTAGTCAACTAATTAAAATTCATTTGTCACTAGGGATGGCAATGGGGCGGGTCTAGGGTCCAAACCCGCTTGACTCGCCCCTGTTTTGACCCATTTAGACCCGCCCCAGAGGGTCTTCGGGGCGGGTAAAATCCGCGACCCGCTTTTGGAGGTCCGGGTCTAGGGTCGGGTCTGGGGCATGGCTAACCCGCCCCAACCCGACCCGCATGATCGAAACATCATTCAAACACTTTATAACTATAACTATTACTTGTTAATCTTCTTAGATTTACATGGTTATAATTTGAATATTATATTCTTTCAATTGACAAACCATAAAATTTTCATTGTATTAAGTGGCATCAATGATAATCATACAATAACAAATGCATACATTTTGAACTATTATCTTACAACTCATTTTATAATATTCTCTTGTCATTGTGAACACATTATAATATGCATATAATTTATCATTTAGTGATAAAAAAAATATAAATATATAAATTTGTTTACACTAGAACATAATATCACCGGGTCGCGCGGAGGGTCGGGTCTACCCTGACCCGTACGGGTTTCGGGTACGGGGTGAAATTCCAGACCCGCACCGGGTCTACGGGGCGGGTCTGGGGCGAGTTTTAAAAAGTCTGGGTCGGGTCTGGGGCACGAGAAACCCGCCCCAACCCGCCCCAACCCGCCCCATTGCCATTCCTATTTGTCACCTACTACATATGTAGAGACAAGTAAAAATCAAATATATATAACTATATATATATATATATATATTGTCTCCGCTATAAAATGTCCTAAAATCACCTAAAATCCTATTTCCAAAACGTAGCCACCGCCCCCTTCTATTTTCAATGGCAGAAAAACTCCGAACTTTCTTCGATTCTCTCTCTCTCTCAACCTATTCTATAATTCAAGATGATACCAAAGCGGAAATTAAAGAGAAAGGAATGATCTTCGATTCTATATGGACGAAATGGGTTCTTCGGTGAACAACATCTGGAAGGAGGAAGATGTATTATCAGCAACAACGTTTCTTTAAAACGTGATTAAGGGTAATAAAGGGGAAGGATTTATTTAATTAATTTAATTTATGTAATTCAATTTTGTAAAAACCATAACTTGTTCGTATGAAAAGGAAGTTCAGAAATTTCAGATGTGTTGGAATCCTTGAATCAAGATCTACATTTCAGAAGAGACTGTAGAATTTTTGGAGCATTCTACAATTTTAGAAGAAACAAAAAGCAAAGTGAGATTTCTGAATTTTAAAATAAAATTTGTTTATTATCGATTGCGATGTGAAATTCATTTATGTGTTGTCTAAAATTTGAATTGATTGTATGTGATTGTGATTAACGACTAGATTGAATTGTGTATATCAGAAAAACGTACATGTTTAATAAGAACATGTTTGGACAAACAAAATCATATTTTTATTTTAAATATGAATCAATAAGATTTGGGTAGACAATAAAAATCCTATTTTTATTGTACATGTGAATTAGAAAAATATTCATGTTTGTTAAGAAGTTGTTTATACCATAAAAATCCTATTTTTATCGTACATGTGTGATTTCTTTTTTTTCAATTCTAATCAATTAATTATTATCGTGTTTAGAAATACTTACATGTACGTGATTTGATTTAAATTGTTTGATGTTGTTTGTTGATCTGTTGTGTTTACATGAATAATAGGATCGAACAAAATTTGTTATACAATAAAATAATTCTTTTATTGTATATATGTTGATAATAAAATTGGCAAATTTGTTATGCAATAAAATAATTCATTTATTTTATATGTTGATAATAGAAATGAGTAAGAATTTGTTCTACATATAAAACTCTCTTTATTTGTACGTATGTAAGCATAGGATATGCTATGAAAATAAAAATCATATTTTTATTTGACATTTATGAACATAGGCATTGTATACATAAAAGTGTTGAAACGTAAAAGATTACATTTTTATGTAAAGTATGAATTGTGAAAAATATACATTGTCTAAATAAAAATGTCCTTTTGTTGAATTAGAAATGTTAAATATAAAACATAAAAGTTGGCAAAATCATCTTTTTATTTTATCACTAAAATTATTAACATGTACATATGATAAAATTATCTTTTATTTTGTTACTTGAATTTGAAAACATGTATGTAGACAAAATTGTCATTTTAGTTAAAAATGACATGTTAGAATTAAATTGTCATTTTAGTTAAAAATGACATGCTAGAATTAAATTGTCATTTTAGTTAAAAATGACATGTTAGAATTAAATCGTCATTTTAGTTAAAAATGTCATGTTAAAAGTAAATTGTCATTTTATTTAAAATATGTTCATGTTACATGAAAATGTCATCTTATTAGATAAAGTTATGTAAAATGAAAATGTCATCTTATTAGATGAAGCTATGTAAAATAAAATGGTCATTTAGTTATGAATTGTTATGTGAAATAAAATTGTCATTTAGTTATGAACTGTTATGTCAAATAGAAAGTGTAAGCAAATAAAATTATATTTTTGTTTGTTAAGTTGAATTAGAAATTATAAACAAATAAAATTGTCATTTTATTTGTTATGTTGAATAGAAAAATGTATACGAAGAAAATATTCCTTTTGTTCGTCATTAGAAACATAGTAAATGTATGCGAATAAAATTCTTCTTTTATTTGACATCAGAAACATTAGAATCTTATTTAGGAAATATGCTGAAACATTAAAATTACATTTTAAATGTAAAATATGAGTTATGTAAAATATACATTATATAGACAAAATGGTTGAAACATTAAAATTCACATTTTTAATGTAGAGAATGATTTATGTAAATTATTCATAGTATGATAAAACTAGTGAAACATTAAAAATTCATATTTTTAATGTAAAGATAAAATATATGCAAATATTCATATATGAAATAAAATTGGTGAAGCCTTAAAAATTCACATTTTTAATGTAATGCAAGAAACTAGGAAAAGATTTAACACTAAAAATTACATTTTTATTGTAGCATTGTTTTCAATAAAAAGAGAAGAATTAAAAGGTATATTTTTATTGTCATTTTAGTTATAATACAAAGGGTAGAATTAAAAGATATATTTTTATGGTCATTTTAGATAAAATAAAAAGAGTAAAGTAAAAAGATATATTTTTGTTGCAATAAAAAGATTAGATATTAAAGATCATGTTTTTATTTTCACTTTGTTTAAAATAAAAGGAAGTAACACGAAAGGTTATATTTTTATTGATCATTATTTTCAATAAACAGATTGAACAACAAAAAAAATACATTTTTATAAATTAGATGAGGGTAAAAAACAAAAATAGCATTTTTGTTAAGGAGATTTAAGTTATAAAAGTTGAAACCAAAATTGTCATTTTATCAAGCCATAAAAGTTGAAACTAAATTTGTCACTTTTATCGAATTATAATGGTTAAAACCAAATTTGTCACTTTTGTCAAATGTAATAGTTGAAACCAAATTTGTCACTTTTATCAAATGTAATGGTTGAAACAAAATTGGCCTTTTTTTCAAAATATAATTGTTGAAGCCAAAAACGAACATTTTTGTCAAATTAGAATTGTTGAAACAAAAATGAACATTTTTGAAAAATTAAAATAGTTGAATTAGAAATATACATTTATCAAAATATACATTTTTATCAAAAAGATTGGTTGAAACAAATACATCATATTTGTTGAAACCAAATAGCTGAGATGAAAAGAATATTTTTGTCAAAATATACTAGTGAAACAAAAATGTACATTTTGTCAAATTAAGTTGGTTGAAAACAAAGATTTCATTTTTGGTTAAATAAAAGAGTTAAACACAAATAGCATTTTTGGTTAAATAGGTTTGTGTTACAACAAAAACATTCATTTTGTAAAAATAGAACTGTCAACAAAATGGATATATCACTTTTTATACATTTTGTTGAAATATAATTTATATGCAAATATAAGAATCATTTTTATTTGCATAACATACATTAGAATTACATGCAAATATAAGAATCATATTATTGGTCAAAACATACATTAGAATTGTATGCAAATTAGAGTGACACTTTATTGTTAAATTATACAATAGAATTTGTATGTGAATCCAAGTGACATTTGTATTGTTAAATTTTACATTAGAACTTGTGTGCAGAATAAAGAGGCATTTCATATGTTATGATTTGAAACTATACATACAAATAAAATATTTCTTTTTATTTGTTAAAGTTTAAAATAAAATTTGTATACAAATAAAGGAAAATGAAAATTATCTTTTTATTTGTCATCAGCAATAGTAACATGTAAATAAATTACATTTTATTAGTCATTAGAAACATGTAGGAAAATTATGCGAGTAAAATACATTTTTATTCGACATTAGGAATATAATAGCATGTTTGTTCATTATCGTCAACATGTTAGCAGAAATTAAAATTGGTTAAATTCATTAATCAGTTATTTATTTAGATGAATTGTTGTTGGCTGAAAACCCCACACGGGTATTGGGATGATATTTGACATACACTAGTTCCAATATTTAGTTGTATGTCGATCGATGGATTGACAGGCTGCAATGAGGGTTATGTATTCATTTTAATGCACACACAGTTGTAAATTTCACTCTGGATGTGAATTGATTGTTTAATGATTATTTATCATTATTGTTGTGTGCATGCGATGTATGAAATCCATATAACCGAAATTATATGGTAACTGATTGAGTCGCACTTCGATTCAGAATATCTTTTGTATAAAGAACACTGTAATATAAAGAATACTTTAAAATAAAGAATATTGTACTATAACGAATATTTTTATATAAAGAATATTTTTAAATAACGAATATTTTAAAATAATATTCAACGAAGAATAAAATAATGATTTTTATGCCCGTTTTTGGATGGACAAAAGATAAAAATATATTTTTATCGAAATAAACTAGTTATTAATTAGAAATAAATCTTTTTAGTTAAGATTTAATGAAATTTTCCAATTTATTTAATATTTAATTGGAATTAAGTAAAAGAATTAGATTTTAGGTTGTCGTGGATGGTGTTTTAAATAACACTGTTCTTAAACCCCGTATGAAAGGAATAAATCTTTGAATTAAGATTATGAGAGTTCCCAATTGTATTTAGTAATTGGAATAAAATGATATGTGAATTGGGTTTATCGTGAACTATGTTGTAAACGACATTTGTTCTTTAACCCAATTAATAGTGAAAATATAATTTGGAATTTATAAACCTCTCATTAAGATTCGAAAATAAATTTTCCAAAGTCAATTTTTTCAATTTAAAATATTAAATTGGAATTGAGTGGAAATTCGATTTGATAATAACCGAGATAGGCTTCTGTAAAAGAGGACTGTTACTATATATGGAATTTAAAAGGCTTTGCTATTATTCCATTTATATTAGCGGTCTGATACGGAAATTTATATCGATTATATATTGATTTGATTTCTGTGAAAATTCCATATTTAATGGAAAATGATTTTGGGTTTATCGTGAAGTGTGTTTTAAATGACATTGGTTCTTTAACCCGATTATAGATAAGATTAAGTTCTTAAAAGTTGAATAATCACAAAGAAATGATTTTTGATATAAAAATCAAATTGGGGTTTATTGAATCTTTAAAAAGAAGATTAAAGATTAAATTTAAAAGAATTTATCTTTGATAAAATTGATGGGAATCTTTCCCCTTTTAATATGGATATTTTATTAAAAGAATATTCTGAATTGGAATGAGGCGTATGATGTGTATTTAAAGCACTTGATCTTTGATTATAAAATACGCGAGTTATTCGGAAAGACCGGGTTTAACCCATTCTGAATAATTACTACGACGATTAAAAGTCAAAGACATTGAAGACGGTGATTGAAGACCTGCGATCTTCACATCGAATGGGCGACTACTGATGCCCTGAACTGGATCGCTCCTAGAAAAGGGTTAGAGTGGTAGTTGTCTGGACGTACTTGTTGATTGTTTGGATATGCGAGCACCTCTCTTCCGTATTGGACATACGGGACGAGGAATAAGGTGTCTCTGGTTTCGTTTAGACCCAGAACGAACTTATAAATGGATGTGTGTCTGACATTGGATTTCATTCCATGTAAATTAAATCAATTTCTATTTAATATATATCTATGGTGGCAGAGAATTTCACAACACCAAAATTGTCATTTGCTAACAGTTATAAGTGTGATAAAGGATCGTTCCAACGGTTATAACCGTTGGTAGGAGGTGCGTGGTAAATTTTGCAACGTATATACTAACGGTTATAACCGTTGGTACATGTTCTTGTACCAACGGTTATAACCGTTAGTAAATATTTCTATTCCAACGGTTATAACCGTTATAACAGTAATATCTTCTAATGGTTATAACCGTTGTAAAAGAATTGATTCCAATGGTTATTTTTGTGAGAAGAGGAATTTGTTCTAACGGTTATAAATGTTAGCACTACTTTCCATTCTAACGATTACAACCATTAGAATGCCTTACGGTTCTAACGATTAAAAGCGTTGGAACATTAATTTGTTCTAATGGTTATAAATGTTAGAACAACTTTCAATTCTAACGATTATAAGAGTTAGGACAGATCTTTCCACACATATACAAATGAAAAAATCCCAACAGTTATAAGTGTTACTACTTTTGTACAGCTGAATGAACCATATCACAATCAGCATCTTGTAGTAGCATACAATATCATTCATATCATTTCATTCTACTACACAAACCAAACTTATAGCAATGCCAAACATAAAATCAAATTTCAAACTAATATTTCACCAAAATGAAAAGAAGATAGCAAGCATACTAAATAAATCATCAAATCCTACAAAGTTCATTGTGACAACTTCAAGTTTCACTACTACAAAATATGTAGAAGCTTACAGGAAACGAATACGACTTTCTAGCCAAACCACAAAACCACCATCAACAAACTCGGATAATGTATAATGACCATTTTGAGGTGCATCAAAAAGTGGCTCATTTGGATCAATAACATCCTCTATCCAAACAACTTTTTCTCCATCTACAACCTTTCTACCATGACAAATCTTTTGCATTCCAAGATGTCCTTTAGCTACCACTTCCAATTCGCGTGACAATAAATGCACCGGCTGCCTTTCAAATGTTGATGATCTAATAACTTTAGATGGAGCTTGATTAGGAACAGGATGATGCTCGGCATGCGAAGCAACTTCTGTTCTTGAAGTTGTTGAATTTGTTGCAATTTGACTAACAAGCTGTCTCATACACTGTTGCAAATCAACTAAATTAGAAGTTATTGTCTTAATATCTTCGTGCATTCTATCATTCTTCTGTTGCATATCCATTTTCCATTTTTTATCTTCATTCACTTTGTAATTCGCTATTGCTTTAGAAGCTTGAGTGAGTTTTACTTGCTTTGCATTAGAGGTGGAGCTAAAAGCACGACAATAGCTTCTTTTTTTGTCATTTCCAAAAACTTCGGCAATGGCATCTCTTTCAAAATCCTCCAAACCAATGACTCCTTCATTGCCATTAACACTAGCTTCGGACTTTTGCCTCTCTTCTGCAGCTTCTATTAAAGCCTGAATATCCAAAAGAACATTTAATTTAAAACATTTCAAGCAACATTTATTATATTTACTACATAAAATGGACTTATATGCAACCAGACTTCATAGTATAAAGTTACAGGTCACATTATAATGTTACAGGCATGAATAAACTATTTGTGTTACAGGAATATAAATCTGCTGTGTGCAGTTGCCTTGTAATTGTTTGTTTTTATTCATGCTTTTCCTTAACCAAAACCAAACACTACCGTTATATGGACATTACGGCCTTAGAAAATGGTCAATGACAGATGAATCCAAAAAATGAACTTCGATTTACCATTTTTCCTGTTAATATTAACAAAGTGAAACTGAAAACAAAAATGGATACAATCCTTTTATGGGTGCATAATCCACAGAACTCGCTAAAATAGCGCTATATGCATGATTCCAAAGCAGTGCTTTAAATCAGTAAAAAAATATGGTACTTTATTAAGCACCATCTATGGAAGAAATCACACTATACGAAGGCTTTAACCTATAAAAGCACAGCCCAGTCAAGTAGAATAACTTCTACTCTCGATTGTCAAACATTTGTGCACAAAATTATTTCCCTTCCTGTGAAGTTGTTTTTAACTAACAAAACCTGATCTGATCACGTTAGGTGACTCACTTCTCACTCTAAGGACTATGATCTTGAATTCAGAGACCAAAACAAGGTGACAAGCGGACAAATTTCCTTAAATTGTTAAATAAAACAGCACACTGCAACTTTTGTTTGCACCGAATCACATGAGATGAACAAAACGTCAGTTGAGAATATAATATGCTTATTGGGAAAACCAAACTTAAATTTATTAGGAAAGCATAACCGTGGCTACTAAAAAAGACATATTGCAAGTAAAGATGAGACTTTCCGCTAATCCGCTGGACCGCTACACCTTGAAGGTATTTTTATCTGTACACATATCCGAATTTTATTACTTATGATTAACTATGCAAGAAATTTATATGTGGTAGCCTTAAAGCAGAAAATTATGAAATCAAGAACATTACATTTGTAAATCAGTTTAATTGAACTCGTAAATCAGTTTTACATTTGTAAATATTTTACAAACTGAACATTTAGCACCATGTGTCACCTCAGTATTTGTAAATCAGTTTTACAGATTGTATAGATAACATTTCATTACATCAAAGTATTTGTAAATCAGTTTTACAGATTGTATAGCACCATGTGTCACCTCAGTATTATGTCCATACGTGCCCTATATCAAGTACTATATGTTGATCACTAACTGTTACCATATACTTTGGTTTTCTTTTTTTCTTTCTTTGTATGTGATTTTTTCCATCGTTGAGTCTTATTTATAAAATTAACAAGTTGTATTGGAATGATATATCATAAGCATAAGAAGAGTACCAAATTTCAACGTTATCGCTTGTGTTTTGTTCTTCTGTTTGATAGCGCATTTATTTGAAAGTTTCTACGTTAGCTGAATAACATTGATATTATTTCAGTGAACAAAAAAAAAATCATTCATGCTATATATAAACTTTTCTTTCTTCAATTCACTCATTCAAATTATGACTGGCTATTTTGTTTAGCAGTACTGAAGTTACTATTTCTATTACCAAGGTAACTATTTACATAGTGGAGATACTTCCAGAACCCAGATATCTCCGCATTAAACATGCATTGAGCATATAAAATGTCACTGGCCGTTACATATTTCCTTAACCCACATAACTGCCTCATCAAGTAACCTAACCATTTTAATTGTGTACCTAGGAACTAACCCATTTTAATATTATATATCTTCAAACATTTGTTTTCCTTATTTCTACTTTATAGTTTACTCCTCATTTAAACATTTTTACATTATCAGAACAAACTGCATTCAGTTAACTGTGCCCCCTAAAATTTGGCAACTTGCTGTACTTTCCTGAGCAACAGGAATGACTCTCCATCTACTTTGTAACATTGCAAATATAGCTCTCTCCTACAACTGATGCATGGCACTACACAAAATAATATAAGATAGTTTTTTATCTTTAATGGCGCCAGTTTTGACTGATTAACTTGGCAACAGTTTGGAATTAAATTGGCTAGCACCAAGGCTGTCCCTACAGTAAAGCCACGTCTAAAGCCAATATTTGAACATCAAGAACATTACATTTGTAAATCAGTTTAATTGAACTTGTAAATCAGTTTTACATTTGTAATCATGTTATCTATACAATCTGAGAACTAATAAGGCAGCTACACACAACAAATTTTATTCACTAGTATTAAATGAAGCTGTATGTTTAAATTTAAAATCAGTGAAATTCACGTAAGATTCTATAGTTTATAGAGACGGATTTTAGGGGTCGACATTAAAATGCTTGAACAAGCTAAAAAATAACGGCACGCAGCCACAAACCATTGACAAAACAGAACATGTTATTGCAAAACAGAACATTACAATTTTGTAACATTAGAACAAAAAGAGTAAATTGACAATTTGATAACTATTTATCTCCCTTAAAATAGAACGATAATCTTTCAAAAAAGATGGACAAATTTATTTGGCCAAGTGCTGTTGGCCAAATTTATTCAGGAAAACACTTGTTTTTGATCTGGTGCTGAAGTAGTTGCATCCTACCATTGTTGCTAGTTTCTTATGGACTGTTTTTGCCATTTTTGTATTAGTTGATGATGAGTTTTGAATGTAGATGAATGAAGTTCTATATATATACAGGTTGCTTCTTATGTGGTGGTGTTGTTACTTCTAAGGTTTCTGTAGTTGAACTTTACACGATTTTTGTTAGGCTAATGTTTTACTTGATTTATACTCGATAGAAGTTCATGGCTGCAAGGGAAGTCTTGAATTAATAATTCTGACGAAAAACAGGCTGGCCTAATGCAAATAGCAACTTCGAAAGTAAGCTCGATGTGAAAATTTAAGCAAAAAAAGATACACATATTAAGCTTAAATGCTTGATATAGGTACTTTCAGTTTTGGATCTTATATCAATTCTATAGACTTGATTGTTAAAAATGAACTGTAAGTGAGATATCTAATATCCGTGTATTATTTCACGGGCTGAGATGAAAATGAACTGTAAGTGAGATATCTAATATCCGTGTACAAACATATAAATTATTCGTCGCTAATCCCTTGCTGAGATTTTGTTGATTACAATTTTGAAAAAATTTAATATCTATATATCCATTGGAAAATGTTAGTAAAATATTTTTTAGTTGAAATTTGAAATTTAGACAAATAAAAAAAATTATCGGCAAATTAACGCTAATTTCCATTGTTAAATTAACAGACATGAAATTTACCGACCTCACTCATTCGTCGTAAATCCATCACTGACATAAGTTTAGAGGCGGATTAATGAAGGATTTTTCTGCTGCAAAATCCAAAACTTCTTACAGTGTAAAATTCACAATCATATCAGTCTTACGTAAATATATATAATAAAACTAAGTTTTAATATTTAAAATCAAGTCTAACAGAAATCCAATCAGACATAGGGGATTAATTCTGTAATGAAAGACATTATATAACATGTAGTGATAGTCAATCTCATTGAGTATTTGAAATATTTGTGTCCTTGTTATCGATATCACCCATTTATTATTTTAAAGTTATAATTTTATAAATATATGTAGTTATCTATCGTGTACTGTCAAAATAGACTACAAATCATATCTATGGTTTTTTAGGAGCGTCAGACGTTATCCACGGCCTGTGTCACTAGGGCAGTGATATACCGACGATTGAGGAAGGAGTGACAATTTAATGGCGCCTTAAGGCATCATGGTCAGTGTTTAACCATCTACCGTGGTCCCCATAGGCATAGCAATAGCGTTGTGCCATAGCACAACATTTCGCGAAGAACTACAAAATTTCGTTGAAAATTAGATGGATATTGAGCATTGTAAAATTTTGAACTAGAGCTTTGATCGCTCAAATTGAACAAGAAGAATTAATATGGATAGAATTTTAATTTTAGCTTAATGCGTAGATGATAAGAGAACATATGTGAATTTGAGCATTTACCCGAATCTTTCTTTGAAAGCTCAGACCTCAGTCATACCAACTTACCATTTAAAATAAACATTTATGCCTCTAAAATAAATTCAGTATATATGTTCATTTATTAGGTTGTCATTTTCACCAATTTTAGTGTATACAATAGTGATGTCTGTAGCAAAGGAGGACATCACAAATTTCAGATTTCATCATCAGTATTAACTTCATTATTACTAATAATAATCGCATCAAAAAATTTTTTTTAGCATAATGTAGCAACTACATAGGCATCAGTAAAACCATATAAATTATTACCTAGTTCTACGAAATAAAATCAACAATAATAAAATGGCACACTAAAAATTGTTATAACCTGCTATAGTGCAATTAAAGGAAATTATAATTAAAAAAACAATAATGTAAAACTAAAATTGGGCAGAAATTTTCTGTAGTCATTCTGTTGATTGCCCTTACATGGGAGATTAACTAAAGTGGTGCAGGCAGCACTATTTCAAGTTCAGTCTGTTAACTATGGCTATCATTCCGGTCTAGCAAAACACCCTCAAACTAAAATTCAGTTACATAACAAAAGTGGGTTTCAAACAAAATCACCAGCTCAGATTTTGAAAACCTTCTAGCAATTTTTCACACCACTAGTTTTCAAACGATGGCAATACAAGCTTTGAATCACAAGCTGTTAAAATAGATGTAAAACTAAAACTCTTTGATTTCAAACTATTTTTACAGCAGCCATAAAGAAAAACACAAAACCTCAAGCAATGAACAAAAGCCAGAGCCACTTGAAACATGTGGCATTGATAATTCAGAAAATAGAGGCAATGAGTAATGTTCTCATTTAGAACCAAGTTAAACTACACAGGATACATAGACATCGTTACACAGGCATCATTAAACTTTTTATCCTAGCATTTGTTGAGTAGTCCTTTTTCTTTAATATAATGTAGCAACTACATAGGCATCATTAGAACCATATAAAATGTTACCTAGTACTACGAAATAAAATCAACAATAATAAAATGGCACACTAAAAATTGTTATAACCTGCTATAGTGCAATTAAAGGAAATTATAATGAAAAAAAACAATAATGTAAAACTAAAAATTGGGCAGAAATTTTCTGTAGTCATTCTGTTGATTGCCCTTACATGGGAGGTTAACTAAAATGGTGCAGGCAACACTATTTCATGTTCAGTCTATTAACTATTTCAAAACAGGCATCAATTTAGTACCATCTTTGATAGTGAACTCCGCCTTAGGAATAAGATATATATAAATTAGGAGTACACCCTTAACATAATTAACTTAGAAGCAAGGACAATATTATGTTTTATTAGAAAATATTCATACAGCGTGACTTCCAAATACCTGCCAATACATTAGTGTCAAAGTCATAGTCATCCAATATGATTACACACTGATGGAACTGCCAGTTGCCTAATTCTAAAAAATATGATCGAATTTACATGGACCCAGTATGAGATTATGTAATAGGCAGTTAAAATTTACTAAAAATCCTATTTCGCTCCTCTGCATAAAAGATTCAAATGTAACGCTGGGTTATTCATTACATTTTTCTTTGATTATTTGATTTGTAGGAAAAAGAAGGAAGCTATCTCAAAAAAAGGGGAAATACTTCTTATTGGATTCCTAATAACATCAAATTTTCCATTTCTATTATATACTACAAAGATTTGGTCTAACTAATATTTTTGAAAATAAATCTGGTTTGTTATATCTAACATAGAAAGAATACATTATTAGAACCTAAAAAGTATTACCTTACCTATGGGTAACAGAAGCGTTCGCATGAAAGGTAAGCGAGTCATAGTTGTTAACGGATAAGAAAATTGATTGATTCAAAATTTCCCATGATAGATGAGTGATCACATGTTTATTAATAACAACTGGGAGGAATTATAAATGAAAATATAGCAGATGTGTGTGTGTATTATGAATGATTACGTAAAAAAAAAATCTCACTGGAATTGTCCACTTATATGCACAATTTATAAATTGAAACAAAAATGGAAAACAATTAATTTCTACCAAGTCAAAAAGATAATAGCCTAGCAAAAAGATAAGATGACTTAAATTTGTACCAACTTATATTTCACAATGCTAAAAGTATAAAAAGAATCCATGGCCAATTTTAGAATATAAGGCAATTATATCACACACTTGAAAAATGCACTTTTGTTTTATATATTTCTGCTATAGTTACGTTTATATTCCTGTTATTAACTCTATAAACCTTTTTTATCCAATTTTTGATTAATCCATGGCCAATTCTAGCTGTAGTTACATCTATATTCCTATTATGAATTATTCTGTAAAGAAATATGGTTTCTTGATTGATTTTGTAATAGCAAAAATTAACAAATAACACAGACCAATTACATGAACAAAAAGAGAATAAAATCAGTTCAATCGAATAATATATTCAGTCAATGCAATAAAAAAATTACTAATATCTGAATTGAAGCCTACTGCCAGAAGTAAGAAAGGACAGATATAACTTGCGATTAGGAGATGGAAGAGAGATTCCTAAAATTCGAATGATGAAATGGATAAACACACCAAACATATGCAGTAACTGAAATATATAGAAGATAAATGTATGAAGATTCAATCAAGCACGGAAGAAGATGTGGAAAACTTCTAGATATACAGTTTAAACATGGACAGTACTTATGATATGGGGTAAACAATTGAAATGGGAGGCGAGTGAACTCCACTGTCATTAATTTCTTAGGGCATTTTACAACTAAGGACACATATAAATGGTTGATGAAAAATTAAAGGATGGAGGAAGATTAATGTAAAATTTGCGCTGAAGACTCTAAGAATTCACTGCCCAGCCCTTACCTGACATTAAAATCAAAATCCCATACCTGACATCAAATTCACTCCCCAGCCCTTCTATAAATCAAAACATTTATAAATGCAAACTAATTAAATAAGCAAGAATCAAAACATTTATAAATCTGCTCATAATTAATGGTTAATTTGACCACATGAAGATCAATCATCTTCGTAAAATACCCAATTTATTAAGAACTAATTAGTAGTTAATCCCATCATTTTATCTTAACTGATATCAAACGAAAGCTGAAAAAACGGATCTGATATCAATCAATATAAACACAACTAGTATTATAAACATGCATTTAGAAAATATTCCAGCAGATTGATAAAAAAAAATCATAAATCCGAGGGAACATACATAAACTTACAGGGAGATAGATGGCGGAAAGCGCAAAGAAGAGCGATTCAGCAAGAAATGGAAGGAAAAGCACTCCGCCTCAATCCAACAAAAAAATTAAACGATAAAGGCAAAACCTAAATTCGGGATTTGTTTCAATTGCAGCGCCAAAAGAGTGAAATATTTCACCTGTCGCGCCAAAAGCTAAAAGGAGGTAGCGTGAGAAAGAATTTTGGACACGAATTATTTACAAATCGACGATTATGTCCATCGTTGGGCAACGGGAAAAAAAATTGTCATGTGCAATAACGTTTATAACAGTGATAAACAATTATAATGGTAATATCCATTGGAAGCTTCTAACGATTATAAGTGTTATGATTTGAAATGGAATAAGTGTTAGAACAGAGCCTGTTTGGTGTAGTGTTTATTCTCTTGCTTAACACCCTTCTCTGAGACTCACGAGCTCAGAGGTTATATATTGGTAGTTATCGACCGCATGGCGTGAATTGTCAATGTGGCATGCCAAGATGTAAATGATCGAGGCTTTTGTTGGAAAGCAGAGTCTTGTGGTTGATGAACAAAGCATAGCCTATTTCGACATAGCTTTGTGTATAGCGTTACCTCGCGAGCCTCACACCCCGGTATGAGTCAAAAACGGGACAAGGGAACGCAGAGAGTGCACACGTTTCTTCTAACTAGAAGTGATATCAGGGTTTTGCAAGCCCTGACATTTTACTTATGTGGATGATGGATTTCGAGGCTTCGGATTTATTGGTCGATAGTGACCATTTTATAGGTTCAATAGGACCGGGAAGCGTGTGTTCAGGCATGACTAATCCACTAAAGTATTTGTGGACTGGCCCTGCAGGATCCAAGGGTTCGCCAGCGTCCGAATCCTGAGACATTGCTAGAGTGTCTCGAATCGGTAGGGATATCATCCCTAGCCTTGACTCATGATGGAAATCCAACTTCCAATATGACATCATGCGGTTTTGATTGTAGAACTAGTATGGCGACATAGTATATGGTAGCTATACCGTCTATGATTGATACATTATGATTGAAATGTTTTTGAAACATATATACACTAATAATAATATCAAATCCGTTTTATCGTATCAAGCATTTTTGACCATTATAAGGTAAAACTCTATCCTCCGGTTTGCGTTGCATTGTGTGATGGGACTTAGTCTTATAATGGTTTCATTTTTCTAAAAATCATTGCGTTGTTTAACGATTTACTTTATTTTATGCACTGGCAATCCAATGGAGTAAACCCGCTCCGCGTTAGTGGCGTGGTCCTGTGATTAGCCATATTGTTAGATAAGTTAGAAAAGATTTCTCACACCAATCCCATGAATGACTTGTAGTTTGTTTCACTTTGCAAACTCGGGTGCCCTCTTTTCCACACGGGCAGTCGAGTAGCTTATTTTGCAGATATATTGAGCAGGATTCTGGATCGAAGCTTAAAGCTATGTTCAGAGCATTGATAGTCTTCCGCTGCACTATATCAAATCTATTGTAAATTATCTTCCACTGCTGTATTATTCGATGTACTCTGATATTCTGTACTCTGACGTAACATTATTAGGATGTTAATAAAAGTCTTCTGTTATCTGTCCTAATGTGTTGTATTCCCAGAGTTAGTGCATTCGAGAATTTCCAACTTTTGGATTAGACCTGTGTGGTTTATGGTCGATTCAAAGGGCGGGGATTTTCGGGTCATTACACCTAAGGATTAAATCCTAATCTCGTAAATGTGTACTTTAACATAACCATATTATTCAAAAAATAAAAATAAAAGTACGTTTATTATATCCTAAGAAATGAAGTGTATTCACAGTGATCTAAACCAGATCAGTTGATGATGATGCCGCGATTGCTACGCTCAGGGTCCTTTCCGTTTCGAGGAGCTTGGGCAGAAGGTTGTGGCGACATAGCCAGTGCAGGTTTGTTAACATACTCGGGTAGCTCTTGTCGTCTAACCCTGTCCTCGATGAGATCGCGTAAATGTCTTTATTCATTGGTGTTGTGACGTGCCATGTTATAATACATGTAGTGCTTTCCGGATTCGAGTTCTTTTTGGGTCGGCTCCCTTCTAGGAGGCTTAAGGAAAGGTAGAGATCCTCGTACATCGAGGTAGATATCTAGCATGGATGAGTTGAGCTCAGTGTACTGCTCATACTTGTTTTTTCTCCGGGATCGTACGTTCTGATCGCTCTTTTCCAAGGCTTTTCCTTTGTTCCGGCCAGTGGTATCGGATGAGCCTCCGTTGTTGGTAGTTAGTACCTCGAGGCTTTCCATCTTGATGCCAGCATCCTCTTGCTAGAGAAATCTATCAGCTTCAGCATAGAAATCTTCAGTGTCCTTGGGGGTCTCTGGTTAAAGGGACCTTGAATTCTGATTTGTTCCAAACACCAGCTATGGCGACCATAAGCACCATTGATGGCTCAGGTCGATCGAATGATGCTACGGCCGTGTTGAGTCTTTCCAAGAAGGAGCACTTGGTTTCTCCAGACCGCTTCTTGATGGATGTGAGGAACAAGACGCTCTTTGGTCGAGAGGTGTGAACTCTGAACTGCTCGATGAAGCGGGTGACCAATGTATTCCAGTTATTGATCGACTCAGTTGTTAGTTGTCGGAACCACATGCCAGCTATGTCGGTGAGGAAGAGAGGGAAGAATTTGTCCATGACATTTGTTGATGCTGACAGCACTTCCATGTGTCGCATGTATCACATGAGATGTATGGTCGGGCCGGTCCAGCCGTTATAGGGCTCCAGGATCGAAAGCTTGAAGCCTGGGGGATTTCGGGAGTTCCTGATTTTCCGTGTGAATGGACTACGATGGATGTTATCTACGTCCTGTTGAGAAGATGTGCCTCGGGTGAAGCATTTGATGATGCTTGCAATTTGACTTCCATCCCCAAGGAGTTGTTGCCACGAATCCAGTTCTGCATTGGGGACATTGGTGAGAATCCTAGTACTTGGAGCAGGTGAAAGCGTGCCTTGAGATTTCGAAGTTGGCTAGGCTCGTCCTACGAGAGTTGAGTGAAGGTGACCCCCAGCCTTGGGCCTTGGTTCAGACGCAGCTAAAGTCTCTTGGTTATTGTTGGACCGAACCATGTCTGCTCCAATTGGAAGGGATCTGTCTAGGTTAGTGGTACCCATCTACGGCTCGGTATTACCCCCGCTCGGAGCGATGTTAGAGTTG
Organism: Allium sativum; assembly: GCA_030737875.1. Taxonomy (NCBI): domain Eukaryota; kingdom Viridiplantae; phylum Streptophyta; class Magnoliopsida; order Asparagales; family Amaryllidaceae; genus Allium; species Allium sativum. The sequence goes on along the minus strand of CM060926.1, from coordinate 949,971,750 downwards.
TTTACAGTAGCGTTTCCGTCCATCACGTTGGGGACTGGTATGGTTAAGTGGTCTTGGTGACGCGGAGGGTTGCTGCCCTATCCCTTCTTGGATCGGCAAGCTAGGAAGACTGTGGGCGAGGCTGCATACGACGGGTTTGCAATATGACATTGGGTTGAACCGGATGTTGCAACGTTCCTGGTTATGGTCGACCCAAAGGTTGCACTAGTTCGGGAGCTGTTTATCTTGGGAGTTGAGTCGAACCCTGGACCGGAGGCGAAATGGTCGACTGGCCCGGTGCTTGGCCACGGTCGACCTGCGAATCTGCAGCTACCTGAGCTCCAGTAATTGTCGGCACTGTCGGCAATAGATCTAGCTGATTGGGTTGTGAAGTGGAACTAAGAGGAAGCAAAGGTGTGGACTTATCTGGGGCTTGGATCTCCGCAGACTGAAGATCAGTTGTTGCCCCAGATTCGCCCGATGCAGGAAATGATTCTAGAATGTCATGACCCTTTTCCATCTGAGCGAATGAAGTTGTTCATCACTTCATGCTGATGTTTGAGAAGTTCACCCTGGTGTGCCAACTGATTTCTGAACTCAGTCAAAACTTTATCCATCTCGTCCCTGGTGAGGTATTGGGACGATTCTAGATAGGAGGAAGCCTGTTGGCTTTCCGCCGCTGTTGCTGTTCCTGTTGCATCGACAGGTCGAGATTGATCATGAGAAGGTACAAAATCCTTCTTCCGTTTAACCATTGCTTAATTAAGAGAAGCCGAAGGTCGTAAGGTATATCCGTTTACCCCTACCCGGAGCGCCAAAGTGTTGACGTCAAAAGTTGGTATAGTAACGATCAACCTCCAACGTGTGTTAAAGACACACAAGAATATTCACAGAAATGCGAAAAAATGTAAATAAACACATAAGACACATTATTTTATAATGTTCGGCTTAATCGAAACCTACATCCACTTATAATCCTTGTTTATATTGTCGGTTACAGGTTACAGTGAATTTTTTAGTGGAAGACAGTAGAGAAAGAAGAGATCGTAATACAAAATCCTTGTGTTGGATCTAGAGAATACGACATGCTATATATGGAGTGCCAAATATAAGTTGTTCTTTGGGAATTTTAGATGCCTTTCCATTTATGTAGGTAGTTGTATTTATATGCGAGCTAGCAGGCCAAACTTGCATGCGGCTTGGCACACATCTTTTAGACTTTAACACGTGTAGCTCGATCCTGCTGGATAGGTGTAGGCGGCAGGACCCGATATACTGCTCATGAATAGTTCTTCCTCGAAATATGTGGACATGGAATTTAAAACTTGGCGTATAAAAAGAAGTGCTAGTCAAAGCTTATTCATTTCTTCAGCCTTGGGAATAGAACTTCGTTTGATAGCAGATAACTTGCTCTGATAGTTGTGCTGATACGGTACTGTAGGAGATAATTTTTGCTGGATATTTCTGTTCTGATATTCCAGCTCGATCCAATCTTTCAGGAACAGATCGAACGATTGGTTGATAGCTTGATCGGTCAGTTTGGTCTTGCCTTTGGGATAGTTATCTTGGGTCGGCCTATAATTGATCGACCCGAGATAAAGTTGACCCTGTAAGCATAGGACTGGGCCGATATCTGGTAGAGAGAGTTCTGATCTTGAGTTTGGAAAGCTTTTGCCAAAAAGCTGGTCAACAGGTGAATTATCCTAGGGTTGTGTATGTCTGCGTGTTTTTGTGTGTTTGTGGTCGGTGTGTTTGTGTGTGGTCCCCTCACCCCCTCTTTTTCTTAACATTTCATGGGTTAGTTGTTCTGGTGCTGGATTCTAGGTTTAGGTTGCTTCTTTCTTTTGGATTCCTGTTCCGGATGTTAGTTGGAGCAGTATTCTTTCCTTCATCTGGAGTTTTGGCTTAGTGTGGATGCTTCAGTAGCCTTTGTCTTGCTTGGTTTCTAGGCTAGGAGCTGTCGGCCTTCTCTATCGGAGCTGTTGCTTTTTGGATGGAGTACAAGAGTGGTTTTCCTTTCTTTCTTTGGATTGGTTATGGGTTGGCTCTGCTAGCCTGCCTTAGGGTCTTGGCGTTCTTATGTGACTATATACTATTGCATTGTTATTGCTTTGTTGATTAGTTTCGTTTTTTTCCTGTATGTGTGACACAATTTTTGTAGATCTTGTCCACAGAACTGTTTTTTGTGAGCCATTGGAGAATGGCTAGATTCCCCCTTTTGTTATATATATTTTTGCTTCAAAAAGAATTATTCCGTAATTTATTTAATTAATTTGAATATAAGATTTCATGAATAACTTGAATAGCCTTGCCAAAATAATGTAAAATATTATTAAAGAATTGAGGGGGTTGTAAAAATCCAGAATTTTATCAATTCAATTTATGAATATTTAATTTATTTTAAATATTTGATTTTCAGTTTAATCATTTAAATTCCTTTAAAATTACATATTTATTATAGAATTTTTACTTTAATAGTCATTTGTATGGTTTAATAAGCAACGTTCAATGACACCCCAAATAGTTAAGCACTTTTTTGGTCTCCTAATTTCCATCATCCATTTATATTGAATTAAGTTAGTGGGAGAAGAGAGAGTAAGTGGAAGAATAAAGAGGGAGAAATGAGTGGTGAAAATTAGGGAGCCAAGTGGTGTTCAACTATTTGGGGTGTCATTGAACGCTGCTCTGGTTTAATAGCCATTTTTAAATTTTACAAAAGAAAACTTAGCTTTGCTTATTTTATAAATAAATATACTTATATGTATATAAATGTGTATATTTAGATTATAGAATTATATATATATATATATATATATATATATATATATATATATATATATATATATATACACACACACACACTATATTATAATTACTGAGTACAAAATGCAGCATTCTTCTTTACTCTGGCTTTTTATAAAAATGAAACGTCTCTCTTTCTTCGTTCGTACTGCCTTTTGTCACCTTTTCAGTTCATTCGTCGTTTCTTCAACGTTTTACCTTGAATTTCCGAGAAATAAACAGTCCCTTCTTCAAGTTTTCTCCTCTGTTTCGTCCATTTGCTGCATATTGTCTGTTTCGTTACAACTGAGAAAACCCTAACTTTTCTTCTCCTCTTCTTACATTATAGACGCCCCTCTTTCGAGTACAAGTAGATTTGTGGTCGCTGTCAACTGAATCCCCTAATTAATCGACGCCAGATTTGACTGCCAAAAGAGTTTGCGACGCTCACCTGCAATTACATAACGTACAGTGCCTCTCTTTTTGATTATCTTTGCAATTCTCATTTTGCTCCCGTTTTAGGCATTTTAAGTAGTCTTTACACCAATTTCTTTCGCTTACTATGATTTGTTTAGTTTTTTCTGCAAGTCTTCTTCTTTTGGCTAACTTAATGTCCTTTGTTTTCACCATTTGCTAGAATAGCGTGTGTTTTATACCTTACTTCACCTATTCCTTTGTTGCCTTAAGGTATCTTTTTATTCGTTCTAGTGGTCCGTGTTTTGCTTATTCAAATACTATAAATTCCTTTTTTACTAGCTTCTTATTTTCCGCTTTTAAAGTTGGAATTGTCTATCTCAACTGATGATTTTACAACAAGACTTACAACAAGACAGGAGAAGTAGGCTATGAACTTACATATGGATATTTGATAGTCCATTTTGGGTTTGTTTTCACGGGCAAGAATTTGGTAGCATATTTTACATGTAATGATATTAATCATGTATAGTGACAAAATGCTATTCTATAAATGGATAAAAATCAAGGGACATTTGTGCAAAGATACAAGGATCTGCTGTGCTATTTTCTAAGAACATTTGAACTATATTGGTTACGGGAAGCCATCGATTGAGTGTAATTAATAGGTTAACAATCCACTGTTTATTAGTATGATATTTACATCAATAAATAATTTCTAATACATTTTATTTCTTTTACATTTTAACTAAAAGAATGAGTAATTTGTGTGCTCACAATTGAAACCACTCATGCTTTCATTATGAAAAATTGCTTAACCAAGAGCAAAGCATATTCGTCGCCGTGTATAGGTCCTTTTTGAAGTTAATACTATTTTTGTTCTTAGTTTAGTGTTTGCGGGTTTCATGATGGTAAAATGAATGGATGTCTTCAAAGTTCAAACAAATACTCAAACATGCCATATACTAACTTAAAGCACCATAATTATGTATTATTGGGTGTATTTTGTATGTAAGTACCATATTTTAAGCTATTTGTTATATTTTGTCAATAATACCATCTTTGGATGATAAATTTATGTTTACTTAAAGCACTTTTTTTCAACAGTTCAGTGCTTACTTTCGAACACTAAGCTCAATACAAATAACTTTATTTTCTAAAACTGAGCTAATGTTTAAGAGGATTTATATGTGTGAACGAAGTAGCCCACAGTACAATAATACTAGCATATCCAACATACCATCCAGATGATTGATGCATTTCATGTGATCACTATTATAAATGGATTTCCCCTATTGCGACTATTCCGGTCTCATCGCAAGCATTTATCCTTAGGTCAAGGAATGGGTTCCGGTTGGTAATAGAAAAGACAATGCTAACTTTTTAAGTTCAAAGCACACCAATGAAGATAGTAAAAGGCCAAAGATTGCCAGTCCTTATTTTGTTCCCATTGAAATTCAAGTTTGAAAAAAGAACTACATATTTCACTAATTTTCATATGTGCGCTTATATATGTGTTACTCATGAATAATGCACCTACCTTTTAATCTTTTCTATTAATTATTATGTATCCAAAAATTGCTAGAAGCTTCATAAAAATGCAAATATCTTAATATTATGTGATACCCATACATGATATTGTCGTGGATGCACAAACAATAATTCACTAATATTTTTACTGTTTTGCATTGGCACGTTTTCATTTTGAGGTGGAAGAAAAACTTTTTCAACTCATACTGTTAATAATGCTTGTGGTATTTTCTATTTGAACAGTGCTCCAGTTTTTCTCAAGAAACTTATAAGCAGTCCTAAATAATTAATTTCATAAACTGATTTAAATTATTGTACTAATATTAATATACCTATTAGTTCAAATTTTGATTCCAATTTGCTGATTTTTCAAGAAACTTATTCTCATTGTTTAGTTTGTTCAATTTTTAGGGTTTATCTATATTTTCCTATTTCCATTGAATCGACTAAAATCAAAATGGAAATCTCATTTAGAAACCTTTAATCTTTCCTTGAAAATACTGTTCTCAAAGTTTACGTTTGAAACAAATGAAGACCCATTGTGGAAAAGTCAAAAAAGCATGGTTCCTCGTCTAATTTTCATCTCCAACTTACCAAAACAATCTATCTTATTACTCAATTTGCAACAAAGGAATCAATTACGTTTTGGACATGTTAATTTTTCTTTTAAATATCAACAAAAAATTGGATTACCCTTTCTCAACAGTATGCATTATTAGTTATTTGTCAAATGAGAAGGAATAAAAGAGGTATTATTACTTGTTTTCCATGATTTACAGTTGGATGAATTATTCATACGATGATGATCATATGGTTACTTAATTTCTATTCCTAAAGTTAGATTACTTTATCTCATACCAGTATTATTTGTGTTATAGATTTGTTAGGTAATATGGTTCATCTGAATACTGCTAACATCAGGTTGTGGTGTTTCGTTGTAGTTATCTCGACTCAGTATGGTGTTGTCAAGGATTCAAGTCCCACTTTAAGTACATCGTTATGGCTCTCCGTGTCCAGTAAGTTAAATTCAAATATTTTATGTCAATTTTTTAATGGTGCAAAAGTGTCCAGGATCGGTGTTGTGGTATCACAAGCCAAAACAAATTATCGCTGGACCTTATTCCAGTTGCATACAATTTTAATATCATAAGAACTTTCAATTGGCCATACGAATAAAATGATTCGATTTCTATTTGTCAAGTTTTTACTTTTTATTTTAGTTTTACATATTTTGTCTATTGCTATGTCTAAAACTGTTTGGTTTGTAGAAGCAAAATACATTTTATATTTATAGTCAACACCCAACATTTTCATATAAAGATTACCTATCATATAATACAGTCCAACCACTGGGACACCGGGAAAAGTTCTAAGCATTACGAGATCAAAGAGCTTTTGCAGCTTTTAATGGAATAGCTAGCTACTCTAAAAATGAAATAAATCCCCTTATAGTTTTTAGGGTACGGTTATTTGTAGTGGACATGTATAATAGTTTGATTTGTGTTTACCCCCAAAAAAAAGCTCTAATGCCGCTAATAGGTGAAGAAAGCATGAAAATCCATAACATTGCGTTGTATGAAAATAGATGGTGTGCATTACTTTTTATGTAAGAATTTGCGTGTGATGTTTCAAAGAGTTGAAATTCAAGTTTTTTTGACAGTGTTTGTAAACTTCTGATAATTTTAATTAAACTGTGATAGTTTATCAAAATTGCATGTCTTCAAGCGCCCTAGACTTTGACGTATGGAGTAATTTTTAATCAATCTTTTTGTTTGATTTAGGTTTCTTTTCACACTTTACAGTTAAAACCAATACAGTGTTCTGTTTTCTTACCATTTTTAATTTCAGTTATAATGAGTTAATTTATAGAATTCTTTATTGCATTTGTTAGTAGGGAGATTGAGGTTTTTTGTTCTTACCTACCGGTGAGATATATTTTCTTTAGTACATTGGCTCCTTATTCATTCTTTAGATGGATGCCTAGTTCATTATGTTTTGTAACAAGTTTATATTCTTTTAGTTGTGGCTATGTTCAGACAAGTTTGAGCTTAGCAATATTCCGATACAATTTACCATGTTAGGGATATTCAAGCACCGTCGGTTATGTCAATACCTCCATTAGCATTTGGATTGTACATTTCATGTTAATATACACATATTAACCTTTGTCCATTCCTTTTAGATTTACTAATATTAATGTTTTTGGTATCAGTAGTTGCATTTGTTAGTGTTTACTTTTTATTACATAACCATTTGAGTTTGCTAAGAATCAGTAGTAGTATAATCTTAATACAATGACCTTTATGTTAGGTTTGTCGTCTTACTTCTATAGTTGGAATGGGTGTTTAGTATTTACATCTTAGCATATTGCATGGTAATAATTATTATTATTTTGGTCTAAGATGATACTGGAGCTGAAATTTCAAACTCGACAATATAAATTATACGATGTCAATATTAGCTGCATCTTTCAATAGATGAGAAGGACCTGGATGAATTTTGTTTAAATAAAAGCAGAAAAGGTGAAAAATGTGGATTTTCGTAATTTCAGTCTTTAACATGTTTTAGGGTCTTTAAATGCTTTGTCGATTCTTTGAATAATGCCGGTTCTTATCAAAGAAATGGTTGCTAGATTGACATAACTTATTTTGTTCAAAATTCTTGATAGGCTAAATTCTTTATCTAATTTCATTCATTATTTTATTTTATTAGTTTTACATATGTAATGCCGGATCAAAATAAAAGCTGCACTTCTAATGAAATATTCCAAGGGTATAGATGTAGAAAAGTTTGTTGAAAACTACTCCATCTTCTAGAATTAATGATGGTACGTTTGGAAAAGTGTCCTGTGCTTACTATTTCATGTATTCTAATTGTGTACCTGGTAAATTTGTTAAGATACCAGTGAAGCCTACATATTTTTAATGTCAACTATATACTAATTCTACAATAATTTTTGTTTAATATTGTGTGCAAAGTTCCTGAATTATGATGAAATTTAATTTTGTTAATACCCTAATAAATTAATATAGCATGCTTTAGGTGCAGATCAATATATTACAGATTATGTCTAGAATAACCATACGTTATGTGCCAGGATGTTTCCCCAATAGCTTTTAAGTGATTTATGTGTTCATACTTTGATAATTTACACACAAGCCTTTTCTAAGAGATTAAAACATATTATATTATTAAAGGTGGTAATATGATAAGCAAATTTATCTTCTTTTCAAAGAAATGAAATTGGAATAAATAGAATATCATAAGTGTTCAAAGCAGATATAATTACCAAAAAGATTTACAAACGAACAAGTACATGTGCCATTTTCATAACAAAATAGAGATTTTATCATTTTATTCAATTAGTAAACTAAATCATCTTTCTATCCAAAAAGACAAAATAAAATATCTTTACATTTAAAATAATACATGGTATGATCTTATGGTAGGTTGTAATATAATACCAAATTAATAAGATTTTTTACTGAAAAGCTGATTAATTTTTCTTCTTGACTTCGTATAATGTTAATTAAATATACTACTATTCTTATTTATTTTTTATATTCAAATTAAAATTAATGTAAAAAATCATTGTCAATCAGTCTTTTTTGGTGAACCATACCAAAATTACTGCGTAAAGAATTGACATATCCTCTTCTAGACAGACATACACATGTTTGTAATTTTGTGATGAATAAACTTATCTTTTTAACGATATATAAACATTTTCTTTTTTGATGAAGAGTCGCGATACAAGTTTACTAAATTATTTTCATGTAGGCAATTCTTTATATTAACCGTTGAACTCATATTGAAAGACACCATCACATATATTTTTTTGCATAGAAAATGAAGAAGAAATAAGGGCTTATTTCTTTGCTAAGAAGGCTAAATTCATTTATTTATATTGTCATCTTTTATTGTAAACAACATCTTGATTTCCTTCTTTTATCACATATAAAAATATCATGAATCACAACCAACTGTTATTTCTAAAGTTAATGGTATCATTATAGCATTTTGGCATGGGTTTACCGGTTGTAAAATCTTTCTTGGAAATTTTATAAAATATTCAAGGCAAATTTAAAGTAATAATGATTCAGAATTTGCACGTAAGAGCTATACTAAGCATCTTAGGACTTTTTTTGGGTTAACATATTAGTTTAGGATTCCTCAACACATTATTATATAAAAGAAATGCTACAAACCTTATTTTGTAATGATGGATAATGGATGTTACCAGATTTGGTGGATTAATCTATAACCATTACACATAGGCTTATCAATCATATGAACTTTGTACACTTAATTAAATGCATGACCCGAGGAAATTTAGGAACAGTGTACATATACAATTCGCTTATCTTTGTATACGTGCCTGCTACCAGTTTAATTAATTCCCATTTACATCGTTGTTGGATTACATCAATTACGTGGCATTGTCTTTTATATTGGAGGTATATTCAGTTGATGATTTCTTTCTTGTTCTCTTCGATACCTTTTCTATTCTATAGATGATGCCCTACGCCGAATGAATGGTGTGCCTATTAAACCCCACAAAAGTTCTTACTACCAGGCGTAGAGGGTAAAAGTTCAATTCATTTTGGCAATTTTATTTTAGATAGTTTTCTTCAATACATAGTTACTGTAATTTCTACCCTGCATTTCTAAAAAAACAATCCGAAATTTTACGTTAATAATGGTTAGGTCCAGTAAATGTACTTTTGAACCTGAGTAATAATTTTCTTATTCGAATTTATAATGCATTTGTATACAAAGTATTGACTTAAAATGATCTGCACATTTGTCTTCTTTCCTTAAAAAAAATGAAATTGGAATAAACATGCGATCAAAACTGTTCAAATCAAATATAACTACAAAAAAGATCATAATTTACAAAAGAACAGGTACATATGCCATTTTCTTAATTAAATAAAAGATTTTATCGTTTCATATAATAAGTAACCTAAATTATCTTTTTTCTCTCTAAAAAAGTCAAAATAAAATATCTTTTTATATAAAGTGACACATGTTGTTATTTTTAGATTGTAATACAATACCAAATTAATAAGATTTTGACAAAAGATTTATCTTCTCGAGTTAATATATTGTTATTAAAATATAATGTCTTCATTTACTTTTTTATTTCAAATTTAACTTAATGCAAAAATCAATGTCAATAAGCCTTTAGCTTAGTGAACCATACCAAAATTGTTGTCTAAAGCATTATCAGCTCTCCTTTTTAAATCGATATATGTGTTTGTGGTTTTTGGTTAAATTGTTATTTGACATAAAATAAGGATTTTCCTTTTTAGGAAAATATATGATAATAATGTCTAAATTTATTAATTTATTTTCATGTGGGCAATTCATCATATTAACAATTGAATTCATAACGACAAATACTGTCACATAGATAAAAAATTGATTTATCCTTTTGCTATTAAGGCTAAATTCATTTATATATTTTCACTGCCCTTTTTATTTTTGTTTGCATCAATATGTATTTAACCAAATGCCAACACGATATTATCAAATGAATCATAACACAAAAAGTGAATAGTCTACCACCTTCTTTTTGTAAAATGATGCAGATGTTTATCTTCCAATAAAAAGAAAAATGAATTAGTTGTTGTAATATATATATAAATATAGTGACATGCTTTTATTAGTTCTCTGTTTAGTCCCACATCATGAGAAAAAGTTAAACATCAGCTCCAAAGCCTATATATATAGGAGCCAATGTAATAGAAATAAATATACATCTGAATGAATAGAAATGTCCTCTCTCCCTTATTTCTTCTATTTTTTGTTCATTTTATAACACATTATCAGCACGAAAGCTCTGTTAGAGCTATTATTTGAAATATTCTAGATCTATATTTATGGATCTATCATGTAAGTAATTTTTATTTGAAGATATCAATTCATGAATTTATATATTTGTTATGCAGTTATTTTCTGTTTGAGAATATTAGATCAATGGATCTATGAATTTGTCATATCTTCAGTTCTTTTGGATCCGACTCAAACTTCTTGATCCCTTTTCCTATATTTTTTTGTAGACCTAGATTATATTCCAATAGATCTAACTTTTTAGATCTAATTTTTTTTGCTGATCCTAAATATGTGTAGATGTATTCCTTCATTTCTTTGCGGATCTAATTTTGAATTTTCCAAATCCAATTTGATGGAGATTCGATTGTATATGTATTATTTACATTATTGATGATGTAGAGGTAGATCTAGTTTTATCCTTTCCGATCTTCTATTACTTTTCATATGTGATTCTTTTGGATAGACTGAACATAAAATATGTATGATTTTTTTTATGTACACCCAACAGAATTATGGGTATAAAATATGATGATGTAGCATTTAAACTCAATAGCAATTTTGATTTATCACTAGAAGTGAAATTGAAAACTCATGGTGTAAACAAAATATGCAAATAAGGAACTTGAAGTTCATATGAAAATAAGGAACCTGAAGTTCATATGCAAATGAAGAACCTGGAGTTCATATGCGAATGAAGAACCTGAAGTTCATATGCAAATGAGAAAGATGAAACAAAAGCCCGAAGCTTTCTTAAAAGTTGTGACATAAAAATATTGTACTTCCAGAAGAAGTTAAAAGAGACGCACACATTATAATATGTAACAAAAACATTGGATTCAATAGAAAATCTCTAGAAATGTTTCATCTAACTGACATCTTTCATGTACAGTTCATATTAATTGAATATCCTGAAGATATAGTATGCATATTAATCTCTTGAAGTGATGTTTTAGAGATTTAATTTTATATAGCAAATCCAACATCTTAGAAGAGATGTTAGAGATTTTTTTGTTGCATTGCAATTACATAAATAAAAGATATGTTCCCTGAAGGAATATCATACACTCCAGAAGTAGTGATTTTTTCTCTCTCTTGAATCTTATTTTTTTTTAATTTAATGCACCTAATTTTGTTAGTGCATTTAAGGTTTGAATGTATTTTTGTATATTGATATGACATATCAATAGTTTGTATATATTTATCTCTAGAGGAGATAAGTTCATCCCAGAAGCGGTGATAACAAAATATCTTTAGAGGATATTTGTATAGTTGAAAATGGTAAAATATCTCCAGAAGAGATTTCTACAATTAAAAGTGACAAAATATTTGTAGAAAATTTTCATAAATTTTTCCTAAAAAAAGGGAAATATGTATTAAAAATCCATAAATGGTGTTTATGGAATATCCCAGAAGCGATATTATATTCTGATATGTCTATAAAAGGAATTTCATTGAAATATTTTCAAATATCAAAGATGATGATACAAATTTAATGACTAATGATAATATGCATCTTGAAGATCATATTAAGTTAAGATCTAAATATTGATCTTAATTTTGCACACCGAAGTGAATGCAAAAGTAATTTTTGTTATACAAATGGAAAACTTAGAACCTGTAGTTTCTATGATGGTAAGAAGTAATTTTGATATAAAAAGAAAGATCTATATATGGATAGTATAATTTGAAACATATAATTTTTATGTTGTGAATTTTATGTGTAGATCTGTAAGTTTTTCGAATCATTCATATTGAAGAATGTAAAATCTCGGTCCTATAATTATGCATTTCTACTCAATTCTTGATTAGATATTATGCATACATACGATATTTTAGAAAATTTGATTATTGAGAAATGCAGTACAACTATGAGTTATTTATTTCAATTTTGTCGTTGACCAATTCTGTAGCTAGATCAAAATTCTATTCTGTTGATTTAAGTAAAATTTATTTATTTGATTCATATATTTAGACTGTACAATTGTTATTTCCGTTATTTTTATAATAAATGCATTATATGCATCGTTATGGTAATATATATTGTATTACCATATTATTATAAATGTATTAAAAGCATTGGCTATTGTAAGTTAAATGATGTATGTTTGTGTTTGGAATAAGAATAGACGTATGTATTATTAGTCAATGTATTTGGCAACTAATATCTAATGTAATGGAAAAAATTGTATAACTCAGATCTGAGACCTGAATTCTTGGATTATGAAAAAAGAATTTTTTGATGAAATTTACAGTCTGAAATCTTGACAATTAGCAAGAATGTAAAAGCCTCTAAATTAAAAGTATGTTAAAAGATTGAGAACCAGAAGTTCATCATAAATTTATGAAATTGATATACATATGTATGTGTATATATATGCATAGGAACTCGAAGTTCCTCAATCAATGAATTTGAAATAGTTCATAATTTAAAAGCCTGACGCTTTATTCAAACCGTATGAAACAATAACATTACACTTTTTAAAGAAGTTAAATCATATGCGACAATAATAATGCATCCAAAGATTGCACAATCTTCAAAATGAGTTGTATCTTGCTTATATATTTATATTTACATATTGTATTGAAGAATAAATTTTAACAACTCGAAGTTGTTATATATTTTATTTTAACTAGAAGTCCAACACAGTGGAACCAGAAGTTCAATACAGTGGAATCATAAGTTCACTACAGTGGAACCAGAAGTTCAATACAGTTGAACCAGAAGTTCAATATAGTTTAACAAACTTGAAATTGTTTATATATTATTTGAACCAGAAGTTCAATATAGATTAACAACTTCAAATTGTTCATATATTTCATTTGAACTAGAAGTTCAATACAGTTCTAAATCAAATATTTTGGATATTATGATATGATCTTTAAGATTCGCATTGACATTGCTTGATAAACAAAAATTAATGATTGGAACCTTATAAACAATTTGTTCTAAAGTGGTAACTCGAATGAGAAAGAGTATGCAAATCAATTACATATGTAATACGTGGACGCACATATATGCGAAATTTTTTAACAACCTGAAGTTGTCATGGGCTCATATTAAAAATTATTCATATATTATTTAATATTTCAGAAAGTCGATTGACATCAATATTGATTGACCTGAAGTCATGTGCATATTCAAATGATAGGAAATTCCTCCAAGTCATCAGATCAATGAACGAGAATAAGCAATGCGATATGAATGCATCTTATCAACTAATAAGAGCATTATCCTCCTACAATTGAAATACATCTAATGTATTTACTAGCTTGATGCTATAATGGATCAAAAATGAATCCAAAGTAGGTTTATTATTTAAAGTGACAATGTTTGTCAACATTGAGATGGAGGATAAATGAATCATCGATGTTAAATATTTGCTAACATATAGAATTATGCAAAGTATTAAGTAACTTGCATAAATTATCAATTATGTCCCTAATAGATTTTCTCCAATATACATTTGAATCCCCAAGGATCAGAAGGTGTAAATCACAGCTAAAAATGTGGTATAAAAGTCAGTTCAGAATATCTTTGGAGTAAGTCATAAAGATGCAAAATAAAGGAGGTGAGTGTTCCTGAAGAAACACAAAAGGTGCTTTGAAAGAAACCCATGACATGATTGTCGAAATAATCGTAGAAGTGGTTTAGGTACCTAAAGCATGATAAGTTTTGAGATCTCAATAAATTATGTATAGAACTGACAAGAAATAATCATCGATGATAAATTAATAAATAATAAAGCGCTTATATTTATTAAATGGATTAAAAATCCTATATTAGAGAGAAACATGATTAGCCATCATGAAATTCTCCTAAATAAGATATATGGACCGGTAGTCCATAAGATATGAACCTGTTGTTCATAAGATAAAAATAGAAATATATATAATGCCATGAGCATTGTATTTTCAGATATAATTGAACTGATTGAAGCGTTGAAAGTGTTTAAAATGCTTATAATACCCTGAAGGTATAAACGATGAAACACTACAAGAAAACACTGATTTAGCGTCATATATTTAGAAGCGGAAATTTTCGTCGCTAATTTGCGACGGATTTCCAAGTGATCTACAAGGGGTAGTTTTTTGTTTTTTCAACTTTTTTTTTCTTTTATTTATTACCGTCGTCTTCAGTCATCCCTCACTAAGCCGTTGCAAACTGCGTCAAATTACCGACAGAAAATTTATGCCGTTATTTTCCGCTGCAAATTCAGGCAGAATACCGACGGATATTTATCGAAGCTATTTTGCAGCACAATTCCAACAGATTTGCAACAGACGAAAACATCAGTTTATATTAATAATTAATAATAAAATTTAACACTTATGAAATGATATCTATTATTCATAATTAATTTTAAATAATTGTATTTAATAATTATAGTTGATACTTATATTTTATAATTATATAGTGGATAATTATATTTTATATTTTGAAAAATTTAAAAATTTGAAATCATCTTAAATAAATTTGAAGTAAATCATAAAGTTTATAAAACCAATTCTTGTTTGACACGAAATAACCAAAATTTCTAAACATTAAAATATTGAAAAAGTTCATTTAATAGTTTAATTTAAATTGTATAATACTTCATATTATTATTTTAAAATCTATACTATCAATACTATTAAAGCTATGTTGATTTTAGATATCTCATAAGCCCCTAAGTTTTTATTCAGACAGGACGTGAGCATGACACGTGTCATCGTGTAAAGAAGATGGTTCCATAGTATTGCGCTTTCTTGACATTAGTTAAAAAAAAATTAACAATTGTGTTTTCCTTTGCCAGTCTAATGAATATATTTTTAACAATTGTTTCTTTCCGTTTGGTTGTAATAGAAATTTATTACAACTAATTAATTTTGATTAGCAAATATTCATTTATAACCTTTATTGCTCAAAAGTTATACGTGATTGTACAACCACTTTATATGCACGCGTTGTTAATTGAAAATAGTAATCTTAGTAATGTTAGTCAATTAAAAATGCCTATGATACAAAAATACTTTCATATGCATTTAATATTTTATGTTTAACAAAAATTAATATTATATAATTTATAAGTACTAGTTAATATTGAATAATTAATAAGTAATAATTAATAATTATAGAATTAAATAATAATAATGAACGATTGATACATGTTGTTGAATTTGAATAAATATTTATATATTAATTTAAATTAAGTTTAGTTTAAGTTTATATACTTCAAACTGCATCATTCGCATTCAAGTATATTTTCAGTTAATAACCTATTTTAAAACTTATTAAACTTCAATTATTATCGTAATCTAAAATTTTGGCTCTAACTTGTAAAAATTTGGCTCCAACCTAAGAAAATTTTGCATCCCGGGTTATTTCACATTATCGCACTTCTCAAATCACACTTTACCAAACCCAATTCCAAATTTCGCTTCCACCCTCTTCACCGATATCCCTAAATTCACGTAAATCCTTCGCTTCCACGCTTCTCCTCTGTTATCATCGCCTCCTTCTTCCCGATCTTAAAACCGCTTGCCTAAGTTTGGAGAAAGGAGCTGCTGTTCCGTGTTCAGGTTTCAGAGGTGAAACCCTTATAGGGTCTGAAGCCTACCTATATCTCGATGCAGCTACCAAGATTCTCTCCCGTGGATGGAAAACAATTATCAGATGCAAACAAGGAGATCTATCTCGGTACTATTCTTGCAGATGGAGATCTATCTCGGATGGCCACCTCAGTATAGGATTGTGGAGATGCTAATTTTTATTCAGGATAGCAAGGCATCGACATCCCTCCTCCGAATGGAAATCTATCGTTGGATGGAGATCAACAGATGAGGTAAGTCCCATTTTTTTTCATTTATCTTTACTTACCAAACATTTGCAAGTAAAATCTAACCCTTGCTAACGAAGCAGCCGTTGTTTGGCTTTCTAGGGCTCACAGATTGTTTTTATATTCTATTGACTCTTGGTTTCCTTGCATCTTATGCAGCAATCAGGAGATGAATCAAAATGTTTGCCTCAGTCTACTTTTACAAATTTAGTTCGGATGATGGTTATTGAGGGCCAGGTAAATGGACAGAGAACAGGATGATGCGGAAGTTCTGGAAGTATTTAGGTGTTTTATTCAAGAAAAATAGGCATAATTTCTGTTATAAGAAAGGACATTGTTAAGGTGAGTGCGTAAATTTGTTTTTGTTTTTCAAGAACCGAAGATACAAGATCTTGCAAGGGAACATTTCGAATATTAATTTCTGTTATAAGAGCTTCCCAAAAAAACAAAAAAACATTTGCAACTCAGATTCCAGGAAATCATACCTACTGCTCAGCAATAAACAAAAAAAAAAATTGATTAGAAGGATATGACTTGATAGTTAACAACTTAACATGGTTATTTATCCTAAGATCATCTGTTTCCATATACCTATACAATTCAGCCCTTGATCGGTTCATTCTTTTTCAATGATACAGTGAATCACAAGTGCTGATGAAATTATGATAATGAACTAATGAGATTGAAGGAAACGTAGGAGATAGTTTGTCAGGGCATGGGATTTCAAGCTCAATTCCAAATGAAGGTATTAGAATATTTAATATAGTTGATTAATCCTTCCTGCTCATCTCTATTTATAAGAAATTACGGCATGACTAGTGTCAAAATTTTGGGCTTCATTTAGTTTCTACTTTGCTTAATTTTTTGTAACCGTGTTCAATGCATGCAATAAAAAGTTAAAATCAAATATCTTTACAAAAATAATAGCCACAAAGTGCCAGTTTTAGTATTTTGCTTGCTTGCAAATTGCAATTGCGGTTGTCGGAAGATTCTGAATGTGTACGGATGATATTCGTTTTTCATTACCACCTCATGATGATTGAACTGGCACTTTGTCATGCTTGTGATCAGCTATATATAACTCCTCCAGCTGAATCGGTAGATTAATCACCTGATAATCGAACTTTATCAATTTGCCTTCCCTTTTGATTAGCGCAACCAAATCACTTGATAGTTAAAAGGCTTATATATGTTTTGTTATAGAAGGGAGTGATTCAAGTTGGTGTTGCAAATGTATAGCTTGCTTATTCGAAAGGGTAAGCAATTAGGAGTCTGGGAGTTTAGCTTTAAGATATATATATATATATATATATATATATATATATATATATATATATATATATCAGGGTAAGGAAGTGTGCGGTTTCTATGAATGTTTAGGTTTTTCTACAAAATTTAAATTTCAATGGTTTATTTATTGAATTGGAGTTTCGATTTGATTTCGTTTCTGCCTTTAATTTTATATGGTATAATGTAAACTGCCTAATATTCAAGATGGTGTTGTTATTCACTTTAGGCCAATTTTCTTTCTACTTCTAGCTTGTATGCATATGTATACAATTTGCAGCATAACTCTGCATTGACTTTATTTGCTTAAATGCCTGACAAAACATGAACAAATTTTAGTTGCCTGTATGTGATGGTCTTCACAAAAATAAGAACATCTTTTTTACTTTCAAAGTTTTGAGTTAATCAACTTGAATAAAGATTTTGGTCACTTGATTTCTTTCTAGAACCATCACCGATCGCTGCTTTCCTAGTTCTTACGCTTTTCTTGACCTCATTATCATAATCATCATTATATCACGGTTCTTGCAGCTGCCTACATGAGTTTGTTTCCAGTTGAGTCAGACCATGTTAATGAATGTATGAAGCCATTGATTACTCAATCTGATTCTGATGCTGCCTTGACCTCTCCAAAATGATTACCTATTAAGGAAGTCTCTTCATTATGTGACATGATATGCGTTCCGCAAGGTGTGTTGCCTTCTCTACTTGTAGATTCCAAAATCCATAATTTTAGTACTTTTTTTCCATGTTTCTTTGAAGTGTTTTCCTAAATTTGTACTTCCTCTGTAAAGTATAGCTCAGTTATAGTCTTGGGTAGTCGCATTGTAGTATAATTGATTATTTGTAATATTTTGTTGTCTGTCTTCCATGTAAGTAGTTGGTGATCTAACTAATCAAGCTGTAGTAGCTTAACCTTGTTGCAAGCATTGCTTAGTACATTTTTCGCGAGCATTGCTTCTAGCGGTATTCAAGCTTCTTTGTGGGTAAATTTCACTTCTTTAACTTAATAGTATTATAATTAGTGCTAATAGCGGTTATAAGTTTATTTGATATTGGATTTGCAGCACTATATGAGAGCAGAACATCAGTTAGTAAGGATCATTTTTAGTGACATTATAATTATTGCTAATAGCAGTTATAAGTGACATCATTTTTAGTGTTTCATTTTCAGGAAATGATGAAGTAATAGATATAATAACTGATTTAACAGTTTTATGTAGATATTTTTATGTCATTATTTCCAATGGCAATACTATGAATGTAATCGAATTACTGGATTGATTATTGTTGAAACTCTATCTGTTGCTTCACTTATCAACGGATTCCTTTCTCCGAGGACCAACAATGTATGATCCTTAGAATCCACTTTTTGTTTGTTTTCTATGTATATGTATATAGGCTCAGCTTAAAATTTCTTGTGTTCCCTGTTTTGCATGGGTGTAATCAATGAAGCCTGATCTTCGTCTTTCTGTCTATGGAGCATCATCACACTTACAGGCTGCAAAATAAACATTTTTTGTTTAGGGAGCTTGTATGTTAACTTTCATATCTTGTCGAGTGTAATGTCTACAACTTTAGGTTAAAAGTATTGTTTTTTTTATTTGATGTGAAATGGAGTTATTGTTCCGTGAAATGGATGTGGCGGTGTAGGCATTGTGGGATTATTATTTAAATACTATATGCAAAATGAACTTAATATTGTATATGAAATGTTATTGTTTGAATTAATGAATTTTATGTATTTGAATCGATGAATTATGAGTATTTATGCAATTTTATGTCATTATTTGAGATAAAACTATAAGAGTTCAATGATGTATTTGCCTATAAAAAATATTTTGACTAAAAATTAATAACCGTCTTTAATCCCTTGCTAATTAGCAAGGGTTTACCATAACAAATAATTTTTAAATTATATGTATCCGTCGCTAATCCCTTGCTAATTAGCAAGTGTTTACCTACGACTATTTGTAAATATTAATTTCTAAAAAATGCGTATCCGTCGCTAAAACATCGGTAAATAAATTTTAATTAATTCAAAATTAAAATTTCCTTTTAAGAGAAATGACGGAAAATGGTCGGAGAACTAACGCTAATATCCGTCGCAAAATTTTGACACAAATACCGTCTTGAAATTTACCGACCACCGTGTTCCGTCGGTAATCCGTCCCTAAGCCCCATATAGCGACGGATTAGCAGCGGATTACGGCGCTGCAAAATTAGCTTTTTCTTGTAGTGAAAGTATACAAATTCCAGAAGAATTTGAATAACTTTGGTAGTGATAAAGAGCAAGAAATGTAGATTACAACATCCTTTTAAGTATTTTTGTGATGTAAATCTTGAAATAATTCATGATGAGTAGATCACTTCCTGCTTTCAAGAATTGTTCTAGTGAAACTCTTAATATCCATTGAAGTGGTAGTTGCGATATGCAAAAATTAATATAATATATAAGTTCCTGAAGAACATAAAGAACAGAAAGAACATGTCCGATAGATTACATCATTCTTCTAAGAATTGTTGTAATGAAAATCTTGATATACTTCAAGATGAATAGATTACTTCCTGCTTAGTGTTGCTGTAATGAAAGTTGTCTCATTCATCAAATGTGTATTGCAATATTCAAGCCCGATTGTAACGTCCCGACTTTTTTTTAATCAACTTTATAATCTATAGATTTAGATTATATCTGTCGATTTAATTCGATTAAATAATATTGGATTCAAAATATTATAGAGAATTATGAATAAACAATTATTTTAAAATCATTGAGTATATACATATTAACTCAGTTTTTGATATAGTTGTATATACGCAAGGAAATGTTTTTTTTTTTAACATTTTTATTTTTGCATTTAAATATTTGTGAAAAATCAACACCTATGAACTACAAATCAAACATATTAAATTATTTGATTTCTTAGAAGCATGGATGCCATTTTAAAAGCAATGTGTAGGCTATTTAATGGTGCAAATATTAGTTGCCAACAAAGTAATTTGTAGACAATTGCACATGTGCTGCGTGTAATTCATGTACCCTAAATCGAATACAAGATTGGACTGCATAAGCACATGGAAAAGAATGTAAATGTGATAAGCCTTGACACAACTTCAATTCAGTCAAAATCAATACTGCAGCTACCTTATTAGATAGCCTAGATTACTTAGGAACCAAGTATCTCATATTTCAAATTTGCACATGGATGTACATTGCTATAAGCTGCAAACTAAACTAGACTAGCTGTAAAGAAATCAATGTGAATAAGCCTTAACATCATTTCCTTTCAATCAATACATGCAGTAGGTACACCAAATTAATGGCATGTTTAGCTTAGGCCTTAGCAACCAAGTATATACGTAAATACCCAATGAACATAGGAGAGTACACATGTGTATGTACAACTGTGCATGGCCGTACATGTGCATAGGCCTGGAAAGTATTAATAGTGAAGTGCCTAAACATTACCTCACCTCATTCAAAATACAAACAGCTGCTGCCTACGCTTCCTCTTCCCCTATTCTAGCCTACCAACATAGTAAAGTTACTCATTATTTTAAGCCTATATCCATCTATAAATATATATCATGGTAACAGTTTTCGTTCACATCCATTTGAATTAAAATTGGACAAAACCATGAAGCAAATGATAGAGCAAAAACTTGGAAAACAAATAATGGCAGAGAAACTTAAGGACAGAGGATATGCTAGGTGAGTAAACCAAATCTCTTTTCTGTTTTTTTTTTCATCTTTAGTTTATTGAAGCTACATGTGTGATATGTATTTATGTAATTCCAATATTTAAGTTGTTTAAGATCTGGGAAAAAGATAACTTAAGACAAGAAGATTTAAACCCTGAGAATGGCAAGAGACTGTGACATAGTAATATATGTGAGGAACACTCCATTCCCTGACCCATTTAAAAGCTATTAGTGACCTTAGAATTTCATGCATGTATGTGAATGAATGGTATTTATATTAACAAATATTCATGTCAAATTTTGGGAACAATAACTGAAAACAGGGAATAAACAAGGGACTTTTGTTTTAAAAGACAACACCTTTCCCATTTTTAAACTTTTCCTGGTTATAGTATGAAGGCATTCTTGTATCTATAGAAATATATGTTTGAATCTATTTAATGTAGTAATTAGATCTGCATGTCAGTTAGGAAATAAAAATATGCAGATTGAACATAAAGCAGTGGACAAAATACAGAGCATCATTAGTATATTTTGAGTAAACCCCATTAGGATATATGCAAGCAAGATAATAATAAGAGGGAGCAATCATCATATATGTTTTAAAAGGGACAACTTCAAGTTAACAGAGCATTCAAGTTTTTGAAGACGCATATTCAAGGGGGAGTGTTGTAATATATATATATATGTATATATATATATGTATGTATGTATATATATATATATATGTATATATATAATGTGAATATGCTTTTATTAGTTCTCTGTTTAGTCCCACATCATGAGAAAAAGTTAAACATCAGCTCCAAAGCCTATATATATAGGAGCCAATGTAATAGAAATAAATATACATATGAATGAATAGAAATGTCCTCTCTCCCTTATTTCTTCTGTTTTGTATTTATTTTATAACATTAGCCTTTTTATTAAGAACAGAGAAAAAAAAACCTATTTATGACGATTTGTGATTTTTATGGTTAAGTTTACAAAGTTATTTATAGCTCAGTATAAAAGCTTTTAAATCATGTTTGAAGAAAAATCCTTTCCCCCCTAAAGTTCATTTGGTTTTCTTCACATCTACGCTTTGTCTCCTCACCTTGGATTTATTCTGTAGAGATGTGTTACACAAATATTGGATAGGTTGTCTAGCAGGAAAATCCCTGGAGTAAAACATCTATTGGAAGCAAATGTTTCGCTTGATTTTCAAAGTTCAAGTTCCAAGTAAGTTTCATGGTCTATTATTATTATTATTTTGGGGGGGGGGGGGATTTTGCAAGATAATAAAATGATATTGCAACTGTATATTTCATGCTGATTAATTCTATAGTATGATTTTCAGCTACTATGCCGGTGTGGCTTTGCAACTAATTTTATTTCTTCTTTAAACCATCTTACGATAAAACTGCTTATATATCTACATGTAATCAACTATCATTTTTCACAATTTGCATTCCTGAACTGCTAAATTATATTTTTTCAAAATATCAGTTATGTGTTGGCTGGAAACAAAGTTAATACTTGCTTCCCATGTTCATACACATTGCCATTATGTTGACAACTGTGCTTCAGTGCTTTAGTTATATATGCACTCTGATTAAATAGGAAAACAAGGGAAGGAAAATAGGTATTGTGTCATTAAATTATATGCCATATAATATCTTGGAAATGTGGTATCTTTTTAAGTTAACATGTTAATTTTGGTTTTCCACTTAAACACCACAGACTGGACGATTTTTTAATAATGCAAAATTGATATTCACAAATTCAGTGGAGTCATCTATAGCATTCATGCATAGGCTTATCAATTATGGGAAATTTTTGATCTAATTAAGTCGTGGTTCAAGGAGATTTAGGAAAACTTTTATTTATACACCATAAATTTCTTAACATACACTAAATTTGTTAATGAAATCATATACACTACTTTTTACATAATATACATCATCCTCATTATAAAATAATCCTCCTATGGTTAAAATAAAACATTGATCTCATTTCTCCATCTCGCTTCTATCATTCAAAACCATATATCTTATTCTCCCCTTATTCCCCATATGTTCTAAATTTAATTTAGTATATCTCAAATTTCAGTTTATCTCCTTTAACTTATGAAAATGCATTCTTGGTAATTTTAAAAGTCACAAGGCCTTTTTGTTGATTTGTTATTCTGATATAGGCATGTATATGTTCAACTTCTCGGGTTACGGATTATTGGTTTTTATTAAATAAAAAGATGAATTATATTGTGAAGTTAAAATGGTACTTTTATGAATTTTGGATTTAACTTTCAGTTCGGAACTAGGATTTTAAATGTTGAATTATAATTTTAATGTAGACTTAAGTTAAATTCAAATTATTTATATATATATGTTTCATTTTTGAAGTTTAATATTTAAACTAAGGTATAAATTTGGAACTTCAGGTTTAACTTTGAATTTAAACTATACTTTTTAGCAACTCCAAATTTAAAATATGAAAATTTGGTGCTGCTAAAACATGACATTTTAAAAAGCTTTGAATGGAATTAGAATTTAAATATAAAATTATTGGAATATAATTTTGCATTTAGAATTGTCAGAATTTAAGAGCAAATTATTCACATGTTTTAATGAAAAATTAATTGTGTATGTAGAGAAATTTATAGTGCGTGAATATGATTCGCAATATAAATATACCATTTTCTTATCTCTATATTCTTGCTTATGAGTTCAAATTTCCATTTACGTCTTTGTCAAGTCACATTTGTTAGAAACAAATTTATCCTTACTATAATATTAACATGAATTTTTTTTCCTATCTGATATAAAGTACTCAAGATACTGGGTTAACAGTTTTAATACACCATATTCGAATGAAACAATACACTGCATAGGACATATTATTGTCAAACATTTACCAGTTATATAGACTTTTTTCCAGCCTTATTCTTATTTACAAACTTTTTGCTATGCAGGATCTGGAAGCTATTTGGAAGTCATCGATCAGTTGAGAGCATATGTTCGATTTTTCCATTCAATTATATGTTTTAAGCATAGTGATGGAATTAAAGATCATGTAAATGGTTTTCTGAACAAAGTTGTATGAAAAACTTGAAGAGGAATTAGAAACAGCTTCTTTCAACTAATAGGTTAGTGCAGCAAGATGCTTGCCTTTTTCCCCTCTTCTTTTGTATTGAATATCCTTTTTGCAGTGTAAACGTTACCAAATCCTATAATTGTCTGTGGAGTGTTTTTTTTTTCTTGAACCACCACTTTTGGTTATTGCTGTTGAACATCATAAAATTATGAAAAAAGTTTTTCCGTCTGTATTTCAACAGGACATGCCCTTATATGATGGAGAATTGTTCATTGTGTTTCGTTTTGAGCATTAGGTCCTGTTAGAAAACTATATAGACCAGCATATGGAATTCACATGTCTTGTTACCATGTATAGTTATGGGGAACCGTGGGAATCTAACTCCATTTTCTAGACTGGAGAATTTTCTTTACTATTTTTGTTTGTTGTTAAACCGTTTATTAAGACAATTCCATCGTTTATCTTCATCCTTTGGTTGAGCCCAGTCTTCATCGAGTAATTGAAAGCTAATTATAGATCGTGGATCATAAGTAGTAGAGGTTAGCATATGATATTGAAAAATTATGACAATGGATTTTGGTTGACCTCATCAAGATGGGAAAACCCCATAACATCAACCAATAATCATCAAATAATTACAATCATATCTATTTCATATTACACGCTTTAAGAAAGACTTATTAAATATGTGCAATCTAAGTAATAATCATAATTAATCATTAGGAGTTGCAACAAAAATTCTAACTACAACCGTGTGCGTAGCACGAGTTCACACTTGTGTGTATATATATATAAGGAAAATATATAAATAAGTATATGTTAATTTATATAATCAAAATTGTTTTAAAGTTTCATAATTTAAAATATAAAAGTAATTTGATGTTTATAATATAATAAGTAAAGTATTTAAATTTATATTTTAATAAATCAAAAAATACTTGATTTGATGATAAATAAAATAAGTGAAACATCATAATACCTTAAGAGTTAAATTTGTACTTAAAGGACACTAGTTTCTCTCATACATGACATCTAAATAATGCAAAATACTTGATAGTACATGACATTATGTATACTAATAAAGTGTGAGTGTACTAAAGTACTTATAATCATATCAAATTTTACAAGTACACCAAAATGCACACAATCCTTACAAAAATTGAATGATGACATTTACATTTGAATTATATTTTATTTATAAATTATGATAGCTTAGGAGAGAAGATAGAAAAAATTTCTTATAAAATAAATAAACATTCAACCATTCTCTTCTTTCACTTTTCATTCTTCTCCATGGCCTCTTCATTCATCTTCCTCCTTAAATTTGTCTCATTATTCTACTGAGTTTGCAGCACCCCATTGTCCAAGATCAAAATCACAAATCTAGATATGCTGCAGTCATCTCCATTGTTAACTTTCGATGATAGAAAACCAGATGTTAATTAACCACAACATCAAAAAACATGTGAATAAGAAAAACATCACAAAACATTCACTGGTATATATTTTCATTCATATAACCCTGTCGTAAACCCGTTTAGAGAATACACAATTTATTACAAAATATAATTTGAGAGCAACATATAAGGACACCCCTTCGGTTGATTAGAGTCCAAATACATAGGGAATAACAATATTGTAGATACACACATCAAAACAGAAAAAACAACGATGCTCTTAAATAGCTATAGCCTCATGCTCGCATTTGGAAGCTTACTAGACGAAGCACCTGAAAACCCTAACCCTCAGCCTACTCAAATGAGCACTCAAGAGTTAAAGGGGGAAAACAAAAACTTCATATCAATCAACCGGCTGGTGTGAATAATATTACTTTCTACCCAAAACATAGATATCTAGCGGGGCCATGCCACAATGCGGAACGGGTTTTCGCCTTGCTATTATCAAGCTATCTTTGGAAACATCCCCAAAACGCTTGCACTGCAGTGGTTAGTACAAAACCACAATAACATAAATGACTTTTAAAAATGTGTAATATGCAACACACAATGTATGTCTCATCCCCGTTATTCTTGATTTCTCATTCTAACTGTTCCTAATGATTTTCCATCATTTTCATTCTTTAATGATTTCCCATCATTTTCTTTTAATTTGGTTCCCCTCCATGTTTCGCAAGGAAACACCCTGCTAGCATTCGAAAGCAAAACACCTCCCATACTGCGCGAAGTAATGAGTATTTTCCTTTGATCCACACTACGTAACTAAAGGTACCCTTCGCTAGGCAACATAACCATCCTTTCTTATTCATTTGACTTCTGCACCGCACGAAGCAACGAAGCCATTTGCTTATTACAATTTCCATATTGGGCGAAGCAGTGGAATTCCTCCATCCTCACCTCACCTCACCTCATGCTTTCTAAGGTAACTCCCTACTAACAACGGGACCAAAGGCTTATCCTTTTATTTAATTGATTCCCCCGATTCCTTCTTTCCCTATTAGATCCTCTAGTACTTTAGCGGTTTCTCCCAGTTTAATGTACCCATTAGTTTCCCCAGTGTTTATACAAATGCAAACGTTGTGTTTATGGTTTCCTACCAACAATCTATGCAGCAATCAGTGGTATTCTACCAATTCAATAAACATTTCCCTACAAAAGGAATCCCCTTCGGGCTTCATAAGGCAAGCAGTCTTTCACTCCGAAAGCAAAACCCCTTTGGTACACTTTATATCTCATCTTCGAATGGCAACCTCTTTCGACTTCATTACATACAATCAGTCGTTCTCTCTGGAAGCAACCCCTCCACCACTATACAATTTCTGCCCAAAGGAATCCCTTTCGAGTCCATGCAATCAAACAATAACCAAGTCCTGGCGTCAAAACTGTAACGGCAGGATATAAAGGTAGAAGCCTCTAATTTCTTTACACGATCATACAATAAAGTTCACTTCGTTGACAATACCGACGTCGACAGCCAATTTAGGCAAAGCCTTAAATCTTTTATTAAAGGATTTCCTTTCAGTCCGTTATCCACATCCAAGTAAATATATTTTGGGAAAACTAGTTTTTTCAAAGGCATGTCATCGTAAGCAATGGCTTCGAGGGTTTGGACTCTCTCCCGGTTTCCCCGAAAGGTATAAGTCCTTATTCAAAACAGTTTCCTCTTATAAAAGACCCCCTTTTGTCCATGTCGAAAGAGTGGAGACAAAGCCTCTTATGGAGCAGTTTACTTTCAAAACACATAAGTATCAATACAAATGCTCCTCCGGTGGGTAAGAGGAGGATGTCTAAACACTTTCTCTACCATACATAGCTGATATTCCATGTACTCAGTGCAATAGAAAGATGGCTTCCGAGAGTATCTGAACATTGCATTCAGAACAACAGTGACACTAATAGTAAATACGAACATACTAACTTATATCCTAAAAAAGTACAACTTTATACATACTCCACCATATTTGTTAAATTATCATTGGCTTACAAAATAAAATACTAACCGTATATGGTTTTTTATAGTATTTTTATATCAGCCATGTATAATATATTTTTACAATTATTTTGATTATATTAATCAACATGCAAGCCTTCCGTAAGCAATTCAAACTTAGAAAATTCATAACTAATTCATACATTCATGAAAAATTACCAAAATTGAAAATCATCTTTAAAATCATATAACAAGCATCATATCAAAAATCCATATCATTCGGAGATGTCTAACTATAGGTTTTAACCAAAAACATAACCATTTTCACGTATATAAAAATCATACAAACATGTCAAACTTAGCTATTAATTTCCCACTAATTAACATCACATAAATCATGAAAAACCATCGTGAATCAATATAACTTTTGGCTATTTCCCTAACGGTCGAAACATAAGGGTAAGATTATTATTCACGTTGATTAGTTGAGGTTTTAAGATTTGTTGACAAAGTTTCCAAGCTATAAATCCTAGATTTATCTTTTTTCTTCTTCCTATCTTCATTGGCCGGCCACCCCTAGTGTTCTTTTAATTTTTAGAATGAGTGAAAAGTAAACAAAATGTGGTAGGATATGAGTAGATATAGGGACCGAAAGTTTACCCTTTTGCTCCTCTCATATGCCCCTCCCTGAAGTGTTAGTACATTTGTTTCTACGGCCAACCTACTAGTTAATTTATTAAGAGAAAAACTCACATCCTCCTTCACTATATTATTCCCATTTAAGTAGTCCAATTAAATTCAAGAATAATGTTATCAGAAATTAGGGGTATTACATCCACCCCTCCTTAAAAGATTTTTGTCTCTGAAATTGAATTAAAGACAAAGCAACTCAGCAAGAAATGCTATTAAAACATATGCTAGCATGCCTCGCTAGTAACTAGTCAAAAATTCGTGTAGATCTTACCGAAAGCAAATCGGGAAAACCCTCTCTAATTCTGGCATTCGTCTCCCGAGTACAGTCTCTTTCGTCAGAGCTCCACTGAACTTTTACCAATTTAACTGTACCGATTCTAAATTTCCTTTCGTTTCTATATAAAAGACGAACGACTTGTCTCACTATAGTCAAATCAGATTCAACTTCCCTTGGATCAATGGTTGCGTGAGGGTCATGTACATACTTCTGCAATTGCGGTACATGAAACACGTTATGGACTTCCGCCAGTCTATCTGGTAGCTCCACTCGATAGAAAAGCTTTCCATCCTTTCCAGAACCCAAAAAGACCCAATAAACCTTGGCTCTAGCTTCCCTGTTTTCCAAAATGGAACACGCCTTTCATCGGTGACAGGTTGATGAAAACTCTTTCTCCAACAGAGAATTCCAAATCCTTACATCTTCTATTCGCGTAACTCTTTTGCCTGCATTGAGCTTCCTTCATCCGACCCTGAATTATCTCAATAATCCTTGTGGCTTCTTTTACTAATTCTGGAAAAAGAACAAGCCTGTCGCCTGTGTCCAACCAATATGTAGGTGATTTGATGGTCTTCTGCATAAAGCTTCAAAATGCACCATTACTATACTAGCCTGAAAGCTATTATTATAGAAAATCCACCAAATGCAAATGGTCTTCCCACGAAACATCAAAGTCCCGAGCACATGCTCTCAGCAAATTTTCAGTACCTTATTCACCCTCTCGATTTTCCCATTGGTCTGTAAGTGATAAAGTTGTGCTCATCTTGGGTTTCATTCCCACTTCTTTCTAATGATTAATTAAATGAGGCCTCGTGATTGCCATGGGAAATTTAGTCTATGTGATTGTACGTGTTGTTTGATAGTTGAATAACTGACTATCAAATCTAAACCAAAATCTTACTTTGAAAGTATCTTAAGGAAACACCTGAGTTATACGACATATCCATCCTTGTTAATGATTCGCCGTGTATATAAACCTTGTTTAATTCCATAAGGACAAGGGATAATGAAATACTCAGGTTCTTGCCAGACTCTGATGCATGTCCTATGGTGCATCACAAAAGATATATCCCTCGCCTTGCCATAGTATGGAAACGAATCTCCAATACGTGTCTTGTACGGTTTTGGTTGTATGCTTATTATGTTGGAATTTAATTAATGTACAATTTAAGCTAGGTGGATAAGTATTCTTATCTAGACATTATTATAATGCCGTGAGATTTTCTATAAAGTTTTTTTTATTATTGTAAGGTAAAAGCCGATCGGTGTTTATGTGCGGCGTGGACTTATGAGATATCTTTTGTTTCAAAAAGGTTTTAAAAATTAATAAGAATAAAGTTTCTTATTGCTAGAGTTTTCTCATGTTGCTTTTCTAAACTGACTTAGCGTTATTTCACGATAATGCTCGGGTTAGACCGAGCATGTTTGACAGGTTAATCATGTGCTTGGATCTTAGGAGAGGAGTTGGAGTTCAAAATGTACTTCTGTAGATTCTTATTTTCTGATGTGCTAGTGTTCTTTGTAGTTTTCTGAGTTTGTTCGGATAGGTTGTTATAACTGTCCATGTTTGTAGTAGTGGGTTACTCTAATATTGTTTGTATATTAAAGGAATTTAGTTTTCTTTTGTAATGTTTGTTATATATTATATGTTAACTGCTGAGACCGTGATATTATATTCAATCTTATCTTTCTTTAACACCTAATGTTTTGATTTTCTAGTACTTGGATGTCCAACAGTGAATACTGTGGATGTAATAGTGTCGCCTCTAAGGGTCGAAAAATAAGGTCATTGCATTTTGGTATCAGAGCTGAAGGTTGAGCCAGAACCTTAGCTTTATAAGGTAAAACTCTGTAAGAGATAAGATAATATAATATAATGACTTTTTATAAGTTTGAGTGTATATATATGAGAGAGTATACTTTTTAGTGTTATAAAAATGTTTTATATTGTGTTTGTTTATTTATTGAGTGGTGTATAATTACTAGTTGATATGTCCGATCAAGTAGCTGATGGAGTTTTCTAAACAGTTGAA
The DNA here is from genome assembly GCA_030737875.1 of Allium sativum. Taxonomy (NCBI): domain Eukaryota; kingdom Viridiplantae; phylum Streptophyta; class Magnoliopsida; order Asparagales; family Amaryllidaceae; genus Allium; species Allium sativum. The sequence goes on along the minus strand of CM060926.1, from coordinate 949,940,938 downwards.
CAAAGCAAACCGACATCGTTATTTTAAAGGATTGGTAAATGAAGTTTAGCAAAAATTATATTTTATATATGAAAGAAATAAGTTCTATTATTATACGAATTTAGGTAGTGCTTGTGTTAATATTCAATTATTATCATTAGTTAGTTGATTATTTTTGCTTAGCAAATTTATAAGCAAACTTTTTTCTAAGTTGCATGTGTTGGGTAGATAAGTAGACTTTGATAGACACTGAAGTGAATACCTTGTGAATGTAGTTTCACAGTTTGACTATAGAACATTTAATATGAATGCTGAGTTGTAATTTGAATTTATCGAGAATAAAATATAAATAAAAATAATAATTAGTAATGAATTTAAAACTGAGAGTTTGAGCATTGAATCCTGGTGTTTTGGAATTTTGTTTCAAAGTTTTTGAAAGTAATAATGATATTATTTAATGATTCAAATATTCCGAAAAGGATTTTTGAGAAGTAAAAAAAACTCTAAATTCACTGTGGTCGTTGAGAAATAATTTCAATGATGACCATGACATTATTGGTGTTCACTTCCTAGTTTCTATATGGGAAATTTATGCCACTGGGGAATTTAGTTTCGAATTGTTTCAAAAAATGAATTTTGATTTAATATACTAAATTGGATCATATATATAAAGTATACCTTCAATTTTATTTGGAAAAAAGAACCCCTGATGTTTAAATTCCCAACTTTTTGGTTCAAAATATATGGACTTGTATACTGCTTATGCAATAAAATAGGTTAATTCGGCATCTTGAGTGATAAATTGATTAGTAGTTTCATTGAATACAATGAAATGGAAATTTTGACAATTTCAGACGGTCTAGATTTCCAAGGAACCAAGTGTTGTGAAAATTTTAATAACTTGTAAAATTTGTAGAAATAATAAATTGAAATTAGTATAGAATTAACTAATAGGACAAGTACGTAAGTTGTACTTTGATGATTTGTTCGCAGTTATGCTTTGATTAACAATTTGAGTATATGGCTTGGAAGGGTTTCACACCAATCCAAAATTGGATTAATCAATTGATTTTTGATGGAGAATGCTTGATTAGATTTCTTAGTAAGGAACTAAATATTTTCCACCATAGAATTTTGGCCATGCAAGGGGAACTTCAGAATCGAGGAACCTGATCAGAGCCGACACCAGAGATATCGAGTGAGCAATACTAGTTTGAAAAAGTTATGCATTTAAATGATATAAGAATCAAATATAGCATATGAATGATCTGGGTTCATCATATGTGCTTAAATGACTGCTAAGTAATTTTGAGTTTTTATTTATGGGTTTGATGAGAATGAAATTTCGGGGACGAAGTTCTTTTAAGGAGAAGAATGTAAAATCCTAAAATTTCATCAATTTAATATGTAAATAATCTATTTATTTTAAATATTCAATTTTAGGTTTAATCATTTAAATTCCTTTAAAAATACATGTTTATAATAGAAATTTTATTTTTAATAGTCATTTGCATGTTTTATTGGCCATTTTTAAATTTTACAAAAGAAAACTTAGCTTGATTTATTTTATAATTAAATATACTTACATGCAAATGTGTATATTTAGATTTTAAAATTCTATTTGCATACCTTTGCATATATACAAATTTAAAGGAAATTATATAAATAAGTATATGTTAATTTATATAGTAAGTTTTAAAGTTTCGTAAATTAAAATATATAAAAAAGTGATTTGATATTTAGTAAGTATAATGTATTTAAGATTACTTTTTAATAAATTGAAAAAAAACATGATTTGGTGATGAATAAAATAAGTGAAACATCATAATACGTTAAGGACTAAATTAGTACTTAAAGGAAACTAAATTTTCTTATATATGACATCTCATTAAACGCAAAGTACATACATGATGTTACGTATGCTAACAAAGTGTAAGTGTATTGAAGTACTTAAAATCATATCAAATTTCACAAGTATGCAGAAAAGTTACACCCCTTGGAAAAATTGAATGATTTTGTTTACATTTGAATTATATTTTGTTTATAAAATATGATAGCGAGAAGACACAGAATTTTTTTTATAAAAAAATAAGCATTTAAACATTCTCTTCTTTTACTTTTCATTCTTCCTCCATTGCCACATTTTTTTTACCTCCTTAAATTTGTCTCATTATTCTATCGAGATAGCCTAATTTGGTTTGGTACTTTGTTCGTTTACTCATCATTTTCCTTATGTTACTGTGAATGAAAACAATGTTTATTTAAGACTTCAAAAATCTATACATCCCAAAACATCGAGTTATAACAAAGCCCTCGAATATGAAACTTGCTTATATGAATCCCTAATATTTTTAGGAGTCGATGGCTTTCGATTTCGTTGAGAAACAACTTGGAAATCGCCAAATACAATAAGCCTGAACATTTTTCTTATTCTTCCACTAAACATTCGAAAACAAAACTCAGCTTATGCACCCGATTAAAATCCCTGATTCAAGCTCAATCGAGCTCCACTTAGGTTATTCTTCATTTTAAAGTGAGTTGAATGGTTAAAGGGATGTTCGGGGTAATTAAACTGGTTATGGCCGAAACCTGGATAAAGAAGAAGGAGCTAGGATTATACTTTTCTTAAGTTCAACGAGGTATTGGTTCAATTGGATAATGGAACGATGTTAGTCTAGGTGACTCACATGTTGTGGCATAGTTTGGCATGAAGCAATTTGTCTTGAGTTTATATGGGTTTGTGATGGAGTAGGTCGATTTTTGGCGTGGAGGTGCAGTTGGAAGGTCATGGCGTCCGACAAACGGAGGTGGAGACGGTGATCTTGGTGACATGCTTGGATCGTGGGTGAGATGACTAGAGAAGGGTATCAATGGCACAACGTGCGTGGTAGTAGGCAACAAGTGATTTTGAATAGAAGAAAGGGGGAGGAGTAGTATACGGGTCGGGTTGACTGCTTAAGTGGTTCGGGACATTTGTTTAAGGGTGTTACAAAATAAATTCTTATTTGTGTTTAGTTAAATTATATATTTAGTATGTATAGCTTTGGTAACTCATAACTTTCTCATTTTGAATCTGATTCCCAAACCGAATTTTATGTTGGGTTCATAACAGCGAACCCAACACTGCAACATAATATATTTGCAAGTTTGGTTTTGTAGAAATTTATGATTTTTTTTTTAAAAATGGGTAAACCGTCTCGTTGAAAACCTGAACTAGGACTCAACGTGAGAACTAGACAGGAAAAAACAGTGCGGTGCTTTATTGACAACGCATCAATAAAATGTACAAAATAGTACAAACCGGCCAGCATTACAAATAATCACCTATTGCTAACCTAATACATATTATAATGCGAAACCGGCTGCTACCAATCAAAACAAAACAATGGCACAGAGGACGACACGTGCCAGTTCACTAACTCAACAACTCAAGAAGCCAAAAAAACAGAGAAACATTAAGATAGAAACTTTCCCAAAAGAAACCGACTTTTGAATCCCTAAATCGCTCTCGCTATAAATCCATCGTCAACTGGAGTCGAGGAGATCTATGCCCCATCGATCCCGAATTTCAACGTCAACACGGGTGTGAGTCTTCATCCTCCTCGAGTTCTTCAGTAGGTACCTAACTTCAATCTCAATAAATCCCATCTACGATATTTATCCCATAATTGATTACTGCGAACTCTGAAATTTCTCTCGTCCCAAATATGATTGACGGTGGTAAAAACAGAACAACATGCGACATATGGACTAAACATGGCAGTATAGAAGTTGTTCTTCAGCATCATCAATTCATCTTCTAGTTTCAGCTTTCTCATGTGTGAAGAAGGAAGCCCAAGTTTGAGACACCATCTAACCCAGAGATACGCAGTGTATGGGCAGTTGAAAAACAGGTGATCTCTAGTCTCCATCTCTTCATTACATAACACAGACATATAATTTATGTCGTAACCCCAGTTCATCATATAGTCCTTAGTATTCAACCGATTTAATATAGCCTTGTACATACATAGCGACATCTTTCGACTATTTATAAAGTTCCACGTAATTTTACACCATTTCGGTTCGCTGTCATGATTTCTGGAGATATCCCATGCTGAGAAAAAGGTGAAACCATTATTTTTATCGTTCCAACTCCAATAGTCAGATTCCTCATTATTCTGTATATTCTTATCATTGATCTGGGTTGACAGTTGTCTCGCTATGGGTAAACAATTTGGATTAAGAACCCCATCATGAATAATGTGATTAACAGTGAGATTGTCACCCCCCAAAATACTTAATAATTGGTCCCAACGAAGCAGTTTTACCATGATACGATTATTTAGCCAGGGATCAAACCATAGCATACTGTCCCTTCCATTGACAATACACCGATTGACACATTGTAGATCCTTTTGCCTGTGTTTAAGAATAGTTTTCCAAGTACCAGAGCTATTGTTATCTATATCCATCGCCTAAAAATTTTACTATGACAATATCTGTTCATCATCCATTTTTTCCACAAGCTATTACCATTGACAAAATGACAAAGAAGTTTACGGGCTACTGCAGTTTTTATATCTTTACAATTTTGCAAGCCTACCCACCTTCAGATTTAGGAGTACATAACGTATCCCACGCAATCTTGTGTCTTTTCCTAGCTCAGATGAAATTTGTACATAGATTATTTATTTTTCCAATCGTTGCCTCTGGCAATTGGTATGTCATCATCCAATACATAACCATAGGAGTAATAACAGTTCGAATCAATTCAATTTTCCCAACCATTGAAAGCAATCTACAGTCCCAACTGTCCATTTTACATCTAATTTTATCAAACAATTCACCGCAATCAGTAAAATGGAGATAATTATTAGATAGGGGGACACCGAAATATTTAATTGATAGTCTACCTTCAATCATATTAAGTTCCTGAAGCAGCTGATATTTATTACATCTAATTTTATCAAACAATTCACCGCAATCAGAAAAATGGAGATAGTTATTAGATAGGGGAACACCCAAATATTTAACCGACAGTCTACCTTCAATCATATTAAGTTCCTGAAGCAGCTGATATTTATTATTAACACCTTTGCTAAAATAAACCTTGGATTTCAAAATATTTATTTTGAGGCCAACAAGCTCCTTTAACTGGTTTAACACAGAATTGATCATCTTTATCCCATTAAGCTTGGATTTAGCAAAAAACATCAAATCATCTGCATAAATCAAATAAGTAACAGACGGCTCTTGATTCTATATAGGCTGATTAATCTTAGCATCTATTGCTTTGTACATTAGAATGGAGAGAAATTTCATTGCTACAAAAAATAAATATGGTGATAATGGGTCTCCCTACCTAAGACCTCTATTACTATGTAAGAAACCTTTTGGACTGCTCTAAACCAAAATAGAAAAGGTAGGAGTAGATATGCAGGTTTTGATATGTGCACAATATTCTTTCTTGAAAAACCCATTCTCTTAAGCATATGACATATGAATTTCCTATTAACCATATCATACGCTTTCTGAAGGTCGATTTTAATGCAAGCTCTACCACTGCCTTTGATATTGAATTGTCATATTTGTTCGTGTGCTAACAGGATATTTTCAGCAATGTATCTACCTGGAATAAAGGTCGACTGATTATCAGATATCAAGTGTTTGAGGTGTGGTTTAATTCTATTACATAGCACTTTAGAAATAATTTTATAAATGGCGTTGCAACATGTTATGGGTTTGTAGTCTGAAATAGCATTAGGTTTATCGATTTTGGGAATTAGAGTTAAGAAAGTATGATTTATTTCCTTTGCCAGCTTACCAGTGCAAAAAACCTCTTGAGTCATCCCTAACATATTCCTTTAAGAACCTTCCAGTCAAATTTAAAGAATTTAGCAGTAAAACCATTGGACCCCTGACTTTTATCATATCACTACTAGAAATGGGCAAAATTGCGACGGATATATGCGACGACTTCCGACGGCCGTCGGCGGCCGTCGGAAGCCGTCGCATATATGCGGATTTACCCACCCGACCGCCTCCCTTTCTCCCCCATTCTCCACTTTCGCTCAAACATTTCCAGAACCCGATTTTTACCCTAACCCACACTCAAACTTGAATTTTTCACCCCCAAACTTTAATTTCTTCGCGTATAATCCTCCCCGGCTTCGTCTCTAACCTCTTGGGCAAAAAATTTAAGGTACAATCTCTTAATTTACTTAAAAATCCAATTTTTTTCCTAAACCTATTTATGTCCTAAATCGAAAATTTGGGTTAATTATTGATGGTAATTGATTCTAATATCCTAGTAGTGGGCAATAGTATCCTATTATGTGCATATTTCATGCTATGTTGTGAAATTGAAAATGTTATGTGCAACGTTTGAGTATTTGTGAATATGCTCCCATTTAGCTTGGTTTTTGCCGTAATTTAGGATATTTGTGTACATGTGCCCCGTTTTGCGCTTGTCATTCTTGTATGTGTTAGTTGACATACGAAAAAAATAAACGGACGAAATAGGAATAGTACATAGTGCAAATTTTGACTAAATACACAAAAAAGATCATGAGTCTAAATTGTAGTTATGCCTATTGAAACGACGATAATAATAAGTTGGCTTTAAGTTGATTGAAATGTCAAGCAGATGTGAGAAGATAAAATATTTTTGTGTTGCAGTAAAACGTATATTTATAGTAAAATGCGCACATCTAATTGACTAATATCCCCTAGAGTGTTATCGGCCCCGTCAGACGGATGTTGTACATGATCGTTATATAAATAGTTGTTTTTATCAAATTAAAAAACGGCCGTTTATATTCATCTGGTACAATATTTGTTGGATTTGTCCTTGTATTGGACAAGTTATAAACGCAGTAAGCATGTACATTTTGTATACTGCTTCCTTTCAAAAGATTCACAAAATTTCGGTTTAATTTCTCTTTTTGTTTCCTGCGTACATGTGTACAATGCAGGAAACAAAAGGGAAATGCTGCCGAAATTTTGTTGAATCGTTTGAGATGAAGTAGTATACAATTGTAAATGTTTACTCTGTTTATAATGGGAAGTAGGATGCCTAACCATGTAAAAGAGTTGCAGTAAAAAAAAGAGCCAAAGTAGATTTTTTTTTAACTTAGTGAAAATGTTATTTGCTTTCAACCATTATTAATTTTGAACTTGTGACTAAATTTGTCAAATAGGAAAAATGATTGATTATTTTGTTGATCAGAGGAGTTGGATGTACCAAAGGAGAGGACAGAGAGGTTCAATAAAAGAAGATTTTTATAATGGTATAAATGTCTTTGTTGAATTCGCTTTGAGTAATAATGGAAGCGATCCTGAAATTCGTTGTCCGTGTAGCAAGTGTAGACATTTGAAGTATTTGTTACCCGATGTTGTGAAAGTTCATTTGTGCAAAAACGGATTCGTACCCGAGTATTATTTTTGGGATCGTCATGGAAAAGTTGTATCAAATACTCCTACAGAGACCGAGGTAGAAAGTGTTGTTGATGAAAATATTAGTACGCCCCATACTGAAAATATGGTCGAAGACGCAGCACGATCAATGTTTCCTATGAATGCAGTTGATGACGATGATGGAAATGATGAAGAACCAAATATTGAAGCTAAGAAAATTTATGATTTGTTGGATAATGCTAAGAAACCTATTTGGGATGGTTGTAAAAGTGGCACTCAGCTATCAGTAATCGCAGAATACATTGCAACAAAGTCAAAATACAACATCACTGAAGCTGGGTTTACAGCTATTGTACAAGCTGCAAAAAGGCACATAACGCCAGATAATTTAATGTGTGAAAATCACTACGAAGTTAAAAAACTTATGTTGGCATTTGGTTTACCTTATTAGAAAATAGATACACGTGTAAAAGGATGCATGTTGTTTTGGAAGGATGACGTAAACCTTAGAAATTGTAAAATATGTAATAAAGAAAGATATAAACCAAGAAAGAAAAAGGGAAAGGAAGTTCCATTCAAACGTATGCATTACTTACCCATTACTCCAAGGCTTCAAAGATTGTATGCATCTTTTGTAACTGCATCTCATATGAGATGGCATAAGGTGAGATCGGAATAAGAAGGTACGTTGACCCATCCGGCCGACGGGGAAGCATGGAAGCATCTCGATAAAACTTATCCAAATTTTGCAGCAGAGAGTCGTAATGTCAGACTAGGATTATGTACGGATGGTTTTTCGCCATTTTCTCAATTTGGTTCTAAATACTCATCATGGCCCATTATTATCACACCTTATAATTTACCTCCATGGATGTGTATGAAAACACAATATATGTTTCTTACTGTTGTTGTTCCTGACCCCGACGATCCGGCACAAGGAACTGATGTTTATTTACAACCGTTAATTGAAGAATTAAAAACATTGTGGAACGAAGGAGTAGAAACATATGATGTTTCAAAGAAGAAAAAATTTCGTATGTTTGCTTCTTTGTTGTGGACTATAAGTGATTTTCCTGCCTATGCAATGATTTCAGAATGGAGTACTGCTGGTCGTCTATCATGTCCATATTGCATGGAAGAGACACGAGCGTTTTCCTTACCGCATGGTAAGAAAATTTCATGGTTTGACTGCCATCGATATTTTCTCCATGTAAACCATCCTTTCATAGTAGACAAGAAAAACTTTTTGGCTAATAGAGTAGAAACCAGACAACCTCCAACACTATGGTCTAGTGAAGAAATATATGAAATGGTTGAAAATCATCCAAAGCTATATGAAACTGGAGTTCAAACAGAAATTGAAGGAAAATCGATTTATCACAATTGGTGTAAACAGTCTATTTTTTGGGAGTTGCCGTATTGGAAACATCTTCTGCTTCGTCATAATATTGATGTGATGCACAATGAGAAAAATGTATTTGATAATGTTTTTAACACAGTTTTGAATGTTAAAGGGAAAACTAAAGATGATTTGAAATCAAGGCGCGATATAGAAGAATTATGCAAACGTCCCGAGCTTCATATGAAACCAAATGAGAGTAATAAACCCAAAGCATGTTATGAATTAGATAATAATCAGGTTAAAGTTGTGTTAAAATGGGTTGAAGGGTTAAGATTTCCTGATGAGATTTCATCAAACCTTCGTAGATGTTTTGACTTCAAAAATGGTAGATTGAGCGGAATGAAAAGTCACGATTGCCACATAATGATGGAGCATTTATTTCCCGTTATGTTCAAAGAACTACTACCGTTATAAGTGTGGAAGGTATTAACGGAGCTTAGTTTGTTTTACAAAGAGCTTTGTTCGACTACTTTAAAAGTGGAACGCTTACGTAAATTTGAAGTAGATATTCCAATATTGCTTTGCAAATTGGAGAAAATATTCCCGCCAGGTTTTTTTAATGTAATGGAGCATTTACCTGTTCACCTTCCAACTGAAGCACGACTTAGAGGTCCCGTCCAATATGGATGGATGTATCCGTTTGAGAGGTAAATATAAACATGTGACTCATTAATTTAATTGCACTTGAAATTATGAAATAATGTAAATTAATTTTGTATAGATATCTGAATCATTTGAAGAAAATAGTGAGACAAAAAGCACGAGTTGAAGGCTCGATATGCAAATCTTACATTGAAGAAGAAGCTTCATTCTTTTTCTCTCATTATTTCAGTGATCATGTGAATATATCATTTCAAAGTGTTCCTCGAAATGACGAAGGAGACGTACAAGAATCGTCCCAAACAGTTTTTTCTATTTTTAGACAATATGGTCGACCTTCCGGGAAATGTGTAGACGTATGGCTAGACGATAAAGATCTCCATGTAGCACACACTTATGTTCTTCTAAATTGTGCTGAAGTTGCACCTTTTGTTAGGTAATATGAATTACCAATTAGTGCTTTATTCATTTCTACATTTTTGCTTATGTATGATAATTAATGTAAAATTTTATTTCTACTTACAGCGTTTATGAACGTGAACATCCAAACGGAGATATCGGTAAAGAATTTTCTGCTTGGTTTACAAATTACGTTTATAAACCCAAAAATTATGTTGTTGATGAAGGATTGAAACATCTTGCAATGGGACCAAAAAGATTGGTCAAGACATATCCAATATATTTTGTTAATGGATATAAACTTAACACCGAAGAATACGGTGCTGAAAAATTAACGAACAATACAGGCGTGTTCGTTAAAGGCAGTGACGATCCTGGAAATCACATTAATGATTTTTATGGCATTTTAACACAAGTATTGCAACTGACATATTTCTCACGACTCGCGGAGGAGGTGTTTCTATTTAAATGTGATTGGTTTAGCACTGTTCCAGGATCTGGGATTAATGTGCATCAGGATTATAATCTGATTGAAATTAAGCGTACATCACACTATTACAAGTATGATCCTTTTGTACTAGCCAAACAAGCATTTCAAGTTTATTACGCTCCTTACCCGTCTCTAAAAAGAGATAAAGCAGATTGGTCGGCAGTTTTTAAAACAAAGGCTAGATTTACGTTCGAGGGGAAGAATATTCCAAACGAAGGAGCCTATCAGGAAGAACTCGAACAGAACAATGAAATTCTAATTGAAGACGACCATGCTGATTTTGGTCCTCTGGTCGATGAGACAAATGTTTTAGTAGAAGCATTTGAGAGTGCGGAGGAAGATAATGTAGAATCTGAGGCCGAATCTGAATCAGAAGAAGATGATGACTAATGTGGATCATGATGAGTATTATCTGTCTAGTTGTAATGTAATTATGGAGTATACGACGTACATTCTGCAATTCATGTAACTCTGTTTAATTTTCTAATATTATGATCATTTTTTTACATCTTTTATGTCATATGCAATTCATGTAACTCTGTTTTTCCTATTTATATTAAATCTGCAATGTAATATGTTACTCCTTGGAATATGAGACCCAATGAAATACATGTATAAACGATTTCGTTATGTTTTATGTCGTTTATTTAGATGCCTATATCGTTTGTGTAAGTTAGCCGTAAATAAATTTGAATATGATGTTATTGTTATCTTTTAAAATGGTTTGTATGTGATAGGTATGTCATCTAGAGGGAATTCTTCGGGAGAGGGTTCTGGATCGCAGCCCCCTCAGCGTCCAGTCATCTCCTTGGTTCTTATGAGTACAGGGTAAAATTTAATCTTTATTTAGAATATTAATTATTATTTTTACTACAACTCATGCATATTATACTTAACGCAGGATTTTCGATCTGCAACCATCGAGGGTTATTTTGGACATTTCGAGAACTGCATATAAGGCTCGAATTTCGAGATGTTGGCCTAAGTGAGATCTAATCCCGCCTCACGTACAGGAGGTCATTTGGCAGGATGTGTTAGTAAGTATTTTCTTATATATTGTTTTCATTTTAATTTCTTTTACTCAATGATATACTGTACATGTATCATCTTTATTAAGCACCAAATTTTGTCACTACAACAAAATATGTTATTTATAACGCTGTTTAATAACAAGTTACTCCGAACCGTTATCATTTATACCACTCCCTTCTAAAAATTATTCACATCTCCCTTACTTCACGTGTAACGCTCCCCCTCACCGAATTTTTCATGGTCTCCCTCCAACTTTCCCAATTATTGTCTCTCTCCCTTCAAAATCATTTCACCTCCCTCTAAAACTATTTCGCCTCACAAAAACTAGTTCGTTTCTCTCCGATCTCCTCACCTAATCGAAGAAAGCAAACTCTTCTATCGTCAATCTCCTCAATCGATCTGTTGAAGCTAGGGCGGAGTCATAAGGTAAGCGGTCGGCCCTCGAAGAAGGCAAAGGTGGAGAAGGATGACGGGGGTTCCAAAGCAGACACCGGGGCAAACGTGGTTCTGCTAAGAAACGCAGGGGGTGGCCTCCAAAGGAGACTGCTTGAGGTTTGGGTTTCTTGATTTGTATGGATTCATCTAGGGTTTCTGATTTAGATGATTAGATGTTTGTGTTCCAGTTACAGTATTTTGGTTATTTTAGTATGGTTCATCAGTGTTGACCTTTTACTTGGAATCGTGAGGATGTTTTTATCTGCATTTGATTTGCATTTGCATTAGATTTGAGTGATTTGACATATGAGGATGTAATTGATGGTTGACTTTGGCATGTTTATGGTATGTTTTAATGTTGGCTTGCTGAAAAGAAAAAAATTAATGGTTTCGTTAACTTTTTAGTTGGGATGTTTATGATGGGACCAAAGATGCCTATGGGGTTTGCAACTTGATCGAATGGGACGAGTTTAACAGTCTGGACTATCAGAAGATTTATGATAGCATGCGGAAGCCTACGTTTATATTTGATGGTTGTAACGTGATTGATATGGAGAAGATGAGAGAAATTGAGTTTATCGTCTATTCTACTGGGAAACCTCTCAATGTTTGGCTCAAGGATATGCCTGCTGTTGCTTGAGCTAGTGCTGTGATTTTGGTGAAGAGAGGAGCTGCAGGTAAGTACTTTGTTGTGCTTGGTTGTTGCTCTTCTGTGCGTTTGTTGAAGTGTTTCATGATTAACATAGAGTGTGAGGCAGTTTTTATGGTTCTATTACTGTATCGCTTTTATAAGTTATGCCACTATGATGTATTTGTTTTATTGGTTTTGCTTTGTTACATATGAGAACTGAATTTGTTTTCGTTTTTTAATAAAAAAAAAGGAAATGCTTTTTAAAGGAATTTTATTGGTAATGGCTTATTTGCTCTTCAATTGCTTTTTCACTCATACTCCTGGAATTTATGGTACTTCTCTCTGTTTGATATTACTACTCTTACTTCTCTGTTTGAAATGTATAATTTTCTCACTTTGAATGTTAAAACTTATAACCTTTGGTTGAATTCTTCTTCCATTCCTTTGTATTAGTTTTTCTTTTATAAACATTCATTCCAAATTAATTTTATTTATATTCCTACTAAGATTTCTAGACTACAGAATAAATGTTTATTTTTGTTTGATATTGGGTTTAATGAGTCTGAATAATTTTATGATTTGGAGGATACTACCATTTCCAGATTGAGGAATGTTTAATTTCTTTCGCTTTGAATGTCAAAACTGTAATTTCTTCTTTTGTTCTTTTATATTACTTTTCTTTTGTAATTGTGCGTTCATACATAATTTTATTCTTTTTATGGTAAGAGATCTAGACAATGAATTAAATCTCAAAATATCATTTGATGTTGGGTTTGATGAGTTTCTGAATGGTTTAATTAAATGCATTCAGCTAATTACCATGATTGGTTCATTTGCTTTGCATATGAAAAATATAGTCAGAGTGTTAGTTTAAACAATTAGCAAGTAGTTTTATTCACTTTTGATAAATATTATTTCATATAACAGTGGTAAGCACATGAGACAATATGAATGAATGATCAATAGAAAATGATTTATTAATAAGTCAATCTACACAACATTTTTTCAAATAAAAAATAAATTTACATGGGAATTCAACTTCGGCAGCTAATGGACACTCATGATTAAATTTCATTTTCTATCAAGGACCTGAAGCTCTCATAATAATAAAAAGCTAAATTTTTTGAACATGATCTAATGCACGGCCAGCATCTCAAATTCGATATCACATTGGAAACTTAATGGAAATAAATGCAAAATATATTTTATTTATTAGTAATTGTTGTTGTTTGGTGGCCGTAGTATTCATAAACTACTGTAAATTGTAGTTGGCCTTCCTACTTAATGTAATATAGTCAGTTTTAATGACTGTAATGATTAATATCGCCAAAAACTCATAAAAATAAGTTTTTATTTGGAATATTTTACAAATTTAAGCAGTTATATTTTTTTGTTTTGCACTAAAGACTTATTTACTAATAGAACTATAAGTTCATCCGAAAATGATTATTGCATTTTTTTGACTTCTTCTGAAGTTTACTCTTTTTTGTATCATGTAATTATTATGTTCATCAAAGAAATAAAAGCTAATTATCAATGATTTTTCTTTCTTATAGTTTGTGTTGTTAATGTGGTAGGTGCATAAATGTGAACTTTATTTTTATCAGAGTGTCATTTTTGATCATTATGGTAATTGTAATTATGTACAAAAAATGGTAAGCAAAACATTTTCTAGTATTACAGTCTATTTTTCATTGCAAATACTGTCCATATTTACTTTCTTCGTATACACAGACAAAACTATAAACAAATAAGCATAAAGACCACGTCATGCATTAAAATATGTATTTTGTACAGTAAAAGTTTAAGAAATTTTTATTCAGTACTATTCATTAATTTTTTACCTTTCCATTTCGTTTTCTTCATCTTGGGATTCATTGACCAAAGGGAATATTTATTAATATTATTCAGTTCTTTCCCTTTGTAATTTCCTTTCACATGTCCATAACAACTGATTGATGATGTTTATTTGTTAATGAATATCATTTATTTGCATATAACATCAATAAATTACCAAAACGTTCTTTGTAATACTGCCACATATTTATCAATCGGCAATAAATATTCTTCATGTTAAACCTTCACCTACTTGATTTTTTTCAAATGTTGGTTTTGCAGTCCCGCCTCTTGCTGTGTGCGCTGAAATATATATACCAGATTAATGCAAATATGCTTACTTTTTCAAATGAAGAGATAATGCCACTGATATTTTAATTCTTGATGCATGACCAAGTGTTAATCAATTTCTTTTGCGATGTATTTTTTGCCATTCAATAATACATGTTGGACACTCAATGATCTAATGTTTTGGATAAATTTAAAATTGTAAAGGCACTTTTGCATTAAACATAGCCATAAAATAAAGTATGTTCATGTTAATATTTATGTGCTGAAACTGCTTTTTGTTTTCTGAGCAGCGAATGTTGTATACCACTAAACATGTTGAGTTTAGCAAAAAAAATACCTATATTTAAAGAGTAAGGTAAGGCCTATTTCATTTCTGATTTTATATTTTTCTTTTATCAAAGTTGTTTCTATTTATGCCATCTAGATTTGACTGTTTATTTGGTAAATGGGGATGCATTTTTAAATTCTATTCTTGCTGCAAAGAAAGTGCATTCAATCATGACATATAAGCTAACATCTTTGGGTACTTTGCATCGTCTTATAACTACTCATTTTCAAGTTGAAAATGAGATGATGTTATCACTTTGTTTTCATAAAACATCTAATTGAAAAATCAAATGTTTTGTTTAAGCATGTTTCATAACTTACGTTAATCTCTCGTCTAAATGTTATAATAATACATACTTGATTGTAACATACAAGGTATGAATTCATTTATTTTTAAGTTGACACATATTTGAGACCTGTTTTTCGAATGCCTAATGCTTTTACAGTTTAATTGCAGATAAATGCACTTGCAAATAAGGGACTCTCTAACTGTTGGCTTCTTACTGTAAGTGTTAATTGCTCAACAGGATAAATAAATTGGTGTAAACCCCACAATTATAGTGAAATGTGAATACAATGAATATGGTATGAGTCCATTGATTTTGCAATTATCTCTTTTTTTGCTATGAACACCCATATGCACATATGTGAACAATAACTGCTTATATGGTAGTGAAAGATAAATAAATTTGCGTGAAGGAACATGTTGCGTTTTCTCCTTAGTAGAAGTAAAATAGAAGACTCTTACTGTGTAGGTTTCTTTTAATCTAATGTCGCGAATGTTAATCGCTTGCCCTGCCAACCAATTATTTTGGACTTGAAACATAAAATTTTATACTCTGGGGCAAAACTTTGGCTACAATGTGTGGATGTATAAAATAATATTGATTTTAAAATTAGTTTTGGACTAGTATAACATGCATGCATTGATTGTATGATAGTTAAGTTACCTTTGCATGATAGTATAACATGCTACAATGTGAGGCCATCAAGAACTTGCTCCATGTTGGTAAAACTTCAATAATTTTCAAATATATGGAAACCAAGGTTTTCCCCCAAAAAAATGTCTTTTTTGTATTCATTTATCCTAATATAGTAGATGTGAACTGTTTATCTTGATGAGCAATCTAAACCTAAATCATTATATTTAATTCTCTTTTGCCCCATAATCATATTAAATTATGGCCGATTAGAACATTTTTGTTACGAATGGTTAATTGATTGCTACTTTGACTAGATGTATGCATAAGGCCAGCAATAACCACATACAAGCCGATAAAACTACAAGGAAAATTGAATATTCAAAAGTAAAACTACTCTATGAGATAATCACAATTACTGCAGTTTTAATGATTTTTTATTTTTTTATTTCGCAATAGGTTTTGGTAACCATCCATTTGATGATAAATTTATTCTTTTCATTTGTTGTAAAACAAAAATGAATCTTTCCATGTTTATTGATACATATAATTTAATTCAACACCACTTGGCCTTCAACCTTTTATTTTATTCGTCATAAATCTTCTTTTATGTCTTCACTGACAAAAGCTGAGAGCTGCGGACTGATTTATTTTTCCACTTAATAATACTGAATATTTTTTATAACTAATTTATGTACTAACGCATTTCATGTATTTTTCATTTAAAAAACAAGCACTATTAAAAAAACTTCATTTATATTCTTTAAAATTATGTTTCGACTCTATAAGAAGTAAAATTCTTTTAAACCTGATTGGAATATCAAATATTTCTATTATAGAAAAACACAAGCGGTCAAATTAATTTGGGATAATCATCCACATTATATCATTATTTCTTTAAGATGTACTATTTTAATGTTATGCATTAGAAAATACATATCTAAAGTTAAACCACTATATTTAAGACTGTTTTGTCGCATAATTGTACTTAGGCTAGATGTGTACATAAATATGCTCAAATATAGGACTAATGTAGTATGAGTGTATTAATTCCTCGATTAGATTTTTTTATACCAAATAGTTAAGTTATTGCTACTTTGGCTAGATGTGTACATAAAAGCCAAAAAATCACCAAATACAAATTGATAGAAGTGCAAAAAAATCGAATATTCAAAAGTAAAATTTACTCAAATGGCTTTGAATTCTCCATGTCAACAATAAAACAAATACGAATGTTTCATAGGTCGGGTTTGTCTATTTCCTTGGAATTCATTTTTATGGTCTTTATTTAGCTTATAATGTTTTGGTATATGCACAAATTATGGATGCATGTTAAGTATTTTGTTTTCTGTTTTTCTTCTTTTGACCTTATGCTTTTGAATTATAGTAGAGCCACCAGTAGTTTATAAATTATGCAACATTCATACAATTCACATGCAAATAAATATGCAAATAAATATGTAAAAATGTTTCTAGCTCTGGTCCTTATTGGATTTTTGCATGACTTGTTTTTCTTTCAGTGGCATTGAGTTTACGTGGACCTCCTTCAAGGTACGCGCTAGTTGATTCCAACAAACTTTAATTTTGAGATCTAAGGTTAAGATGCATTTTCCATATAACGTGAAGAAATAATAGTTTAATATAAATCCATTGCATGATTTCATTCCTTTGCAAATGTAAAAGCCAACCTCCTATTATTTTGTTGTTTATGATATCACTTGTGCACTTTAATTTTTTCATTTCCATTTTTATTCCCCTTTTCAGTGATAATATATGTTAAGGGTTCTTGTTACAGTACTTTGTTGAGGCTAGGGCTATCGCTGTAAGGCGAGTCAGGAAAGAGGATATGCATCATGTTGCAAAGGCTACTGGTGCAATTATGGTATGTCATCCTCAACATATTGAATATGCTCATAGAACTTGTCCTACTCCATTAAACCATCAGCGTTCATGATTATAATGTCTTGTGTATATCAGTTAAACTTATATGTTTGCTGTTTTATGTCATTTGCCCCTTTATTTAATAAGCTGTGAACATACATTGTGTGTTATAATTATTATATCTGCAACAGGTTTCTACGTTTGCTGACATGGAAGGGGACGAAACATTTGATTCATCAGCTCTGGGTTACGCCGATGAAGTAGTGGAGGAACGCATTTCTGATGACGAAGTCATCATGATTGATGGGACAAAAAATACAAATGTTGTTAGCACTCTATTTGAAATACATATTCTGACATTTTCACCTTGAGTCCCTTATCCTTATCAAAATTGTATTTGATGCTAAACACTACTCTTCAGGTGAATCATTTTGCGAGGTGCGAATGACCATATGCTCGATGAGATGGATCGATCGTTGCATGATGCAATATGCTTGGTGGAAATGGTTCTGAACATGGTTTCTAGTACTGGGCATGCTTACTTTTTAAGTACATCACTGTGAGAATCATTCGAAATTCATGGTATAATGATTAGACTTTTGGATTCTCATAGTACATGCCTCCTGGGCAGTGTATTTTTGGCTTTTTGTGTTCTGGGTCAAGGTACATGCCTCTTGGGCAGTCAAGCTGATCTCACATATGCAAGGGAATTTGAGTTAAAGCCTGAAATCTGTTGAGTGCGTGATAAGGAGGGTGGAACTCCCAGGTGTGTAAACACTCTCCAACCTATATCTACAGTATTGTGATTGTTAAATAAATTATGTGTCTTGGAATTTATGTCATGCTGGGTGTTAATGTGTTAGTTTTAGTGTCTACTCCCAGGTGCACTTTGGATGAAGACAGGTTGAGGATTAGAAGGAGGCAATGCTTGCAGGTTGTGAAAGGTTGGTTGATTTCAGGTGGAAGGCAAATTGGAAGAAAGTGCTGATTAGACGAAGCGATGGGTGAGGAATTGAGCGTTGAGACGTGTGATGCACAAAACAAACAACTGCTAAAAAGAAGACCAATTTGTAATTATTATTTTCTATGTTATTTAAGAAAACATATGTATTGAATAACTCATGAATTAAACTTAATTTTTGTTAATTAGTACTTTTTTGTTATTATGAATATGCGTTACATTTGCTAATTATTATATTTTTTGATCGTGCATTGCTTTTCGAATTGATATGAAGATTCATTTTGATTGTTATTATCAAAATATAATATATATATAGATATAGCTTCTGAAAAGCATTATAAATATACTATAACATGTTGATATATAGCGTGATATAGCCGTTATTAAATAAACATGTTATAGCGGCTATATTTTGTTATAAAGATTTTGTTATTTCCATTGAAATTTATATGTTTTATAGCGGTAATAATGAGCTATTGTATTTAGGTAAGATAGCGGAAAATATGCGTTATAAAATTATGTTCTTTTATAACGGCAATTTTGGTGTTATAAATATTTCAGCATTTTTTATAACATGTCGATATATAGCAGTTATCGAACCGCTATAGTTTTCATTAATAGCGGTTTTAGGCCGCTATAAAAGACCTTTTTTGTTGTAGTGTGTTTTGATTGCGAACTTCACAAAATGCTCTTTGTATATAACATATTAAATATTAAATTGTTATTCTAGATTCGATCCGTTGAAAGAGTTTTTTGGTGTACATGTGCGGCACTTACCATAAAATCCCTTGGAATTTAGTTACGTGCTTGAAACCAAATTACTTCCCTTGAAATTGAACTGCTACTTTGAAATGAAATCGCTACTTTTAAAAATTGAACCATTATCTTGCACTTCATTGAGTGGTGGATGAGAATTTGCAGTTAAGATTATGCATTATACTTGATGTCAAAGTTAGAGACCTGCTAGACTTTGGATATTTAAGTTTAATGTAAACTGTTCAATTTTTTTCATAAATAAAAATAAACACATTTATTCAGTGTTTCAATTTGTGTTCTCTAGAAAATTTGTACTCTTACCAGATCTAACGGCATATGATGTCTGTGCAAAGCAAAACAATCAGTTCATTTAGCACATCACATTTTACATATGTGCAGTGCTTAATGATTAATACAAATGATTGATGTGCATTTTTAAAGAGAAAAATCTCATCTGGTTCCAATCATTTTCAGTATTAGTTTACTGTTTTCATTTGTTTAATAGAAGTTGCATATATTGCACCATATAAGTTGGTAGACTGCATGAGCTATTATGCAATCCAATAATCCGCTACAAACGCTACTTAGGTCAGACTAGCATGTCAAATGACTATGTCCTTACTTGTGTGTGTTTTATTCCAGTCCAATTCTTACATATTTAATAGTAATGTTTCTTTAACGTGAAATACAGGCTGAGGTGGATTTCGAGACGGATGATTTACAGCTGGCTCGGACGTACTGGGTGCAGAAAATAAGAAAATGTTATAAAGATGGCATATCAACAATGAAGAAAAACATGAAAAAACCTCCATGGATGGGAGCAGCCGTTTGGGAAGGATTTCTAAAGTATTGGGACAGTGATGAAGCGAAGGTTAGTATACTAATTTTTTTTTAAATATAAAAAATATTTACTCGATAAGTACGTAATGTATCAAATTTTGAATGAACAGACGGAGTCAGAAAGAAACAGCGCAAATCGGAATAAAAATCCAGTCACGCATCGAGGAGGATCGAAGTCCTTTCAGCAGTATCGACAGGAATTGGTAAAAAAAAATTAAATGCGACTTATATAAAAATTAATATACTATATAATTTTTAAAATGTAATAATTACGTGTAATAATCAAATTCAGGAGGCTAAGGGACAGGGTCCAGTCTCATATATGGATGTGTTCACCCGTACGCATGCCATCGAGAGTCTCGATTCAGAAGGGAACACCATATACACATGGCATGACGACAAGTCTAGGAAGAGTCACGTAAGATTTCATTATATGTAGAAGTATTTGTAGTAATTGTTAAATTATAGTAATATAATATATCATGATATTAATTTTAGATACATTCTTATTTGGTCTTGCATGCAGAAGTTTATGGAGCAACGCCAGCAGCGTCTAGCTGAGACTGGGCAGGAGCAGCTCACTACCGACGAGGAGGACATCATCTTCCCGTCAGTGATGGATCTGATGACGCGGAATAGACGTTATGGATTCGGAAATCAAGTGGTAAAGGCTTTTTACCTTAATTTAATTTTCACTTGGTATTTAATAATTAGATCAAATATGAGTATTCTATTTTTATTCTAGTTAAACCATTATATGTTAATCATCAAGCCACCATAGTACATGATTAAAATTATTTTAAATGATTATTACAGTCCACCAGTAAGCAGGCACGGGGTAAAAAGAGTAGAGCTGACACAGCAGAGATCGAGGAGCTGAGAGCTAGGGTGGCACAGCTGGAGGAGCAAAATCGTCGTCAAGCGATTGAGACGACTCAGCTTCTAGATCGGCGCTTAGCGGAGTTTGCGCAAACATATGGACGCTTCCCCTCATCAGCCGGATCCTCTGAAGAAAACGACGAAGATGACAATCAGTGATGGTTAGATAGGTACGTTTTTAGTTGTTCGGAGCATATGTACATGTATGAATGTATTGATATGACTATGGTATGGGTATGACTTTGGTTTGCATGTATTATGACGCTAGACATATTTTGGTACGGTTGATGTTGTAGACTTGGTGGGGCTTTTGTTAATGTGATGGTAACTTATGTATTTGGTATGTATTTTATGTTTTTTTTTTTTTTTCCTTTTTATGTTTTTTTGTAGATATGTTGTGTTTTGCATGAATTTGTGATTGCTGGGTTATAGACTGATGGTCTAGTACGACGATTTGAGATGAATGTGTGTTGGAAGGCTAAGTAGCAGCAGAAATACAAAAAAAAATGCAGTATTTCCGACGGCTTCCGACGGCTGCTGGGTTAAAAAAACACAACGGTTCCCGACGGCTACGGACGGATTAGTGGTTAATCATGTTAACGGCTTCCGACGGTCGTCGGAAGCCGTTACTAACCGATTCAAGCCGTCGGAAAATTAAATGACGAAGTGTGTCGGAAGCCATCGGAACTATTGTTTACCGACGCCTTAATTTGCGATGGAGATTTCCAACAGCTTCCGACGGCCGCCGATAGCAAAAAGCCGTCGGAAATCAGCCTTTTCCTTGTAGTGTATGGAATAGAGAAAACAGCGTTACAAATTTCCTCCATCCTTACATCCTCAGTCAAATGCCCTCTTTCCCTATCATTAATAACATTAATACAATTAATATCGGGAAAAGAATTAGTCATAGGAGTATCAGAGTTAAATATTCCATAAAAATAATAAATAGCCTCCCTTTCAATAGTGTCTGCATCATGCACAAGTTCACTATTCCTCATAATTAAGTTACTCCGGTTATTTATATGTTTCCTTAGAGATATTTTAGCATGGAAAAATTTGGTGTATGAACCCCTCAATGTAAGCTAGCTAATATTATCTTTTTGTTTAGCATTACAAGCATCTATAATGCATTGATCTTTCCATTTGTTGTATGCATCCCTCAGATTTTCAAACTTGTTTTCATTAGTGGGATTATCATCAATTTTAGCAAGTGCTTTTTTGTAATTTTCCTCCAACATCTTAATTTTATCTCCATATTTTAGGCTCAAGTAATTCCATCCTTTTAGGTAGACTTTGCATGTCTTCAGAAAATTTGAAACTTGTAAATACTTAGAACCCTGAAAATATGAAAGCATCATATAATTAACAGCCATGTAAAAAGTGTCTCTATATCCCTCTCTTTATAAAGTCCATGAATTTAAAAATCTGAAAGGCACATTTTTAAGCTCATTGTTTTTTTCCTAAAATTAATACAAATAGGAATATGGTCGCTAACAGGATTTGCTACCCAAAAAGCATTCAATTCAGGGAAATATCAAGAAAGTGATGATTGCATAAAACATTATCAATTTTAGTAGCAACTCCTTTCTTTCTCTAAGTGTACTTAAACCAGCAATAAGGATATCAATCAATCCAGCCTTGGAAATGCAGTCAATAAGGTCTGCAATATGTCTGAACAGAACCGTAGAACACCTTTTTTTGTTACTTGGAGATAAAATGTTGTTGAAATCTCCAAGTACCAACCAAGGGATGTCAACATTGAAATATTAATTAACCAAGTCAAGCCAGAGTTTTTCTCTATCATAAAGGAAGTTGCTACCATATATAAAAGTAATTCTGCATAAAAAACCTCCAGTATTGTCAACTTTTACAGAAATATGTTGACATGACATTGCTTCAACATTAGATTTCCAAATATCATTTTCCCAAGCTAAGAGTAATACTATCTTTGCTACCGGTGCAATTATTATCCAAACCCTCCCATTTACTGTGTAACTTGTTTTTAAAATATTAATCATGTTATTATTCAGCTTATTCTCCAATAGGCCAATCACCGATGGCCTACATTTGTTAAGGAACTTAATCACCTCAAATTGTTTATTTGTGTTATTAAGTCCCCTAACATTTCATGCTACAATGCTCGTTTAATCTTGCTCTGGCTTCTTGTCGACACTTTAGGAGGAGTGGGTGGGGCAGTTTTACAACTTTTCTTTTTAATATTGTTATTAGCATTCTCCAGTTCATCCAGGAATTTTTGGTTTTTCTCTATGTTTTTTGACACATCGATCTCTTTATTAGGTTGTCTTGGCATCTCCTCATTAGTGGAAATTTGTTCTATGAGGTTCTCTTCCTCTCAATTCGTTCCAGTCTTCGACAAGACCATCCAGATTCTCAAGTGTGTTTTCTTCAGAAGCTGCAGCACTCGTGTTGGACATTTCCTGAGTTATTTTATCAAGCTCATTTGTAATGTTAGCATTATTATTATTCTTATGTATAACAGGGTTGTCAGAACTCCTATTAAGTGTGTCATCCTCTTTTGATTGCAATTTCATGTTTTTCTCAATGTTCCCAGACATATTTTGGATATTGTTAAAATTGTTTGCAACTTGTACTATGTCATCTGATGAATTCATAACCATTGTATCATGTTGTGTCGTTAGTTCAACATTGTTTCCTGAGACACATAAGGTATTTGTAATAGTTTTGTCATTCAAAACATTATGTTCTACGTTTATAGCATTCAACTAATACCCTTTTTGTTGTTCTGTGTTAATACTGGCATCTTCTCTCTCAATACTGATGTGGTAGTTGTTCATTATATTATTTTCATTTGCATTTTGGACATCATCTTCTGCACTTAAGTTGCTTGTCGTCGCGTCCTCATTTATTCCACTTGTGCCTTTGGCTTTTGGCACCTATCTTTCCGTCACTTTAGTTTTGCACTGAGCATGAGATTGCCCAAAAACACCGCACACTTTACAACACAAAGGCTTATAAAGGTAATCAACTCTCACTTTCAATTCTTCTCCTGTGTGTAAAAGAACATCCACTTCATTGGGAAAATCGGATCCCGCTTCAATTTCTATCAGGATCTTAGTAAATGCAACTCTAGATTCAACTGTAGTAAATTTATACATATTTATAGGTCTTCCTATAACACTTGCTATGGCACTCATTGTTTCCCTATCCTATAATTCCAGTTCAAGATTAGACAATTTGACCCATAGAGGCATCATTGACAGTAATTCATTTTTAAATCTTATAACCATGCTCCATTTCTTGACAATAATGATTTTATTATCAAAAAGATATGGATCTCCTTTCAAAATTCTTTTGAAGTCAAGATTATCATCAAACCGAATAATAAAAAAACCGTTTTCTTTTGATAACAATTGAAAATTTACTTATGGTTTCCACATTCGTTCGGTGTATTTTTTTTAGGTGGAGGTGGTATGATTTAGTACCATAAACATAAAAGATAATTGAATTTCTCCATTTACTAATGGACCTAGAGACTGCTAATTCAGACACCACTGCCTTCTTTTTCGAGTTAACAACCATCAGAGCTATACAGCTTAGATCAACGTAATCTTCTTCTTGTTGCCCAGATACTCCCACCGCCGCCTGTATCCAAGATCTAGCCTATCCCGCTACTAGATCAGCCTGAATATTCTTCCATTCAAACCGTTGTTCACAGAAGAAGTGCATTGAACCCATCGATCTGTAGATCTAGTTCGAACATTCGCTGCCCCCACTTGCTGTGATCGATGAGGATGATCCGCAATTAAGACAAAATTTTGAGGATCAGAACTCAGAAGATCCTCCGTCGCTCAGCAGGTCAGAACGCCTGACATTATTTTGCTTGAAAGAGACCCTAGCGGCTCTGCCTCCCTTCGCTACCATTACCCAGGCATCATCCTCCCAATCCCCTGCGTCATCGCCTATTTGCACCATCACCTTTCCTGGCCTTCGATTTGGAGGGCGTCCTGAATCGATCGATGATATTGATTTGGATGGTTTTGCCGTGGTCGCCATTTTTATGAATTATGTTTTGATATTATAAAATATATAATTTAAATTTATGATATCTTAAAATACATAGGTTTTAAATAACTTTATTATTTTAAATAATAACATTATTATTTTAAATGATAACGTCATTTAAATCACACACCTTAAAATTGTGTTGTTTATTTGGCTAAATGAAATACTGCCAAGAAAATTTAAATAGTGTAGTTCAATATGGATATTATTGAGCAAAATAAAACCATATTCTGCGCTTGCTAAGTGACAGTTTAAGTTATGCAATTAATTATTATAGGCCTTTGCAACTTGACCATATGGTTTATGACATTTATTTGTGAATCCTTTAGGATGCGGAAATTTGTGCTAATTTATTTAAGTACCATTGTGATCATTAAGTGTAACGCCCTACTTCGAGGCCCACACTGACAAAGAACATGAACAAGTAATGTCGTTTACTAGTACAGAGGATGAGGCTGATTGCAAGCGACCGTTCGTGAGTCTTAGTTTAAACGAGTATTGAATATGCCGATTGAGTGTATAAATTTTCTTTCTTATCTCGGTGAATTGACATGCTCAGTTCATGTTTAATATAAATCTACAGTGACTAAGGATCTTATTCATAATAGAGTACAAGCACAAACATATATAACCAATCACAAAATAGAACAAACACACACACACACACACACACACACACACACACACACACACATATATATATATATATATATATATATATATATATATATATATATATATATATACATATATATAAACAGTGGAATATAACATATACATATGCTACATACATGAACGATTTATTAAACCATATATAAATACAATGTGTCCCAAAAAGATGAATATACATAAGATATGAATACACAACTGCACGACTTGGGTAATAGCTTCAAGTGAAATGATGCAAGACGAAAGCAGCTAAACACGAATCTACAACAAAGGTATAACCTGAAATAGCTCAGTTAGACCCGAGTATAAAATATATAGGCCAGTCCAGCTTAAAATATATCAATTAAAACATGATAAATGTAACATAGTATCACATAAGGAATAATTCGTCAAAATAAGGGAGGAATACAACAACCACACAATCAACATAGAATACATGAGGCATGTTTCCTTACGCATAATCAAGAATCTCATGTGAAATAATATTCACACAACACGTTCATTCCCAACGACTAAGTGACCAAAGCTTAAGGCTAAAATGGTCTAAAGAAAGCTCAAACCAAATAGAAACATACGATGGAAATAATAGAAACACAACCCAATATGGGAAAAAAAATAACAGAAGTTTTTAAATTTTAAAGGAAGTGGCTATTGAGACACAAAATAAAATAGAAAATAAAACATATAAATCCTCAACTATTGGATTTGTTTGTTTTTATGTGTCATGTGGAATTCACGGAAAGATCTATTGGCTGAGATTTGTTGTCTCCAATTTTGTGTCACCATTTTGTATCCAAATAGAGTTCCCCAGTTTTAAATAAATAAAATATAGGAAAAGTCTACATGGACACAAAACAGTGACATAAAATTAAACACAAAAAATCTGAATTATTAGATATTTTCGCGAATTTTACCTTCCACATAAAGATAAACAAATCTTGTAGTCTAGATTTTGTATACATAAATTTGTGTCAAATTTTGTGTATCAATAGCCGCTCACAATAATTATAACAAACATTATTTTTGGCATTAGAACTCTAACTTCTTCTATCATTTGTAATTCATCAGTATGATCAAAATCAACCTTATTTTTAGCCAAAATAAAAAACCTATTGACTTCAAATCTAGCATCGACTATTAACCATTGTATTAAAGGATAACATTTTTGGTTTCATGATAGAAAAACCTAGTAACTATTTAATAAAAATATCAATTTGTTAAAATTTTGTTAGCTTTAAGTTTTAATTTAGTGGGAAATTGGTAAGCCAAGTGAAGATGCAATTAAGAAGGATAATTTCGTAATAAATATTTCTTATAAAGATAGCAGTGTATGTAATTTTTATGTATAAATAGAATATGCCAATCTAGGATTACTTTAAAAAAAAAACTTGCCCTTATTTTAGGTCTTAGTAATTGGGGACATTGCAAAGAACTAGAAAAAACATCAAAGATGATTTCATGGAAAAGCCGCACTGTTTTAGAGTCGAGTTTATTGAGTATTTAGAAAACAAAACGGAATGGATATTACGTTACGATGGTGTGGTCTTTAATGTTTAGGTAAGATAAGATCCCATTATTCCCATTTTCCCGCTGTTCGAATTTCTGAAATAGGTCTCTTCCTTTTGGAATTAAACAATTATGTTTTTGGTCAGTAGGCTATGTGAATGTCTCATGATGCTTTCTCAACGATGACGAACGATTAAAATAAACGTCTGATTTGAACTGGGTATTGGTTTAAATGGAAAATATGTTTCTGTGTATTTGAGTAGTGAATGTAAAAGGAGCATTATGGCCAAAAAGTATTAATATATAATAATTACTTGATCGGATGCAAATGCATTATTTTAATGCGATGGGCTGAACGAGTGAAATGCACGGTTCCGTTGTGTTCGCATCAGACGCGAATGCAACGGTAACGAACAACACCATAAAGTCTCCCATAGAAAGCCAATTTTGGTAGGAGGAATTTTTTTTTTTTCTAAATAAAAGGTTAATTATCTCTATGTCCCCAACATCCGTAGATTTTTTGTTTTATTATTTTATTTTTTTTTCCATTTTAATTTTGATTTTTTTAATTTATTTTAACAAAAGTAAAACACATATAAACCGGTTTATGGAATCCGTTTTAGTGTTAAATGCGAGTTTATAAAACCCATTTGACCACAAAAAAAGAGGACTTTCACGGTACTAAGAATCATGTAAAACTTCAAAAAATAAAATTCTATTAACTGTTTAAACATGAACGGCTTTCTAAAACCAGTTTATACATCAACGGAAAAAGAAAGGGAGAAAAAGTGCAAACCCTCACTTTATTTCTTAGTAAATAGATTTGTGTTCTACACACAACAAATATTCGAGGATGATTAGTATTTATAGGTAACTGGTAAAAAGAAAGGGAGAAAAAGTGCAAACCCTCACTTTATTTCTTAGTCAATAGTTTTGTGCTCCACGCACAACAAATATTCGAGGATGATTAGTATTTATAGGTAGTATTATGTTACGGTTTATTCCGAATAGAAGATTTCGACTTCTCAACAATTCATTTTAAAAAAACGCACATACATACAGATATTGGAAACAGGATAGTTCTTTTTTTTTTTTTTTCCCCACTCTGTGTTTACCCAACAAAATTCAGGGTATTATGGAGTCTTAGAACAACAATAACATTTGAATACGTTTGGTTCAAACTTTGTATCACATGATACCGATGGCACAAAACGAGAAAACAAAAATTACATAAAATGACATTTCGACTAGTTAAAAATAAGTGGGAAAATAATAATAATAAAGGGATTCAAGTGTACAGCTGTGAAGAATCATATATCCCGATATTACTCATATTCCTCAATGACCGAATCTGGTAGGCAGACAGCAGATCCTCTATACAGTATACACACACATCATTTTATCGCCTTCTAGCCAACCTCCTTGCAGCTCCAAAGAGCAGGGCTTTACCGATGAGCCCAGTGTGCAGCCCACAAACAACAGCCACACCTCCAATCGCGACCCACTTCCAGTCAAGCCCACGATGATGCCCAACAATACTGTCACCGTTCATCTCCTCATCCTGGCCTTCCTCGGAGCTGTCGGTGGAGCCTATGCCACTGATGGAGACCTTCGTGGTGATGTGGGCCATCATGGCACACCTGGACAGCGGCCCATCTGGCGTTCTTCTAGCAAGCTGGTACGATCTTAGGCCGGAGTGTAGTTTCTTCACTGTGCCCCACATGCCGTGGCGCACCCCCATTTTTGCTACGTCCTTTGGGATTCCCATGTCCTCGTAGTGTATGAAGCTCACTTCACATGCTGTCATCTGTC